>JARYHS010012519.1:36489919-36962700 GCA_031002005.1 Vandiemenella viatica | reverse complement strand
AGAAACTTATATTATGTTAGATTCAAATTTAATGATTATAACTTAACTAACTAAAATAATTTTATAGTTGAATAGCACTATAATATTACGCTCAAACAAGCTAATATTATTAACATTTCAGAATTTACCAAATGCCTTGTCACCCCGAATACTACAAACTGTGGGTGATGAGTACACAGATGTTGTGCTCTTAGCAATGACATATCTTTGTGCCATTGAATGTAGACTAACTAAACTTATCGATCAATTATATTCATAGTCTTGTATCTAAATTATTTGTTGTGGTGCTAATGGTTATATGTACGCTGGAAGTAACAAATAGGATTTCTTACATTGTTACCAGTTATTATATACAACCAAAGATTTCGTAAGTAGTTTCCCGCTCGCAAGGTTATCAATATTCTATGAGCTCACAGAACAAGAAATTCGAAACTGGGGACGGCGAGGCTTCCAGGTATGTTTATTGCGAAGTTAGTCGACGCCGACTATTTCGTGTCTGTGAAGTCTGTATTCCAGTGGGTTTGATCTCTTACTCTGTGCGTGGTACTGTCGTCTGTAGCTCATCCCTTGCTGTATCGCCGTCAGACCTTGCATCAACATCGCACTCGACAGACACAATGAAGAGAGCAGCTGCCAAGAAATTGATAGAACGTTATTTTTACCAGTTAACCGACGGTTGTGGTAATTCCAACTGTGATAATGAATTCTGTGCATCAAGTGGAAAAGTATGTGTGTATGTTAAGTTTGTCAAATGTTTATGGTTGTGGTTATTTACAAGATCTTAAGTGCTTGTATCTGCTGTGAACAGGTTAAGTCGCTGACAGCTAACCAGGCCGCAGCACAAGCGATTCAACTGTTTTCACAAGAAGCAAGACTTTGTGATGCACAACCAACAAAAGTTGCAAGGACGCAATCTAACATGACTACCAGAAATAATGAAAAAGTAATTCCAAAAATTGATGAAAGCACCAAGAACGATTCCTGTGTAAATGCTGTTTCCCCCACTAAAGTTTTTACGATATTCAACAAACTTGAAACAAATGATTCGGAACACAACGCAGGTAGGTAGGCTGTAATCGAAAAGGTTTACATTGTGATACACTTCGTGTCACTAATGTGGCCTTCATGAAATTACTAATACTGACTAAATTTCTCTTGCCTTATGCTGCAGTAAGAACATTCTGATCCAACGTAACAACTGTCTCAATTAATATTGCCACTAAAAAAATCAAACTAGATGCAGATACACCTAAATATATGAAATGGGTTCTGTTGGGGAGAGTAGGATAATTGAGCTAATTTCAGACAAACATTTTTGTAGCTTTTATCTAGCAGCTTTTGAAATTCTTAAATAGTGTTTTAGGAGAAAGAATGTTTCCTTAGTTAAAAAATTTAAAAACAATGGCAAGTTTTGCATTATATTATGGTGGAAAAATGCTGTCGCAACTTTCTGCCACTCAGACAGCAACGATGCAAACACAGATTGCTGCTGTTGTATATGATGTCATTTTTCCATGTGTGATGAATTCAACATGCAGGCACAAATGTCATGGAAAATACGTTTTTTGTGGGAGCAAACGAAATGTAATATATCTATTATAATAAGGGGATTCTACGATAACCATGGCGCCTCAATTTGATGATGGATTCTTATGTAACTTGGCGAGACAGATTGAAAGTAAAGATTTTTTTTTGATATCTTAGTTCTTGAGCTATTGTATTTCAAAAGTGAGGAGGTTAGGGTGAGATCTGGCCTGGACTAGAAACAAAAATCACCAAAACCGTTATATCTAGACGGTGGAAATGCACCATACATGTTTTATTTTCTTCCTACTGGTTGTTGTTAGGTTGAAATATGTTCTGGATCTGAAGAAATGTTGCCAAAAGCACAAGAAACTATAGGCCTACATATAATTGATTTTTAACATGCTATATCATGAAAACCAAGTGAAATGTCAAAAACTTTTATTCTTTATTTTCGATTTGTTTCGTCGAGTTCTACAAGAATTCATCATCAGATTGTGGCGCTACGGTAATGATAGAACTGAGTATAATAATAATAGTTTTCAATGTTAGCGTTATCATTATATAGAATGAAGCCAAATTTGGTTAATATCTAGATCGCGATACCGCTGCAAGCACTTACTGCCTCGCGATGTAAACACTTCCGGACGGCGAGAGTATGACATCACTACGATGCTGAATGTGAGGTATACGTTGTGCTCCCAGCTTTAAATGTCACAAAAGCGGCCATCTACGGAAAGTAGTCCATCACTAATACGTCTTATATCATTAATTTTGCACCAGTAGTACAGGAATAAATTCATTTGCGACGAGGTTTTGATGCAGCCTGGACCACACTGAAACGTAACTATCAAACACCTTATTGCGGATACCTAATGTCGTATCTATCGTTGTTTACATCTTAATGCTGCCTGGACCATAGTGAAACGTAACCGTCGCACACGATATTGCTGAAACCCAATTTCCAAATCGTATCTCTCATTGTTAGTATGGTCCAGGCTGCGTTTCAACCTAAACGCAAACGGTTATTGACGAAATCTTGTTTTTATAAATATTTTATTTCATATGAATGATTTTAATAGCAATTTCAGCCACGCGACGAAATATAGACGAACGGAATCAAATACAAATCAAAGGAATTGTGACTAATAACGTTAACGCTAATGAACGCTATCAATTATCAGTTTGGAATGTTGTACATATTATAATAATATTAGTATTTGTGCAAGTAATAATTTTCTTTAACTTTTTTAATCCGTATTTTTTTTATTATTATTATTAGTAGTAGTATTGGTTACGTTCTATGGCCTAACGTGAATTTCTCAAATCGATCGAAGGCTGAACACGTCACACACGGAAACACAGTGACGTCATACTCTGTCCATCGGGAAGTGTTTACATCGGGAGGCGGTAAGTGGTTGCAGCGGTATCGCGATCTAGATATTACCCCCAAATTTTTTGTAATGTATAGATTGCGATAGGCCTACCATTACAACATTGTCAGTGCAGGGATCATATAAACCTAAACTGTCCACCCCCCTTTTCCTGGTGGTTGTGTTTGGATTGAAATGCTGCCTGGACTAGGAGAAAAGTTTCGTAAACGTGGTATTGAAATGGGGTATTTTCATACAGCAAAAGCACATGATCACTATCAATTCAACATGGTGAAACATATCCATCATTAAGTCATGGAAAAAAAAAATCCTACT
Organism: Vandiemenella viatica; assembly: GCA_031002005.1. Lineage (NCBI taxonomy): Eukaryota > Metazoa > Arthropoda > Insecta > Orthoptera > Morabidae > Vandiemenella > Vandiemenella viatica. Next base: position 36,959,467 of record JARYHS010012519.1, on the reverse strand, counting down.
GTTAATTTATTTTGACTTTTTGCAATGGGGAGATGGTAAAATGTTAAGAACACATAGTGTAGATTTTTTTTAATGTTTATTGGAAAATTAAATCTGTTGCTTCAACTGCTTATTTTACTGATGCTTGTAGCTATACATATAATTTTGATTGTCTGGGTATAGAAATATATTGAAGGGTTTAATTCTAGATTCCAATACTGGAAGTATCGAAATTTTTTACATCTTCTCATATAAATTTTTAGAAATATCACTACCCAAAAAAAAAAAAAAAATCTGTGCAGATCCTGTTAGTAATATTTGTAGCTGCATGCGCAGTGTATTTGTTATACTGGACAACAGAGTGATATCATAAAAACATTGGTTGAAGTGTTTATATTGTCTTTGTCTATGTGGCGTAAAGTAGTGGCAGCAGCACCACGATCTAGAATTAACTCAAAATTGCTTCTTTAAACCCTGGTAATATGGTTCAAGTATCCCCATGCCGCAGATACTTGAGACGGGGGTTGGAATTTTATGAATTTTTTTTTTTTACAGAGTAGGCCTACTTGTGTTTTAATACAAATTGCTTGCAAAATAAAGTAATAACTTACTGTTAAGTTCAATTTTCTGTCAAAAAAAGTGCTAGATGCTTATCTCCACAATCACATTTAGATAGAAAATAAATCTTAGTTGAATATTTAGTATTATCACCAAATTTTAATATTAGGCCTACAAAAGTTATTCAGTGACTGTAAAATAAGAACGAGGTAAGGACTTGTCTTATTTGCTTGAAATTGTGACACTCGTTCCTGTGATCATACTTTTTGAGAAAAAGTGTACATGAAAGCAAAATGAAACATACCATAGACGTGGTGCCTCACAAAAGTTACAATACGATACATTTCAATAGTAAAAAAATCTGCCATTTGCAGTAAAATTGTTCGTGCCAAGAATAGTATCTGCAGTATATGGCAACAAATCTAAAACTAATTCCTCACATCTAGTAACAAAGTACGTGTTTTTTTCAGTCTGGTCCAGGCTGCATTACAACCTAACCACCATGCCAATATATTGCCGCAAAAAAAAAAAAAAAATCGGGCGGCATTAATTTATTAATGAAAACTAAATTCCTCACATTTTTGCAGTAACAATTTACGTATTTCCAGCTGGTCTGTTATCACGAAAACATGACAGCGATTTACATTTATTACAATAGAGTGTAGATAATATCTTTGGCATGAACAACTTGAATGGAAATGGCCATTTCTACTGTTTGAGTTGCAATATTTCGTAACTTTTGTGTGGCACCACGTCTATGGTACGTTTCATTTCACTTTGCTGTACACTTTTTCTCAAAAGGTATGAACTGAGGAACGTGTGTGCCAAATTTCAAACAAATAGTACAATTCCTTCTTACCTCATACTTATTTTACTACTGCCAGTTATTCATCCCATCAGATCTAATTTTAAAAATAAAACTGGTAACGTAATAATTTTTGACACCATAAATGTGCAACATTTCTATTCCTCTTTCATCAGTATTCGCAATGTAGTCTATTGAACTTGGCCTCTTGAACTTAGATCCATCAATTCGCCTTGTGAACATGACCACCAACCCATCCTCAGATTTGTCCTATTTGTGGCCAATAGTCTCCTTACACATTTATTTGCTTCATATTTAGCTAATAACCAGTCTTTATTTTGGAGATGCTTAATTTGTGAATCTTCCTCACAAACAACCCTGAGCTAATCTAAACCAAAAGAACAGTTGCTACCACATGTAGTTGGATTTTTTTTTAACTTTTAGCAGCAAAGTCTCAAGCTAATTTACAGACGTCTTTTTGGACACCCTATTGTGAAGTGTGGAAGCGATCAAAACATAGTCTCTGAGAATGTTTTCTTCCTGACTTGTTAAAATTTCTCTATTTTTGAAATCAGCTCATTATACATTTTCATTTTCTGGGCATGATTTAGATTTTACTATCTACTTTGAAAGCATTGTTTGGTATAATTCTTTGCTACTGCTCTCAGTGTTTTGCTTCCCTCAACTATCTCCCTGCAAACTTGCTGCATTATGTTTATGGCAACTGTGACCATCCTTCCTTTTGTAAAACTTACTCTTTTTAAAATAAAAACATCATTTGTAATTTTTTGTGCAGTTATATTATTATTTTTACAAGTAGGCCTATCTTTCATAATGATATAAGTAATGGGCTATATTCCCTGTAGTTTAATGAAAGTACGTAGTTAATAAATCAAAAGTAAACGCTAAAAATGTTGCTATTCTTAATATAGGGATACTTGAGATATGTCTCGTCTGTTCCTAGGTTGCCTGTTTCAAGTATCCCTACAAGCACCACTAATCGTTTTTAGCCAACCTCTAAGTTATGTGAGGCTTTCTTTAAAGTCTGTTAGTACCACATAAGAGCTAATATAGTACACTTTCTAGCAATCTTCATAAATATGGTTAATGAAAAGTAGTTGGAGAAAAATAATTGTGAGTTCTCATACATAAATATAAACTGTGGGACCACAAAAAATTAAGACTCTCCAGAAAATCTGGACCATCTAGCAAACTGGTTTCTTCTGACTAGCTGGTACATAGATCAAGTTTTTACAGGATGTCAGCCTTCCCACCTGAAACTGCCTTACTATTAAAACAATGGAAGGGTCTCAAGTATCCCCTATGATCAAGGGACCCTACTCTTCCTTACTACTTTTTGGGTAATGACAACATTTTTTTATCTTAACTTTATCCATAATAAATGGATTTATCAAAGTCTGTAACTGTTTCAATTGATGGGTAAGCAAATAACTATTATTTGCTTGCCTGTCAATAACAACATTGTTTAAATTAGGATTCCTAGTTCACACATGCAATAATACTTTTACTGTATCACAGTGTAAACATGACTTTTACAATCAAATCAGTTTTTATTGTTGAAATTATGAAGATTAATTATATTCTTAAACATATTATTCTAAAGTAATTTTATTCTTTTTGGGATGACATTGAAAAGTTTGCGAGAGTGATGGCTTTCATGGCGTATTGATGATATGAAGTCTTCACAGGTTCTCCGCCATATAGTGTTGAAGAAAGACAACAATGAGCTTTCAAACCTGAAGATGGCAGCAGTGCTAGCCACCGAAAGCTCATTGTTGTTTTTCTCCAACACTAAACGCTGGAGAACCCGTGAAGACTTCGTATCGTTGGAAAGATTAACAGACATATAAGTAAAAAATTTCTGGGTGTAACTATTAATATCTTAAGAAACCTATGTTTGCTGTATTCCTAATACTATAATTTTGATTTGTGTCTACAAGTTCAAAGTTCTCTTTAATATCAACTAGGCACTGAAAGATAAATATTGCCATTAAAATCATTTGGCCTATACCAAGATAAAGAAAAATGTATTTACATTCACTAAAAGAAGGAAGGTTGCAGACTATTCACACAGCTTTTTTTTTTTCTGAAGTCTGAATAACAAATTGGAAGACGGATGTCCTGACAGTATTGATAAATGAGTATGAACTTGAGCATAAGAACATATTTTTGGTAACACTAAACACCAGTCTTCTTAATGTGTTCAACACTTTATGCAATTTAGAAGCTGTAGCTTGGCTATGCTTTTCCCAGTTTAAAAAACAACCTATTATGAAACCAAGGAATTTGACTTACACTATTTATATGGGTAGCATTATTTTTTTTACGCATTTCTTTATTTTGTATTTTATCCCTGTTTATACAATCCATATTAACATTATACCAGTCGTTAACAGTTTGAGAAACATTTCCTCTGGCCAACAGCTTAAATTCAGAGGAACTGGCATTAAAATATATCCAGGTCATCGGCAAAAAGGTAACTGAGCACGGGGATCTAATATGTATATATATATATATTTAATTTAATTGCAATGGAGCACAGGCTCCGGTGGCAATTTCCCTACACACCCATCTTTTTTGGTAAATCATTCACATAATACAATGAAAAGTATTGGACTTCGAATTGAACCCTGAGGTACAACCGGGTTAATTGATAGAAAATCTTATTCACAGTTATTTCACACAGCTTTGTGGAACCTGCCACTTAGTAGAACTGCATTAGCAGGCAGGCATTTTCTTGAAAACCTAAGCTTATCAGGATTTACACTATGAGATACAGTGTCAAAAGTTTTTGAAAAATCATACAGTTTGCAGCTACAAGATTGTTTTTATCAGCGTTATTCAAGCAATTGCATGTAAATGAAATAGTGCTTAATCTAGAATGATTACAAAATTGTGGGTCACTGAATAGTTTAGTTTGTTCAATCATTTTATAATTTTCCTGCATGTAACAGTTTTCAAAACCTTAGAAATTACTGGGAATATATTAACTGGAGTGGAACCGTATAAATCCAAATGTTAAAAAAAAATTGTTATAGCTACTTGGACTAATGCGGCATCCAGCTTTAAAATTATTGGATTTGGATCATATTCATCCATTCATTTTCTGTTTTTTAGTGTCTTCAGTTTTCACTGAATGGAACTAAATAATTTACCTTGAGGTCTTGATAAATTTCTTAAATAGATTTCAGTAATCAAAAGAAGTGGTTAAAAGTGATCTTATTTATCAATATAGAAAGAATCTAAGATTAAAGTTACCGAGTGTGGCAGGTGAGTGGTTAATGTTCTGGCCTTGCATTTGGGAGAATGCTGGTTTGAATCCCCGTCCGGGCATCCAGATTTGGGTTTTGCATGATTTCCCCAAATTACTCCAGGTTAAAATCCAAGATACTTCCTTCAAAAGGCCATGGCCGAATTCCTTGCCCCAGTCACATCCCGCCTCTAAATGTTGCTAACATTATCAAACTTGTGATTACAAAAGCTTCCGCGATCACTGTATGTATTATCTTGGTTCTCCGGTTGGAGCTGTGTCGATTTAGTAAAACCTAACTTTAAATTTTTCAAACGTTTTCAGTAAATTAGTCATTTCTCTTCGTAATTTATTCCAATCCCTGATCCTGTCACCTATCTAATAACATTCCATGTGTCCTTAGACTTGGTGCACTGCTGATAAAATCATCATTCATTTTATTTCTAGTTTCCTTAGACACTCTTCATATTTGTGTTCTTGCAACTTGTATATAGATTCTTAATTTCAAAAGGTCCAGTACTTAAATGGTAATCACAGTATTTTGTATTCAATCCTGAAGAATATAATACCAGATGATGCAGAATGATCCTGTGATCTGATTCAACTAATTTTATAACTCAGTAGTCTCATACTGATCGCTTAACTAGTACCACCTCTTGGCTTAGGCACTTATTATAAGATACAAAGAAATTGATTAGCTCCAAGCTCTCCCAATAGCCATCTACTCTAAAATCAAAATTAAAATCTGCACATAAGATAACATTCACATTAAATTTAGCCCTATATTCTAAAACATTATTTAACCAGTAATTATAAATCTCAAATTCCCCATTCTCACAATTAGGCCTGTGGGTTACAGTGTTAAAACTATTATGTTAACCTTGGCAAACAAGCTGCAGGATTACTGATGATACCATTACAACAACTGGAACGTACTATTAATTGTATAAACAATCCAGAGTAGTAAACGGTTATGATTCAATAAATTCAGAAATAATCCAGTTTTAAAGTAATTTTTAGCTTGTATGATCCAGGCCTCATTTCATCCTAACCACAATTGCTGGGGGGAGAAAATAAACAGGAACTTGTGTTGTGTAGGCGGTAATATTTGAGAAAAAGTGCATAAAAGAAGCCTCCAAGTATACAGAAATGAAGTAAAGCACTCTTAATATGGATAGACACGTACATGTTATTGAGGAAGGAATATACATTAATACCTGTTGATATTTATTCCATGTTTTTATAAGTCTTCATTGTTGGATAAAAACTGCTTTCTACTTGAAAAATGCAGGAAATCAGCAACATTTACAATTTCTCTGTATGTAGCTGACATATTTTATGCTAAGATGTATTGCATGGCAGCCAACCTTCCACGATGAAAGATGTTTTACTCCTTAACCGATGATTCCTACAGCACATTTAAGGTCGTTTAATTTTTTGCTACCAGCAGTTGTGGTTAGTCTGAAATGCAATCTTGACCAAGAATTTTTTTTTAAAAAAGTGGAATATATATCAACAGGCAATAACTTTTATTTCTTGTGTGATAGCAGGTACACACCTAACCACATTCTGTGTGATTTTACTTCATTTTTACATGCATTTTTACAGGCTTCCTTTGTGCACTTTTACTCAAATATTAACACTTAAGAAATGTGTGTACCAAATTTCACACTGATTAAAACAATTCTTGTTGGTTCTGGCTTATTAACATTTTACCCAATGTTCATATCTTTCCCGTGCTGCTGTAAAAGCTATTGGGGTGTATAACACATTTCTGACATGTATGAGGTGTGTTCAAAAAATAACAGGATTTTTCATTTTTTTTGAACAATTTATTTATTCGTCTAAATCGATGTTATCCTCTTCAAAATAGTTCCCATTAGATATTATACACTTATGCCAGCAGTTCTTCCAGTCCCCAAAACACTTCTAGAACTTTATCTATGGGATGGCTTTGAGTTCATTCAGCGATGCACTTTTAATCTGATCTATGTTTGTAAAATAATGACCCTTGAAGGTTCTATTTATTTTTGGGTACAGAAAATAGTCACACATGCTCTGATGGCATTCATAGCGATTATGGATGCTTGGGCATCATTACAGTGTTGGTTTTGCCAAAAATTTATGAACAAGCGACAATATTTGAGCAGGTACATTATCATGATGCAAAAGCCATTAATTGTTTTGCCACAAATCTGGATGTTTTCTTTGGACTGATTTACGCAAATGGCGTTGAATTTGAAAGTAGTAGTACTTATTGATCATTTGACCCTGTGGCGAGAACTTGTGGTGCACTATGCCATTAAGATCAAAGAACTTTCATGTTTGACCGAACTTGTCGAGCTTTTTACGGTCTTGACGATCCAGAATGTTTCCTCTATGACGATTGAGCTTTAGTTTCGAAATCATACCTATAAACCCATGTTTCATCACCTGTTGTGACATGTTTCAATAGTTCTGCATTGTTGTTGACCTCATTTAGCGATTCCTGAGCAACTTCCACTCGCCGCTATTTTTGTTTGAAACTCAACACTTAATGGAAATTTTTTTTTGCTTCAACATGTTTCATACCTAAAACAGGTAAAAAAAGTTCATGTCATGAGCCAATTGATATGTCAACATCATTAACAACTTATCTAATTGTGATTTGGTTATCATTCATAATCATTTCTCTCAATTTTCCACGTTTTAATCGGTTATTATGTACTTGGATGACCTATACACTCGTCATCTTTAATGCCTTCACAACCATCTTGAAAACGTTAATACCATTTTTAAACCCTTGTTTTACTCTTAGTGGATTCACCAAAAGCAATATTTAAAATTTCTAAAACTTTGTTGCACTTAATTCCATTTTTATAGCAAAATTTAATACAAATTCTGTGATCCATGATCTATACAAATGAAAAATTGCAGACTGTATCAAAACGTGTGTTATGCCTTTAACACAGTGTTTCCCAACGTGGGGCCCACGCCCCACAGGGGGGCAATTTGGTTTTTTCAGGGGGGCAATTTATAAATTGACTTGATACAACTTTACCGCTTTCTCTTCGGTTTATTTAAATGCAATGCTAGATATAGATACAAAATATAGCAAAAAAGCAAATTCTTAAAACAGTGCTGTAAATAATTATTAGGTATAGTTTCGTTTGATGTTAGCAAAATATTTTTTTAATTAAAAATTAGGTATGGGGGGCAAAAAAATATTAAAAGTGGGACATGACCCAAAAAAGGTTGGGAAACACTGCTTTAACATCTAACAGGAGACTAAACATCCAATACAGCTTAAAATGTATGTGCTTGCCAACACAAATTTGAAAAAATCGTGCCATTCATTCAAAGATGCCATTCATTGCATAGTAATTGAAAATTAGGGATACACCATAACAACACACATGGGTTAGGAGAATTGTTTGTAATTACTTTTGTTTCTCAAATAGCCGAAACATGTTGATTCCAGTACACCTTAGTTGTATGGGAACAACACCACAGGATTAAATAAGTTTGAAGATTTTTTTTAAAAAAATTTCTAGTCATCTTGTACAAGCTTACTGCTGAATATTAACTTGGCTATTTGTAAGATTGAAGTGTATTTGCTACTTTACACATTTTTTTAAATGCATGTGCCTGTTGAACAAGTATTAGAAATTTGAATAATTTCTCCCTCAAATAACGACAGTAAAAACATGCTGTTGATAAGATCAGAATGTGGAACTATTTAGGTCTCAAGTTTTGATTTTAATCTGATAACATTACATTACCAGATGTAAACCCATGTTCGTGTTATGCATATGGTCATAAGTTTATAATAGGTCATGACAGCTTGACCTGATCTCGCTCAAATACAAAATTTGGTATTCACTCTGTGAAATCTGAAGATGATCTGTTGAAAGTACTTTAAAGTGAAAAGACAGAGGTTTTGTGCAGACAATCTGTATGCACAGTTTTGTATTAGGGTCAGACGCCATATGCATGTGACCCATCGCTGACATGTGAACTTTCCTGCAGGTTGCATATGGGTTTGCGCTGCAGCAGTTTAAGCATTACAGTTGAGCTTGAAAGGTCTAAGAAACAATAAAGAAGACTACACAATCATATATATTATTTATATAAGGTATTTTTTTTGTCACAAGCCTGTATCTTCCTTCATACTTAACCGAAATCAATGAATGAGGTGTCATTTTAAAGCTTATGGTCCCCACTTTGGGCACATCACATTATAAGAAAGGAATTTTCGGAATTCGACCCTTAAAGGGCAAAAATGTCAATATTTCTAAAATGCTGTTTTCTGTGTTACAAGTCATTTATCTCCCTGGATAGCGATCTGAAATCGTTTTAATGAAGTATCATTTTAAAGATTAAGATTTCCGCTTTAATGACGTCATATATTAAGACAGAAATTTTTCGGAATTCGACCCTTAAAGGGCAAAGGATCAATATTTTTGCAATTCGTTATTGTGTCACGAGCGATTTATCTCCCTTAATATCTAACCGATATAGATAAATGAGGTATCATATTAAAGAATAAGGTCTCCTCCATGGTAACATTATATTTTAAGAGAGGAATTTTTCGTAATTCGACCCTTAAAGGGCAAAAATGTTAATTTTCCTAAAATTCGTTTTTTGTATCTCGAGTCATTTATCTCCCTGGATATCTAACAAAAATCTATAAATGAAGTAGGATTATAAGGAGTAATGTCTCAGCTTTGTGAAATCATATTTTAAGAAATAATTGTTTAGGAATTCAACCATGAAAGGGAAAAAGTATAAATTTTGCTATAACGCATTTTTCTGTCACGAGCGATTTATTTCCCTTATTATCTAACAAATATAGATAAATGAGGTATCATATTAAATAATAAGGTCTCCGCCATGGTAACATTATATTTTAAGAAAGGAATTTTTCGTAATTCTACCCTTAAAGGGCAAAAATGTTAATTTTTCTAAAATTCATTTTTTGTGTCTTAAGCAATTTATCTCATTGGATATCTAACCAAAATCGAAAAATCAAGTAAGATTGTGAGGAGTAATGTCTCAGATTTGGTGACATCATATTTTAAGAAAGAATGTTTTTGGAATTCAGCCAATAAATTGAAAAAGTATAAATGCCTCTATAATGCATTTTTGTGTCACATGCCATTTATCTCACTTAATATCCAACCGATATAGATAAATGAGGTATCATACTAAGATTAAGGTCTCCGCCGCGGTAACATTATAATTTAAGATAGGAATTTTTCGTAATTAGACCCTTAAAAGGCAAAAATGTCAATTTTTCTAAAATGTGTTTTTTGTGTCTCTAGCCATTTATCTCCCTGGATATACAACCAAAATCGATAAATGAAGTATGAGTATGAAGCGTAATGACTCAGCTTTGGTGACATCATATTCAACCTCACTTTTCACCGATTTTTTTTTTTTTTTTTTTTCGCGAAATTTTCGCATGGGTCGTCTAGTGTACAGTAAAAGAGCCAGGTTGCTTTAGTCGATCTGGCTGAAATATGAACTTTACCCTTTGGGTTCACTCTACAAAATTTTAAAAATTTATGATGATTTTGAATAGTGTTAAGACTACATAAAGGCAGAGATTTTGTATGGACAGAGAATATACACTATATAGTGAAGGGTCAGAGATCATCACTGCATGATCAGTTTGGCAAAATACGTACTGGACCTGTATTTGGCCCCTGTAAAATTTTAAGAATTTCTGTTTATTGTGAAGATTTTTAAAATACAGATTTGTGCAGACAGACATAACCAATAAATAGAATTAAGGATCAAAACTATTGATACCTGGATCCAATCTGGCTACTTTACAGATTTGACCTGTATTTTACGCTATGGATTCATTCACTCTGCAAAATTTGAAGAATTCCTGTTTAGTTTGAAAGGAATTGTCATGTGTAAAGACCGGTTTGCTTGGTTAGATGTGGGCTTGTTTTATAAAAGATAATTTAATTTAACTATTTGTTCTGCATTTCTAAATATTAAATATCTTCAAACAAGAATAGGCAAATTAAACCCATCAGCTACCGAAGTTTTAGGTAAAACAGCTACAACATAAGGTGAATACAAATACAATATATTTAAGGTGGCATCTTATTCAGGAGATGCTATGAGCATATCTCATCAACTCTCTGACAAGAGTGAAAGGTTACCCTAAATAATTGTATACTGGTTATTATATTTTGTTTTTGTTATCTTCACCCTCCTGCCTTGAAATTGATTCAATTGAAAAGTATAATGATCTGTACTAAGTTTTCTATACATGTGGTGCCAGACCATATGGATTATTTAATTGATATCCTATTAAATTTATAATGATGTCCACCTGTACTTGAAATCATTTATGATTTAATGGAAGAATGTTCCTTTTGGTTCAAATTAACCCTGGGTATGAGTTTCAAAGCCATTCCATTGTTGGTACTGCACAGTTCATTTATTTAAAATGTGCACTCAGTCAATCAGTGTCTCTTTGTTAGATGCTGAAAAATTCTAGAGAAAAGTGTCGTATGTGGGGGATATTGTTGAAGGATAATTGATGTTTCTGTTAGGTTTTCAGTACAGAATTTGAAAATTGTCAGTATGTTTCCCAATATTTTCTGTAGTTAGTAAAGTTTGACTTTAATGCTGAAAGTGAAAAGAAGTCTTGGGTTTTATTAGTAAACAAAACTTCCCACAAAGTACATAACTTTGCCATAAGGAATCTACAGTCCAATCATTAATAAGACTAGTTTTTGGTATATTACTGGTATTTCATTCATTAATAATCAACTCTAATAATTTTTGGAAAGACATGTCTGCATAAAACATTAAAATATTCTTTCTTCCCATTCAGAGATGAATACAGCGAATTAAGTTAGCATATAACTAGTAAATTCCTTTCTGTATAACTTTAATTCCTCTCCTTAATTCATCACAAAATTAGCTGCCAGTAGCTTCCTGACATCTGCCTTGTACAGATAATGTTCTACTACTGACAAAGAATTAAAACAACAAAATATAATCTGTGTTCATGTTTCTTGTGCACTTACATCATGCTGCTTTCATCTTTGTGGAATCATGGTTTCTATCTTGTTCAGTGCCCTGCTTGTGATAGACTCCCTTCCTTCTCCTCAATCTTCTCTTATTGCCTCCTTGTAACATTGTATAATGTGCCAGACATCATAATGATGCTGTAATGAACTGAGCCAACCAGGCCCCCGCAGGGGCCTGGTAAGTAAGTGCCAGGTACGGGTTTGGCGAATCCGCGGTGCCCGAGCTAGAAACTTGTGAGCGCCGCAAGTTTCCCACACCGTAAACTCCTACCATGCTTCAACGACCACCGTAGGGCGTGGCGGTGGAACGTTGTGTGCCTAGGAGAACGGGGATCTTGGCTTTATCGCCTGGATCGTGAGGATGGAACAAACCTCTATAAAAAATCCCTCAACCTCAAGGTCAGCCACATGCCGAGTAGGCGAATGGGTGATGAGGGAAATCACTCACTAACGTGCAACCTCAGGAGCACCTGTACACCCCTGTTGTATTAGCGCTTCTTTTTAAACTGGTTTTACTCGTGGGACTAAAATGAAGTCATCCACAAAAACCATAAAACCCTGCAGTATGGGTGTGCCGCAGGCTAAACCCAATACATCCAGTACTAAGAAGTGGGCCAGCCCTCCCGCTTCGGAGAGTCAAAGTCACGGGAAAGTCTGTTCGATACCGAACGCTTTCATTGTAATGGAGAGGGTATATTAATAAAGGGTTGGAAGGATTGGTTGGAACCTTGAGATCAGTTAAAAAGCTGAGGAAAGGGACGCTGCTGCTGGAAACAACCCAGTAGACAGGCATCCCAGCTCCTTAATTGTGAGAAGCTTGTGGAGTTCGCCGTTAAAAGCGAACTCCACAGAACCCTAAATTGTAATAAAGGCGTTGTCACCTGCCGGGACATTATGGATTTAGGGACCGAGGAACTGGTTAAGTAGTGGGAAAATCAGCAAGTGGTCGAGGTGCGTCAGATTACACGGAGATTAAATGGCAGTCTTGAAAAGACTGCCACCTTCGTCCTGACGTTTGACACTCCAGTGTTGCCCAAATATATTAAAGCTGGCTACATTAACTTGAACGTCCGTCCGTATGTTCCAGACCCAATGCGCTGCTTCGGACATATGACGGCGTCATGCAAGGGCAACCCCACCTGTGGTAGATGCGGCAAGTGGGCACGTTAATCGGGTGTCATTTGCACGCTCCCACAGGTGTGTGTCAACTGCTCCGGGGTGCATCCTGCCTGGAGTAGGGAGTGTCAAGTGTATCTTGAGGAGCGCAAGATACAGGAGTTAAAGACCAAAGAGTGGATACCGTATGGAGAAACAAAGAAGAAGGTGAAATCGCTCGCCGCTCCAATTTTTGGAAGTAGCTTTGCCAAAATGGTCTCGACTCCCTTTAGGAAAGAAATTGTTGCCACGCAGACATCCTTTGCAGACATGGGCACAAGCACTACGTGCTCATGTCAGTGCAAAATCCATGAAGGTCATGACACCTAGGACCGCAGATGTTGCTAGTAACCCATCTGCAACCTCGACCACTCCAGCAGTAGTAACAAAGTCTCCACCAGCATCAAATATAGAAGTTAAATTATTTCCACCACGTTCTGTTGAAGTGGTAGCGATACCACTTGCTACCAGTGGAAACAGAGGTGACCAAAAGATCCAAGGTATAAAGTTTAGACGGACTGATCCGACTCAGTTTGTTAAGTCCCCCTCTTCTTCTCCTCCCAGACCGCCCAGCAGTAGGGAGAGTAAGGGGAAGAGGCAGAGGAAGAAGAAGAAAAAGGATGGGGAGGATTTTGAGGAGTCCTCTGGGTCGGAGATGTCTGTCTCCGCTTCCGGGCAGAAAGAAACTGAGATGCTGGTGGATGACTCTGGTCCCGTTCCTCAGCAGGAAGTGACCGAAGACCCACCCAAACCGGGGAGGGTGAGGTTAAATAGGTAAGGATGGCTCCCATACTTCAGTGGAACATCAATGGTTTTACAGCTCACAAAGAGGAGTTACACCTCTTAGCTCGGTCTGATCCTTTGTGTCTCAGCCTTCAAGAGACACATTTCAGACCAACCTGTGCTAAGAGGATACGATGTGTACCGTAAGGACGAAACCGAGGGTGATCGAGCGAAGGGGGGAGTGGCGGTGTTTGTCCGAAACACTGTCCATTCCGAACCTGTCGCTCTCACCTCTGATCTACAAGCAGTGGCAGTAGGATACATGGTCCTATTAAACTGACCGTATGCTCCATATATCTACCACCAAATGCGCCCGTCGAATATGAAGATCTTGTTGGCTTATTGCGGCAGCTCACACGGCCATTCCTCCTCCTACGAGACTTCAACGCACATAGTGTGTTGTGGGGTTCGAATGCCGAGAGCCCCAGAGGCTGAGTAGTTTGTAGATTAATAGAGCAGGAGAACGTTTGTATCCTGAATACAGGACAGATGACCCACTTCACCACTGCTTCCGGTTCGTCCTCTGCCATTGACCTTTCATTGTGCTCTCCTTCAGTCGCAGGTGGATCGCGACCTTCATGGAAGCGACCACTTCCCTATTTGGATGCACATAGAGTATGAGCGAGGGGGAGGAAATAACCGATGCAAATGGAACGTCAGTAATGCAGATTGGGAGCTCTTCTGCCGTTCCGTATCACTGGAACCCTGTGAGAGTATACAGGACAAGGTGAATCACTTCACTGAAGTGATTCACTGTGCAGCTGACGTTTCCATGCCGATAAGCTCCAGAATGCTGCGAAGGACGCCCGTCCCCTGGTGGAATGACGAATGTCGTTCCGTTATCCAGGGTCATAGATGGGCGTTGCGTCGCTTTAGGTTGTACCCAACACCTGACAACCTGCAGCGTTCCGTATTGCCAGAGGTAAGGCGCGTCGAGTTATTAAGGAGAGCAAGAAAAGGTCATGACAGAACTTTGTGAGCACTATCAATCATTCCATAAGTTCATCAAAAGTATGGGAGTCAATCCGCCGTATATCTGGAAGGTACTCTCGCGCACCAGTATCTGGGTTACTGGATCAGGGACGTGTAGTTACTGACGAACGAAGCATAGCTCAGCTGTTGGCAGAGAACTTTTCTGCCATCACCTTCTCTGCCAATTTCTATCCTCGGTTCCAGCAATGTAGGATTGCTACCGAGAGGTGCGTGCTGTGCTTCGATTCGTCGGGTACAAAGGCATATAACAGCCCATTTTCATCTTGGGAGCTGGAGTCGGCCTTAAACAGCGCTAATGACACCGCCCCAGGGCCTGATATGATCCAGTACCAGATGCTGAGGCATCTTAGTGAAGATGCTAAAGAGTACCTTTTAGATATTTTTAATCATATTTGGACCAGAGGACACTTCCCCGACTCGTTGAAAGAAGCAATGCTTATCCCTATTTTAAAGCCTGGTAAGGACAAGTTGTTGCCAGGTAGCTATCGTAGCATCGCCCTTACGAGCTGCGTGGGCAAGATGCTTGAGAGGATGGTCAATCGCCGCCTCGTCTGGTGTCTTGAATTTCGCAAATTGTTGAGCCGCTTTCAGTGTGGATTCAGAAAGTCCCGTTACACCTTGGACAACCTGATCCTGCTGGAGGTGGCAGTACAAGATGTGTTTATCCGCGGCCAACATCTTGTGGGTGTTTTTTTTTAATATTGAAAAGGCCTACGATACTACCTGGAGGCATGTTATTTTAAAGCAATTACATGATTGGGGTTTCAGGGGTAACCTGCCCCGTTTTTTTAAATCATTTTTATGTGGTCGTTGCTTCCGGTACCGAGTCGGTAGTGAAGTGTCAGATCTGTTTTATTCAGGAAAACGGTGTTCCTCAAGGGTCAGTTTTAAGTGTCACATTTTTTGCCATAGCAATAAATAGTATTTCATTTGTTATAAGGAGGCCCATCCGGTACTCCTTATATGTTGACGACTTTTTAATTTTTATTGCATCGTCTAGCCTGAAAAGCGCTGAACAACAGCTGCAACTCGCGCTGAACAGGCTGGACGAATGGTCAGTGCACACTGGCTTCCGTTTCTCTGCTGAGAAAACCCGGTGTGTACTTTTTAGTCGCAGTAGAAGTCTTTTAGCAGAACGTCATCTCATCTTGAGGAATACCGTTTTAAGTTTTAGTGAAACTGTTAGATTGCTGGGCCTCATTTACGACAGTAAGCTTACTTGGCTGTCACATCTCAAAGATGTTAAAGGCAGAGCCCTGTGTCAGTGTGGCAGGTCGTGGTGCGCTGACCGTTCCTGCCTGCTACAGTTTTATAGAGCCTTTGTACAGTCGCGGTTGGAGTACGGTTGTATTGTCTACGGTTTGGCATGGGACAGTTATCTCCGTATACTGGATAGTGTCCACCATGCAGGAATTTGTCTCGCCACAGGTGCATACCGCACCAGTCCTATACCCAGCATTTGTGCTGAGTCTGGCGAGCCGCCACTCTCCATCCGACGGCGTCTCCTCATGGTGCGACACTATACGCATATTGCCGTAATTCCTGGCAGTCCCGTGTACGACGTAGTTATTCACCCTAATTATGAACGGTTTTACACCAACCGCCAAAGAGCAACCAAACCGTTCAGCTACTGTACAAAGGCTATTTTAGAGGAATATGAGTTTGAGATGCCCTCTCTTATTCACCAGGGTTGCAGCAAATCTCCTCCCTGGCCTTTAAAGAGGCCCAGAATGATTTTAGACCTGTCACAGTACAATAAGCTGTTTACCGCTGACAGGGTATTTATCAGTCTTTTTAGTGATGTTTTAAATCAATTTCACGATTTTACCCCGGTGTATACGGATGGGTCTAAGCAGGCTAACGAAGTAGGTTGCTCTGTAGTGTTCCCTCGAGCGACTTACACATTCAAGCTAAACAGCATGTGCAGCATATACACTGCAGAGTGTTATGCCTTGTCGCATATGAAAGTAAGTAGGGGCCAAAAATATATCATATGCTGTGATTCCCTCAGCTGCATCCAGGCCTTGGGAAGCATGTACCCAGCAGATCGTCTTGTCCAAGACCTACATCCTCTGATCCCTCCAATCTTCTGGGAAGGTGGTCTTATTCTGCTGGGTACCTGGCCATGTGGGAATCAGGGGGAACGAGGCAGCTGATGAAGCTGCCAAGTTAGCCTGCAACAAGGTCAGAGTTGACTTTGAACCGGTCGCAAAGTCTGACCTTGCTTCGGTGGGGAAAAGATTTGTTCTTGACATTTGGCAGAGGCAGTGGCTGGAGGTAGAGCATAATAAGCTCTGGCTGGTCAAATCGACCGTTCAACCGTGGAGCAGCTCCTTCCAGTGGGCGAGGAGGGATGAGGTTCTCCTTACTCTCCTCCGAATAGGGCACTGTCCTCTGACACACAGCTTTCTTCTCCGCCGGGAGGACCCACTGGAATGTGATGCTTGTGGCGTACCTTTGACGGTACGCCACGTTTTAATAGACTGTGTACTGTTTTTAGACTTAAGGGCAGACGTTGGCTTGGCCAACGATCTGTCCCTATTTTAAACAACGAGACCAGCAGTGTGGCGAGTGTTTTAAAATTTTGTCTTTTGGCCGGTCTAGTGTCTAAAATTTTAGGCAGACCGGCCTAGTTTTAAGATTGATGGGTGGCCTCTTTACAGCCACCCTTCCATGTGTACTGTTTTTATTTATTATATGGTTATATAATCCCTGTCTCGCTGGCCATTATACAGCCAGCGAGACATGTAGTGGTTTTTAATTTTTCTGCTAACATGTTTGGCCCCTCTACAGCCATCCAGGTGTTCCGCAGCCTTAGGTCGTGGTGGCCCCTTTAAAGCTATGTTTTATTTTTGTGATTTATTTTATTTGCTGTCTGCATGGCCGACCCTTTTACAGTCGACCATGCAGACAGTATTGTAATATATTTTTTAGCCACAGTTATAGCTGGTAATCGTTAGGGTGCTAATGACCTCGACGTCGACGCGCCCTAAAACAACAACAACAACAGCCAACCAGACAGCTGCTTTGAAAGAAAAAGCTGTTTTTATTTATTATTTATTAACACCAATAAGCTTAAGCTTGTAAGTTTTAGTACTGATAAGCATTTAATAATATGTGTGGAGACTTCCCATGCGTATTGCTGCAATGGGTGTCCAGTTGGATGGTGTCTCGAAAATTCGGTGTTTTGACAGCTGGTTCTGCTATCTTCATTAGGTGTCCCATGGCTTTCAGTGGTTGTAAACCCATTGTTACTGCCTTGACTAACTTGTTTCATTCCACAGTCCTGCTTATGTGGTTGTAAGCACATCTACACCCAACTTCTTGCCTCCTAGCACACTGGTTGTGGAGTGCTTGCATGGCTATTCTGATGTCGTTGTTTGGACTGGGCTTAATCCTTGGCCTGCTGCTATTCTCGACTATGTCATAGCTCTCTTAACATTGACACATTATTGTTGGAGATGGGCTATAACTCACTTCCAAGCTTCACTCATGTAGAGCCTGCTGTACTTGTTGATGTTATCATTAAACTGATTTTTTCAGTGCCTCATGAGTTCCAGAAGGAAGAGGCTCTGAACAGAGTAACTGTATTATTAAATTCTATCTTATGATCGTAATCGACAGCATGTTCGGGTATTACAAATTTGACCAGTTGCACGAGTCTTTATGATCCATTAAGTGCTCCTCAGTGATCCTGGTTGTCCGATGCAAACTTCTCCGTACTCGCGTGGGATTCCTAGGACTATACTTTCCTGACCAGTAGCAACATGTCACATATCTTGGTGGGAGGTTGGAAAATACTTTTTATCTCAAAGCATGCTAGAAGTCTTTCTTTTTTACCAAACATTTTACAAGCATATGTGAGGAAAGGGAGAGTTTTTTGGGGGCACTCCCTATTTATTCAGTGGTCTCAGTGGTTTAGCAATAATCACTCTCTGTTTGCTGTTGCGAGTAGCCGTTACGTATGAAAACTGTCTTTGGGTCTCTGACCACATGCTCACATCCACAAACCTCATCTATGGAAGCATGAACTATGATAAATCTGACAGGTTGGCTTTGGGGGTCTCACGAGGGGTAGCAAATCCCTATATGGAGGATTTTAAAGAGAGCCACCCTCAAACCAGTCAGCTTTTATCATTGCATCAATGATACTTTAGCTATGTGGCCTCACGGTAGTCAGGTGTTGAGAGAATTCTTTAAATTAGTGAAAGTAATCTAAATATACACTTCACAATGGAAATAGAAAAGGATTGATGTCTCCGTGAATATTTTCATAAAGCATATATTCAGTTGATCCTTGATTCACATTTACACTGATCACTACTTGGGTGCTACCAGCTTGCATCATCCAGCATAATGTAATACTGTGTTGGCCACATTTGTACATGTAGTGAGAACTATTTCTGATCTCAAAACATTTTTCAAATGTAACTGTTGCTTGCAGTAGCAGAAAGAGAGAGCAGTTATTGTTAGCCCAGTTGAATGAACAGGAAGAAATGCCAAAAGCTCTCTCTTTCCTCTTGTATGATGATAACATGTTGGGTAAAATAGGATGGTTTGAGATTAAAAGTATTTTTAGGCCTCCCACTGAGAAACGACATATTGGAAAAAGATTGATCTAGGCCTGAGAATACCTCGAATTTATTCCCTCTCATGTTAGTGCTCCAAAGTTTACATTGGTCAGACGATCAGGAATGGATAATAAACACCACGTGCAACTGGACAAATCTGCAATAGCCGAACACACTATGAATGAATAACATAGAACAGAGCTTAATAAGACTACCCTCTGGTTCTCAATCACAAAGTGAGGCACTGGGAATTTGGCTTAGTGGTAAAATATCAACAGGAAATATCACAGATCATCATGCAAGTACATCAAGAGAGTGAATGACTTAGCCCAGATAACACAGTTAGGTGTGGGTTAGGTCTAGCACTAGCAATGGAGAAGAATAGTGTGAAATTGCTCTGCAGTGGATTGCCTATTCATCCAGTGGGTTAGGAGGTGAGCAGGTTGGGCACAGTCATCATAGTGGACCGTGACCAGGCACTTTGTTCTTACAACTATACAAGTGATGTGAGACAGTAACAGCAGGCTTACAAACACCAGAAGTCGTGTCGCTTGACGAACACAGCAGAGCCAGTTGTTGAAACGTTGTGTTTTCATGACAACATCCTAGTGGGCACCCATGAAAATTACATTATTGCAGTAAGTATCAAAGTTTTGTGGTATTCAATAAACTGCCTTCTCTTAACGAATCCAGTCCTGTCATGTCTACATCCCATCTCTTATAAGGGTATCAGAGCTGATATGGAAATTTGTTTGTGTAAGTTCTCCTTGCATCTTTTTTCCTACATGCATTGGTTAAGAGGAAGAAAGATAACTTCCCGATACATACATTTTACAACAATTCAATACTATTTACCTTCATATGGATTTGTACAATCACACAGCTTCAAAACAGGAGTCGGTTTATGCTATTTCATTTGTCATTACAAGGTTCACAAGTGTTTGCACAAACATAAAAATCAAACACCACTAATGTCAGTAAAGTAAATTCGTGTGGCCGTAATGACCTAGTAACAGGGTTTTTTGTCAGCTGCACAATCCGCCTAACACGGTAATCCTACCAGGTTAGGTGACCTACAGTTTAATGTAGTATCGAAACCATGAAAACTTTCTGTAATACTTCACATTACACAGCAAGCTGTGCTAAAAGTGAAGGTTGGGTTAAGAGTCTATGAAAATCCCTGCCATGACAGTGATTTGATCTTCAGTCAGACACTTTAACCACTGAGCTGATTCACTACTGTGGAACTAGAAAAGTTACTTGCACTATACAAGTAAATGCATAAATTGTGCAACCTTTATGTCAGTCATGTGACATTTATTTCTAGTGTTTGCAAACTTCTAATAAACACTGATGAACTATGATTTTGTAGATGTGTGAAATGTTTTTGTGATATGAGAAGCATCATAGAAGGAGATGATAAATGATTTGCAAATTGGCAGGAAGTCTCAAAACTCTTACAGTCAAGTAGCCTTCAGTTATATTTTAGTAATGGTTTATAAAAATCACTGGTGAGAGGTAATAAAGAACCAACTTTAATGCACAACTACTCCAACAAATTGACATATGTTGTGAATGGTTGATTCTTCTTGGCATAAAAACCAAGAACATTAGTAACATCTAATCAAAACAGCCATAATTGTTTGAGCCTTTACTTCCTGAACGAACAGTTAGTTTCAGTTATTCACAATTTTCTGTGAATTTTTCTGCCTTTAGAAAAGAATATTAATTTATGTGCCAATAGTTTTTATCTCACCATAGATAAAATTGACTTGGGGCAAATGGAGTATTCCAATTTCATTGTATTCGCATCCAAGCCAAATTTTCTCGTGTATTGTTAACCAGTAATGGTGCTACAAGTTCTTACACTGATAAGTCTTTCGTGCAGAAATTGGGATCAGAGAGCGATAAGGTGGATGTACAGTATTAAATACCTGATCCTATTGTTGTTTGTCCTGTTTATGAGAAATTGAGGGTTAGAAATTGTAATGATGTACATGCAGAACCTAAACCAGTAGAGAATCTTGTAAACCAGAAACAGCTTCTTTTAAAGGATTATGGTTTCGATCCCTGCTAGAGATATCCTTATATATACTTATTTTGACTAATGTGTACTGTATTTAGTATAACAATTTATGTACTCATTTTCAAAAACTCATAAATTGCTTTGACAGTAGGAAGATTTGGACATTCTAAATTCCAGTGTTACATTCATTAACTTTTTAGTAGGTTATCAAATATAAGCACACGTAAAATGTGATGAATAATGGAATTTATTTTAGTAGCGTCTTCACAGATAGAAACTTCATGCTTACCTTATAAAAGTTGGAGTAAGTAATGAAAGCATATGATGGAAATGATGCTTTTTTTATTGTTGGTTGTTTTGTGTAGTGGCCAAACTGATTCACTACTATGAGATGAAGGCTTTGCAGATGGAACTGGAAAAGTTACTTGCACTATACAAGTAAATGCATAAATTGTGCTCCTTTATGTCAGTCGTGTAACATATTTCTATCGTTTGCAAACTTCTAATAAACAGGCTTCAAAGCGTGCAACATTTTACACATGAAGATACTGTTAAATATATTCCATTCTTCACTATGTTTTGCACCATCCTTTATTTCACGGCACACCAAATGCTTGTCAAAAAATTTGTGAAGAAGAAATGAATATTTTATTGAATTTTTTAAAAATAAATTTTTAATGTTGCAAACATTGAATAGTAGCAAAAAAGAATGCACATAAGGGAAAAAGTATTCTGGTAGGGATCAGGTCCATGATCCTTAGCACATGAACAAGACAGGTATTCAGCCATTGCTGATATAGGAGTTTCTCTACTGCTAGAGATTTGGCATATTGAAGTAAACCAAAATATCTGACTTTTAAGCAACATCTCTCAGATTTGTCTGCTAAAGTGTAAACGAGAAATAATATTCTTCAAAAGCCTGCTGGCACTTAATAGGGAGCCAGAGTTCTATGATGCACTGTCTTAGCCCTGTCATACTCTGTTCCTGAATACTGCTTCCTGAACTAGATCAATAGTATTCACACGAAGAAATAGATGTGCAACTCAATTGGGCAATGCGAATAATTATGGAATTTATCATCTTCAGATCTAAGATCAGAAGCTCTCCTAAAGGTCTGTAAAAACATCCTGAAGAAACCCCAGCTAACCAAACATTTAGATATTACACGAGCAAAATACCAACTCTTGAAATCAAGGAAACTGCCATGGCTCACAGCAGTAAACCTTGTGGGGTCCTCTTTCAATCTCAACAACTGTTGATAACTCAATGGGAGCACTCATCGATAGTCAATTAACATATAGGTGAAGACTCTTTATTGCAGCATTCAATCTCACTAGACGACAGCAATAGAGAATCATCAAATGGATTCAAACAAGACAAGGCAGATGCAGTTAGGCCTACTTGCTACACAAATGGGGCTGGGTCAGTTCCACAAATTTTGATTGTGGAACCACCTTACTGTCAACCCACCACATCGTTTCTGACTGTCCTCTTCGAGCTTACAAATGATCAGTAATGGACATATACCATGCATTGGTCAAAACAATCGGATGGATCAAAGAACTAGATCTAAAGGTATTGTTCGTATCATATTATATGAGCTTGTGATGTGCAAATTTGTCCACACCTTTTGCATATCTTGTAAAAATTCGTATATTCATCATACGATCAATAAATGTACAATATTACAATTTTTAACACTCGGCTTCTCATAAAGAAGTCCCATTAAGTCAAACAACATTATGATGAGTTCTATGAAGTGTGATACTATACTCTCACCTTGTTTGTCCTCAGAATCCAATTTTCTGCTCTAAAGACCTCTCCTTTGATTGTGAGCAGCAATTATTATTATTTTCCGAAAAGTTACTCAGCAATGTTAGTTTTTATTTCCACTGACTATTGCTCTGAAAAAATGAGATTCTAATGAATCAGCCCTTGTGAACATTTGTGACTTATCTTTCATATTGTATACTATCTGTTATTGTAAGGGTTCTCATTTTAAGTAGAATATTTTCAATGATTTATATCATCATTTTAATTTATGATCATGCACATAATATTGTATGTTTATAGATGCAGACAATATTATTTTTTAATAATGGTCTATGAATGTATCTGAGACAATTCTATCTTACAGGAGAAAAACCTGTTCCCTTCTTGACTGAGGAGAGACTATTGACAATAATTGAAACATGTAAAAAGGAAAATTCGTACTCTCAACTAATAAGAGCTTTAGGAGAAGTTTATTCAAGCATCACATCATTAAGTGTAAGCTTCAGAAAACAGCAACCAGATTCTCCCATTGATGCAATGTTGGAGAAAGCACCAAAGAATTTAAAAAACCTTAAGAAGGAGGATGTACGTGTCTTGGAAGGAGACATGGATAAAGATGAGGACAGCACTGAAGCAGCATCCATGATCCAGGATGCAGAAAGTCCATCTGCATCGGATAGGAGTGGAAAGAATGGGAAAGATGAGGTCCGAGTAGACTTTCCATCACTCCGCAGGACTTATGATGCACTTTTTGCTGTCCCAAATGCTGCATTTGAAAGTGCTTTGGTAAATGCATTGGTTACACTAGCAGGAGATGTTGAACTAGATCTCATGTTTGGTGCCCACTCAGAAGAGATTTTGCATGCCCTGGTGGTGGTCTTTGAGATACCAGCACTGGGAACTTCAGAGTTTCTTGAGGTAAATACATACATTTAATCTTAACCAACATTGGGAATGCTGTTATAGGCGGCATTGCCCATTATCTGTATATAACAAGCTCTGACAAACGTTTAAGGATTTCCTAAAATTCACATCTCTTAATAATAATATTTTTATGAAAACTGTTATATTAATTTGTGTGTGTGTTTTTTATTTATTTATTTCAAATTATGTCAATTCAAATTATGTCAAAACTAATCACTTAATGTAGTCTGCTTTGAGCTTTGTCCCTGTACTTTATTTGTTTATAACAGCATGTGTTGCATCTACCAATGAAGCACACTTTTTATACAAAATACAATCTGTTCTTTAAAACACACTTTTTAACCCATTTATACAGTTACAGAAAATTCATTATTGGAGATGGATCACCTGAAGTTCGTCTCTCAGGGTTGTAAGTAGTGACCCATCAAATGACATGCCACAAAGTCTGTCTTCACTGCTTATATTCTGCTTCCTAAGATAATTGATCTGTCACCCAGTTTGTTGTCTCCTCATTTTTAATTTTCTCTGGGTAATGATTTTCTCTGGATAATGATTTTCTCTGGCTAATGATTTTCTCTGCCCTCCCCCCTCAACCCCCCTCAGATTATCTCCCTATCAGTGTCCGCAGAATTGTAGGATTCACTAATAGCGTGAGGAGGTAGCTTCTATTTCACATTTGGTTCTTATGACATGGAAGTCACACAGTGGGCAGCAGTCAAAAAATCAGTGTATCAACAGTGTTTCTTCTCAAGACAAAAACTGTATTTTCTTGCTGTAACTTAGTTGGGAATTGCATAAAATTCTATTTAAAGAGCTCGCAAACTTAGCAGATTGATCTAATACAGTATTACTGCTACAATTTGCTAAATTTTGTTGTAACTGGGTGGTTTTATTATGCCACATTATATTAAAATGTCATTTAATCACCTTAAGCTTTCAAAAATTTCATTGAAGCATTGGCATAATGTTTTAGTTGTTAGGTTGTTGGTTGCATGGAAGTGTTTCCCAATTGTCCTCCAATTTTTGTGATATGTATAGTAGTCTATCTTCTATCTGTGGAAAAAACATATTTGTTGTGTTAAATAATTCCCGAGGTAAGAGTTGTGAAGTGACCCCCTTTTCTACTCCATACAGGAAAAAGATGACCATAAAGTGCAAGTTCTGTACCCTGATTGTATACTGTTCCATTTTTTCAGTACCAAGCATAATTTATATAATTTTGATTGTTCACTGGGTCAAAAATAAGATATCTTCAAACACTTTTATTACACTACATTTACGTTTATTTGAACATAATACATGTATGTTTGCGATAGCTAAAGAAATCAATCAGAATTCAATTTAAATTCATTTCAATTTAAAAAGTTGCTGTCAAACTTATTATCTGATTCAATAAATTCTGTACCAAGTAGTGTAAATGTTTTGTTTTTTTAAATATATTTTAAAGAATTTGTTACAGTAACTTAATTTTTCATTAATGCTATAAACTCCAGAACCATCACTCTAGTTTTCCTCTAAATTACAAAAATAAATAAAAAGCAAATCAGTAGTTTTGGAAACAGGGGAGAATGGAGAAGGTAACTTTTTTCAGTTTTTCTCTAAAAAGACTTCTACAGCCATGAAGATTAATTACACCTGATTATTTTGTTTCTATCCACCACTAAGTGTCATAATTATTTCCTCCCAATGATTTGTCCATATTTTACTTTATAATAGTGTTTTGGATAGTAAGAAATAAAATACTGCATAGTTACAGAAGTTATGATGCTGTAACAGATGGCCAAATGACTGATAATGAAACTGTCTATCTGTCATTCAAGGACACAGAATCATAAAAACTAATCAACATTGTGAAATCAATAACAAAATGTTTCTAGTAAGGAAGGATTAGGAAAAAATATCTCAAGCCAGTTATAATAATATTTATTTAAATTGCGATGGAATGCACATTCCGGTGGCAATTTCCCTACACGCCCATCTTTCCCCTTTCCTGCACCCACCTACATTTGCCCTCTTCAAATTTTAGCTTTAAATTCTTTCAACGTGTTTGGTAAATTATTCATCATTTCTCTTGGTAACATATTTCAATCTCTGACACCCTTACCCAAAAAGAGAATCTTCCTACACCATTTTACCTGAAATCGAGTACCAGCTTGTGGTTATGGTCATCTTTTCCCTACCATGCATTACTTTTCATTCTTATACCAATATCTTTCCATGCCTCATCACCAATAAACGACTTGTACACTCCCAT
The DNA here is from genome assembly GCA_031002005.1 of Vandiemenella viatica. Classification (NCBI taxonomy): domain Eukaryota; kingdom Metazoa; phylum Arthropoda; class Insecta; order Orthoptera; family Morabidae; genus Vandiemenella; species Vandiemenella viatica. The sequence goes on along the minus strand of JARYHS010012519.1, from coordinate 36,933,337 downwards.
GATCCTCTTCGCTCTCCTCCTATCTTCCAATGAACCCCATTCCAGCTCTTTTATCATACCTGTTGCTTATTGCATTCTGTGGTAATTTCCAGAAACTAATCTAGCAGCCCTTTTTTGCACCCTCCCCAGCTCCTGTATTTGACACTAAAAATGTGGGTCCCATACTACACTACCATATTCGAGCAATGGTCTGACTAAAGTTTTGTAACCCAATTCCTTTACTTCTGTCGTACATCCCCTCATCACTCTCTCCAACAAGTACAGAATTTTGAAACCTTTTCCTACTACCTGTCCAATGTGTCCTGCCCAGTTAAGCTCGTTATCAAATGTAATGCCAAGATATTTACATTTCAAGTCTTCAACAAGCAGTTCTTTCCCCCTTATAATCATAATCAACCTTTAGTTTTTTATTTGTGTATCTAATAATCTGACTCTTTGCATTTATCTTCTTCCTATGTTTACCAACCCAACTAGATATCCTGTCCAGAACACCCTGCAGCTATTTACAGTCCTCAACTGTTTTGATTCTTTTGTAAAGCATTTTGTCATCTGCAAACAATCTAATTTCTGATAGTAAACAAACAACACAATTATTCATTAGAGTAATAAATAACAATGGTCCCAATATGCTACCCTGTTGCTTTCCCACTTTTACTTCCACTTCTTTTGATACCAAATTTCCTACCCTAACTTTCTGTTTCTACCTTTTAAAAATTCTTCTACCCAGTAAATCACTTTCTCATCCACTCCAATAGTTTTTAACTTTTTTACTACCATTTTATGGCTCACTCTGTCAAAAGCCTTTGAAAGATCTAGTGCTACACTATTAATTTTGCCTCCCTTGTCTATTTCATCTGAAATATCTTGCATATATCCCACCAACAAAGATTCATATGAATATCCTTGCCTAAAGCCATGTTGCCTACTTGAAAACCACTTATGGTCCTCACATATATTTCTGATGTGGTTGCTTATCAATCTCTCCATTAATTTACCTACCACTGAGGTCAAACTAATTGGCCTGTAATTTTCGACTCTATTTCTCACCCCTCACCGGCACTACTATCACATGTTTCCAGTCCTGTGGTAAGCAGCAAACATCCAGGCTCAGTTTAAATAATATTTCAAGGTAAGGTACAGTGTCACATCTGGCTATCTGTAAAATATCTGTAGTAACATTATCTACACCAGCCCCTTTATGTTTTTTCAACTTTCTTATTTCCTTCACGATATCCTGAGGATGAAATTCAAATTTTTTTAGTATCTTCATTTCTAATTGTGTTGTTAAGCTCGTTCTCCAAGTTAGATCCTCCCATCTTTGATTCATTGTCCCTAATGCTCTCACTCAACCAGTTACTTAAAATCTCTGCCTTTTTTAAATCCTCAGTAACTTCTTCTCAATCCTTATCTATAAGCGTCTCAACACCCTCCATTCCCCTGTTTTCTAACATAGCCATAGAAATTTCTAGATGCATCAGTCAATGGTCCCCCTGCACTGACAATATTCTTCGTAAACCCATCTTCAGCCACCTTCCTAGCTATTATTAAGTCCTTGTTTAGTTGTTTTAAATATTCCCTACTCTGGTAACTTGGCTACTAAGCAAACAATGTTTTTAAATTCATGTGATGTATTGTAAGAGACAGAATATGACCTAACACTGAATATTTTCCATTTTTTATTATTTATTTAGATTGAAAAACAAAAATGTAAAACCTCGAAATGTACATGCTAAAAAGTTTTAATGTCATTTTGCCAATTAAAATATTGTTAACTATTAATTTTTATCATTTAAATTGATTTATTAATTTAATTATTATTTAATTTATTGAGGTTTTAAGTAACTATGTTTTAAATATAAGCGTTAAAAAACTGTTTGCACCAATCCAGCACGGATCCCGCGGGATTGGCGCAAATCCCGTGCGGATCCCGTGGGATTGAAAACATTGCGGGATTGCAATCCTTACTTGACACCCCACAAGATTATCATCCTGCTTTATTAGGAATATATCCAAAATATTTTGTCCCCCAGTGTTTTGCTTACCACTTGTGTAAATCCTCCTTATTAGGGTATTTGCAAATCTGTGTTCCCTTGTGTTATTAATCTTATTTCCTACCCAGTTTGCACCTAGTACATTTAAATCCTGACCAATAATGACCATTCTATTCTCACCTCTGAAATCTGAGTATGAATTTAATTTCTCTCCAAGAGCCTCATCTTCATCTGTCATTCTTCCACTGCGGTGAGCAGCCAACAACCGGATTTTTTTATTACCCCAGAAATTTATCCCAAGTAACTCATGGTCATGATCTATGAACACCAGTGAACTGTGGTAGTTTTTGTTAACTAGTATGAAAACTCCTCCACCAATTGCTCCTCTATCTCTGCAGTACACTCTGTAACCATCGGGAAAAACCTTACTGTCTAACACTTCTTCTTTTAACCAACTCTCTACCCCAATTATTACTTGTGGTTCATGTATCTCTATTAAGTTTGCAAATTCGATTAGTTTTTTTATTATACTTCTACAGTTTATCAGTAACACCCTTACTACTGGCTTTATATTTTCAGCATTAACCTCCTCCTTCCCAGTTTTACCCTAGTCAGTTATTGTTTCAGCAACATCATCTATTTATGTAACATCTGTGTTTTTTCCCATCGTGGATGTACAATCTCTATCACTTTGATCATCTATTTCCAACCCTTCACCAGCAGCTCCTATCCAAAAAAAGGCACAGTCCTGACCCCATCATCACTGGAAACGGACTCCCTTACTGCTTTAGCTAACAACTCATAAAGTACCCCCTTGCCCCTTCTATTTAGCTGTAGGCCATGCCTAGTGAAACCCCACTAAGGATTGCAATCCCGCAGTGTTTTCAATCCCGCAGGATCTGCGCGGGATTTGCGCCAATCCCGCGGGACCCGTGCGGGATTGGCGCAAACAGTTTTTTAACGCTTATATTTAAAACATAGTTACTTAAAACGTTAATAAATTAAATAATAATTAAATTAATACATCAATTTTAAAGTTAAATGATAAAAATTAACAGTTAACAATATTTTAACTGGCAAAATGATATTAAAACTTTTTAACATGTCTTAAGTACATTTAGAGGATTTACATTTTGGTTTTTTTAATCTAAACCAATTTTTAAGTAAATAATAAAAAATGGAAAATATTCAGTGTTAGGTCATATTATGTGCCTCACAATACATGACATGAATTTAAAAACATGGTTTGCTTAGTGGCCAAGTTACCACAGTTGTTTTTTTTTTTTTAATTCTAAATAACCGTTCCGTAACATCGAGAGAAAGCATTCCATTTCACAAATTGAAGTGAATATACTCTGTAAAGTGTAGACTTGGCTTTTTTTTATTATTATTATTTTTTTTTATAAAAATTGTTTTTGTGGGATTCATTATTATATCTCCTGATTCCTTGATTGATCTTACAGTTGATTCAATGTTATTAAAGGAAACTACTGACCAACACTTAAACTGCCAAGTATTTCAAATTTACAAATGTGGCGTAGCGACGTTTTAAGAGTGGAAATTATTACTTTTTAGTAAGAATGGAGACTTTCTCGGCGAATGATTGCAGTGAAGTTTTCATAGGTTGTATCTCCGGATTTTATTGTAAAAACACGAGATTTCACACGTGAGGGAGATGGCGGAGGCAGCCGTCGAAGTATGGTGTTCCTACAACACAATTCGTCGATACACCCGCCAAAAACTTCATTATAACTTTTTTTGCCTTTAGTCGAAATAATAACAAGGAGAAGAGGTATTAATCTATAGCCTGAGCGGCACATGTAAACAGGCGGCTTTCGTCAAAGAAACGCATTGAGGCAGCGGCCAAAACAGCAATAAGTCAAACGATATACAATTGCCTTTTGATAGCTGCTAAATAAATAGGTATGCGATTAAAATTACTATAACATTAGTTTCCTATCAACGAGTAATCAAATTTTCAGCCGCAAAAAAGGAAATTGTCACAGTAACTTTTTCTGCAAATACAGGAAATGGGAATAATGAAACCGTGAATAAAAAGCTGTAACTTTGTGGTTCAGATAGTGTTTGCAACACATAAAAAATAATTACATAGTTAGAAAATCGTACTAAATACGCAACATAACTCAAATTACAGAAATGTGTGCTCGAAAATGAATACGTAAAAGTGTGTTTATTTACTTAAGAATGACGAAGGTTGACAAAAACAAACACTTGTTCACATGAGTCAAATGCCAACTGCTCTGGTACAGCAAACAGTGCAATACATCCGATAGAGACCGAGTGGGGCAGCGAGTCACGCACTGACATGCGTTTTATCCGCATTTTGCGGATTGCGGATCCGCTTAATTTTGTGCGGGATCCGCCAGAGTGTCTAATGATGCGGGATCCCGCGGGATTGCGGGATCCCGCTTTGCTGGATTGCAATCCCTAAACCCCACCTACCAATGGTGTTCACAGGCACAACCCCCATGGCGGAGCTGATGCCTTTCCCAAGTAGCACTTCCGTTTCCACATTTACCCACCTCCCAGCATAGTTTAATTGTGGCCGGTCATGGTGTCTTAGGACCAGCATGAGTTCCACCCTGGTATACTTCACTTCCTTCACCACCATCCTCAGGTCACTCTCTATACTATAACTCGCGTTTCTATCAATATTATTCCCTGCGCCTCCCACTATCACTATTCTGTGTTCCTTAGTGAAACTCCAACAAAGTGAACCTGTATCCTTTATTACCTGACCTAATGTTGCACTAGATTTGGAAAAAAAAAAAAAACACCTTGTGACCTGATAACCTGTACCTAACTGATCTTGCAGAAGAGGGCCTACGCCTCTTGCGTGGTTACTACCTAGCAGCAGAACCCTTTTTTTCCTATTCTTATCTCGCATGCCCTTATTACTAAAGGCATGCTGCATCTTACCTACTCCTACATCTACATGAGGCTCTTCTCCTCCTGACTCTGGCAAAGGGTCAAACCTTTTTTTCCCCACAATTTGTAAAGTGTCTGGCTTCTTCATCCTATTAACCATATTTCTCCTACGACCTGTTTACCAGCTCTCAACCATCCTTCTCCGCTTCCTCCAACCCACTATCTCTACTTTCTGCCTCTATAGCATGATTCTTGAAAAGCTCAGCTCCCACAGGCTGTGCTTCCACCGGCTGAGCCTCAGCAGGCTGAGTGTCCACAGTCTTAGCCCTCGCAGGCTGAGCCCCTACAGGTGGAGCCACCAGAGGCCACACCTCAAGAATCCTGATCCTTTCACGCAACTTCATCACCACTTCGCCCATCTCACTCATCCTTTCGTTTGGATAAAGGAAACAAAGAAACTGCCGCGAGGCACTGAAAATAAGATAGGATAGGGAAAATAAACAGTAACCCGTCACTTACCACAGATGAAGGCAGGAGGGCGAGACACGTAAAAACACATGTGGCGGGTTGGGATGTGACCACATCTTTCCCCCTGCCATATGTCTCGCCTCCCACATGAGTAAGACTAAGGTCGAAATATAGTGCAATTCATGTGTTTCTGTGTTTTTACGCGTCTCGCCCTCTTGCCTTCATCTGTGGTAAGTGACGGGTAACTGTTTATTTTCCCTATCCTATCTTATTTTCATCCTTTCGTTTCTAAGACAAAGTGAACAAAACCATGGGAGAGCCTCATCTATTTCCCACGTTTCCTCTTCCCTACATGCCCAATGAAACCACTTCTTATGCCAACTACAACCCAACCCCTTCACAACGTACCTGCGACAGGTGCCACACTTTCAGTCATGATTTTTCCCAAATACTTCTAGCACCTTCTAAAAGAACCTTAAATTTTTTTAACATTTTTATTTAATTGGATAAGAGTTTTACTCCTCAATCAAGTTATAGTAATTGATGAATAGATAAAAATATTTTAATCAAATCCTTTAAAAAAATATTATATTTATTTGTTGTATTTCTAGCGGATTATTGTTATTTTTATGCTTTAATACTAATTAAAATACCAAACTGTTGTATTTCAGACAAAACAAAAGTCTAAATACGTCTCAGCAACAATCTACAACAATCCAAATCTAGAACACTTTTTTTTAGTGACACAAGAAAATTGAAATGTTAAATTAGATATAACTAAAAGTTTAATTACAATTTGCAGTATTTAATCTAACTATCATGCTTTCAGCTTATTTCTAGATCAAAAACTAGTGAAAAAGAAATGAGTATTAGCCACTAAGAATATGCAATTTTTGAGACTCTATTATCGAGTGAAAAATGTTTTTATTTTGCCTCATTAACAATAATCCTAACTGTTTACTTTATAATTGAAAGCTTTAAACTAATTTAGATGGTAAAACTTAGCTGATGACGAAGTTATTTCAGGTTTAGTGCACAGCAGTTCACACACACAACCAGAGCTCACTAGTTCTCAGTGGTAGAACCATCCCCCTCTCTCTCTCTCTTTTTTTTAAAATTCCAACCAGAAATTGCAAATCCCAACACAAAAATCTGAAAAAGCTGTGCTTCATTCAAAAAAAAAATTTGGAGCTTTTCTTTCAAAAATAAATATTTGACCATAGCTACCTAACAAATAAATTCATCTTCCACACATGTGAATACGGTGTCAACTATTTCAAAGTTTTTAAAATATGCTACTCTTGATTAAAATCCAAGGCTTACACACACACACATATATATATATATATATATTATATATATATAACTAATTTGTGAAATAACCTTTTTGAGGGTTAAATATGACCTCCTGTGTCTACATCTATACTGTACAGTTCACTGAAAAATGTGGGCAGCAGCAGGTACTGTGCACCATAACAAATCTCCAGTTTGTGCGGTCCAGTCCTAATAACACGAGGAAAGAAAACGTATATATAGGCATCAATATTGTTTCTCTGATATTATCTTTCCTGTCATTGCATCAAATGGAAGAAGTTGTTCACAATGATGTATAAATGGGTGTGATAATGTCTTAAACTCGAGGCAACCCGGATTACACCAGCTGGCAATAATTATTCAATATAACTGTATAATGTTGAGTGTTAGTAATGTTGAGCTCTGCACGTAACGAATCTTATTTGGTAACAAATGAAAAAGTGGGTTCACAACAAGAACTGAATTTATTCGGTAAACCGAAGAGTTTCTTATGCGGATGAGATACATCTACAAGTCTCACAGAGTTTGTTTTAATGGCTCATTTAACAGGTCTTTATATAGTCAGGGTAATTAATCAGTGGTACTTTTTAGCCATTTTACATGTTGTTCACTTCTTGTGCTGTTCTGTGTAACTTAACCGAGTCTGCTCACTGCTGGCAACACTACTCTTTGGTGTGGAAAGGTTCATCAGGGGACTGGAGTCTTGCCTTCGACATTACAACTGAGAGCAGCAGTAATGCAAGTGGGTCTGCTCACTTTGGCATTCAAATAAGAAGTTCCTCACACAGAGCTATTGTATCAACCAATTGCCCAGTCACCTGTAAGTTTTCTCTCTTTGATTTGCAGATTTACACTAAACAGATTAAAAAAAAAAAAAAAAAAAAAAAAAAAAAACATCTGAGTGGCATGTCATTTATGGTGGTGGCAGTTCGGCAAACAAATGCCTCTACTAGCCCTTTGCGGTTTGACAAACTAAACCATGCCGACTGTTCTGGTGTACGTCTTCCAAAGCATTTTGAGATGCTGCTGACTGCTTCTTACTGTCTATTAGGAAATTATAAAAAGAATTTCCATCTGTGCATTAACGGCTCATTATAATAAATTCACGCAGAAACTATTCCGTGTGGATCTTAGCCAAAGACTCAGCCCAATTCCTGTATCAAATGTGAGACACTTTTGTAAGGACTGTAGTAAGTGTTCACAAATTGTGTGGCTCTTTGCTTATTCTTATTATGTGGATCCCATGTAGCACATCAATACTCCAGATGAGATTGCACAAGGGTATTTGTTTTACAGATACCTGTGTATAACAATTGTTCCAAAGTTGACCTATGTATTGCTGTAAAAATTGGTTACATTGTGATCGAAATTCACGTTGCTGTGTAATGTTATACCAAGGTACTGAAATATTCAACATTTCCAAGAATTGAACAGCTTAGTTTGTACTTGTGGGCAAGTGCAATCTTATTATTTATTGTGTCCATTGCATTGCACTTACTGCAGTTTAAGCTGCCATTTATCACACTGTGTTGAAATAAGTTGAATATTTTTATAATGTAGTCAGTTGCATCACCAGAAAAGTCTTAAATGGCTATTAACATTCCCCTTGGATCATTTATAAAGATCAATTATAGAAGTGGTCCTATAGCACTTCCAATGGGGATACCCAGTTCAACTTCTAACGAAGTAGACAACATATTGATACCATCCATTTTAGAACTCTCATATCCATTAACAAATCTATACTCTCAGATTTTTAGAAGAGGCAGCAACTTGCAATCCTTTATCAGTAACTTTCATCATGTAATAGGAAAATAAAGGGAGCTATGTTTCACATGATATATTCTTCCAAAACGCAGTTAGAATTGATGCAATAAATTTGTCATCTTAAGAATTTTATGTTCACATATGGTATGATACAAAATTCTATTGCAGGCAGATGTTACAAAAAGATCAGTCAGTAGTAGGTAAGTTCCCTACAACTTCCTGTATCGGAAATGTAGCTAACCTACACATTCTTCCAGTCAAAGATACTCTCTGGCTTATACGTTATGTTATTTGTCAATTAGAAAGGATCTGATTTCTGTTGTATACTCTGGAAACATTTGTTACTAAGATACCATCAGACCTGGTGCTTTCTCCCATTGCAGAATCTCCTATCGCTTTATGATACCTGCAAAGTCCACTTCTAGCAAATCCATGTCTAACTCTGCACAGTATGAATAAAACTGGTATGGTTCATGTGTTCCTTTGATGAATTTTTAAATTTGACGTATTGGCCCTTCATGGCTTTAATTAATTTCACATCTATTTGTGTAAGTTTCTGCATACTGTTGGAATTAGAAATGACTCTATATATAAGTAAAATATCTTTGGAATTTTTGCAAGGCATTTGAAAGATGAATTGTGGCTGAATTCATTGAATGCCTTATACATAGCATTTTTTGTGTGTCCTCACCTTTGGTTATTGTTTGTGCTTCTGTACTGTCATCAGTTTTCCTAGAACTTGCATGTATCCTCCTCTGCTTTCTAAGCCATTTCTTACCTCTTGCTTATGCCATGGTGAAACTTTCCCTTCTTTGATTGTCCTTTTCAGTATATGTCTGTTGATGTCTTCCCTAATTATGCCTGTGGAATGTTGCCTCATTAAATCAATGGCCTCTTCTCTAAATGAGTTATAGGCCTACTTAACCTTAAGCATGCTATAAAAGATTCATTTGAAGCTTTTTCAAATCTGTAAACGGTTCTTTTCTTTTTTCCTTTTATAGCTGGTTATTAATTTTACAGCTTTATGATTATCTATTCTTTAGGTTGCAGAAGTATATTTGCACAAGTCTGTCATGATTGTAATGATAAGATTTAAAATATTTTGTTTACCACTAAGACACTGTGTAGATTTAGTGACCATTAGTTCAAGATGATGTCAGAGAACATATTGAGAACAATTTCACATGCTGTTTTATCCAAGTGACCAACTTTGTTTAATTAACCTTATTCTTACAAGGTATGTTGAAGTCACATCTCTCACTTTATTGCATGATGACATGAAATAATAATAATGAAAAACGTGAAATAATTTTTTGTTTTATTTTGTTTTGCTGTCATCAGTCTTTCGACTGGTTTGATGCAATCCTCCATCCTTTCCTATCTTGTGCTAACCTCTTCATCTCTACATAACCCTTACAACCCATTTCCTCAATTATCTGCTTCATATATTCTAATCTCTGTCCCTCCACCAGCAAATTAACCAATCCAGCATGTCTCAAAATATGACCTACCAGCCTGTCTCTTCTTTCTGTAAGCTTTTTCCACAAACTACTTTCTTCACCCATCATTTACAAAACTCGTTCATTTCTTACTTTGTCTGTCCACTTAATTTTCAGCATTCTTCTGTAGCACCACATATCAAATGCTTCAATTTTCCTTCTTTCCGGTATTCCTAAAGTCCGTGTTCCGCTACCATAAAGTTCTGTGCTCCACATATAGTGTTTTAAAAAGTTTTTTTTCCGATTCCTAGATCAATGTTTGAAACTAAAAGATTTCTCTTTTTCATCAAGGTTCTTTTTGCTAGTGCTATTCTGCTTTTAACATCATTCTTGCTGCGGCCATTGCTTGTAATTTTGCTTCCCAAGTAGCAGAATTCACTTACTTCTCCTATTGCATCCGATCCTATTTTTATATTTAATCCACTGTGATTGGTATCATTTCTGCTACATTTCATCACTTTTGTCTTGCTTTGATTTATATTCAGTCCAAAATCATCCTTCAGTATTTTGTTCATTATACTCCGTAACTTCTCAATATCCTCAGCTCGTTCTGCTAACAAGCTAACAAGACAATGTCATCAGAAACTCATAGCATACTGATTTTTTTCTCCCTGATCATTTATACCACATGAAAATTTATCTTTTATTTCCTTTATTGCTTCTTCTACATACAAATTGTATATTAATGGGGATAGACTACAACCTTGTCTCGCACCCTTTTTAACCGTTGCATGTCTCTCATGGTTCTCTACTTTTATTATAGCTACTTGATTTTTATATACAGTAGTTTATAAAATATTCTATCTCGATAATTTATACCTGATTTTTTTTTTTTAATTTTGAAATCTTGTCCCACCTAACATTATCAAAAAGCTTTTTCTAAATCAATAAATGCCAAAAAGTTTCTTTGTTTTTCTTGATCCGCCCTTCAAGTATTAATCTTAAAGTCAGAATTGCTTACCTTGTACCTCGATTTACCCAAAATGATCTTCACCTACTATCTCTTATACTACCCTTTCCATTCTTCTGTATATTATTCTGGTCAGTAATGTTGAAGCATGTGACGTTAGACTAATGGTGCGATAATTCTCACATTTGTTGGCTTGTGCTTTCCTCGGGAGTGTGAAGATGATATTTTTATTAAAATCGGTTGGAATTTCTCCTGTTTCAAAACTTTTTGATATCGACTTGAATAATCTTTTGATTCCTTCTTCTCCTAGAGATTTAAGAAGTTCTGGAGGGATCTTATCACTTCCAACTGTCTTACTTGCTTTCAAAACAGGATCTCCTAAGTCATCAATGTTGACATCGCGTTCCTTTTCTATTACGCTATTGTTCAAGTCATCCCCATCATACAGTTTCTCAATGTATTCCTTCCATCATCTGAGCTTAAAAGAGGTTTCCCATCTGCGGCTTTAATGTTCACACCTCTTTTCTTCATTTCTACAAAATTCTGTTTGATCTTCCTTTATGCAACATCTACTTTACCTATGACCATTTCCTTTTCAACTTCTACATACTTTTGTTCTAGTCATTTTTCTTTTGCTTTTTTGCATTTCCTGTTTGTTTGGTTTCTAAATTGCCTGTGTTGCTCTCTTCCTGCTTCATCCTGAGTAGTTTTGTACCTTCTCCTCTGATCCATCAGTTCCAAAATTTCTTCTGTGATCCAAGGTTTTCTGGCAGCTTGTTTCCTAAAGCTCTACATCTACATCTATACTCTGCAAATCACAAATACTGTGGGTGGCAGAGGGTGGTAAGCACCAATCCTAATTCTGCGCATTCCAATCCCGAACAGATCGAGGAAAGAAGGAATACATAAATGAATCAGTACGGCATCTTATTTCTCTAATCTTATCCCTCCTGTCATTGCGACATAAATAGGTTGCCGGAAGAAGTATTTTGTTGCACTCGTAACTTAAAGATTTTCGCATATTCTCCAGCAAATTCAAACGAAAACGACGTCGTCTGTCCGCCAAACAATCCCAGCCCAACCCACGAATTAGCTCTGTGACACTTACGTAAGGACTGTAACTAGCAGTCACGAATCGAGCGGCTCTTCTCTGTACTTTCTCTAATGTGTCAATCAATCCCTTGCGATACAGATCCCAAATTCCACAACAGTATTCCAAATGCGGACGCACTAGTGTTTTGTACGCTATTTCCTTTGTATGAGCATTACAACTTCTCAAAATACGTCCTATGAATCGTAGTTTGGAATTAGCTTTTCCTACAACGGAAGTTATGTACAAGTCCTATTTCATGTTGCTTTGTACTGTTACGCCTAGATACTTCAGGGAATCTACAGTGTCAACAACTGAATTGTTAACTTTGTAATCCAGAGCAAGCGGGGTCTTTTTATTACTTATGTGCATTGCCTTGCACTTTTTACAGTTAAGTGTAAGCTGCCATTCACGGCACCGTTCCGAAATAACATCCAGATCGCGCTAAATTTCTAAGCAATCGTCGGAGCACCTCACTTCCCTATAAATAAGTGCATCATCAGCAAAAAATCGCATCCTGCAATTAACGTTGTCACCGAGATTGTTTATAAAAATTAAGAAAAGAAGTGGTCCTATTACACTTCCTTGAGGAACGCCCGAAGTAACATCTAGTTTAGAAGAGGCTTCCCCGTCTACAACGACATACTGTGACCGACCAGTTAGAAAATCGCGTGTCCATTCCCAAATCTGATCAGATATACTGTATGCTCGGATCTTCGCCAAGAGTCGGCCATGTTGCACAGAGTCAAAAGCTTTCTGAAAATCCAAGAAAATAGCATCAACTTGTGATCCCGCATCAATAACTTTCATTACATCATGCGAAAATAGAGCCAGTTGCGTTTCACATGATCGGTTCTTCCGAAATCCGTGTTGGTATGCTGTAAGTAGCTCGTTTTCATCTAGAAACTTCATAACGTTAGAGCATATGACATGCTCCAGAATTCTACTGCAAACAGATGTTAGTGATATCGGATGATAATTCCTAGGATCTCTCCGATCTCCTTTCTCCTTTCTTGAAAATGGGAATCACCTGCGCAATTTTCCAGTCAGAAGGTACTTTTCTTTCCTCTAAAGATTTACGAAATATATCTGACAGAAATGGTTCTATTTCTTCCGCGTATTCCGAAAATACTCTTACTGGTACACCATCGGGACCCGGCGCTTTCCCCCACTTCAGGAGCTTTAATTGCTTTATGATACCTACACTATCAATTTGTACTGGATCCATTTCAAATTCAACACGCCGTGGAAAAACGGGAATGTTTTCCATGTTTTCGCCAGTGAAGGAATTTTTAAATTCGGCGTTAAATACGGTAGCCTTGTCGAGGCTGTCATCAACTTCCCGACCGTCGTTTAGTAGAACTGGCATATTGTTGTCACAACCACCTATTTTTTTTACATACGACCAAAATTTCTTTGGATTTTCAATAAGGCTCTTGGAAAGTGAGTTGCATCGAAAGTCATTGAAGGCTTCGTGCATCGCGTTCTTGACCTGTCCTCTTGTCTCAGCTAGTTTTTCTAAATCACTCCTATACATCGTCCTTCTTGAGCGTGCATGAATCTTCCTTTGCTTTTTAAGTAACCTTTTGACTTCACGCGTATACCACGGGGGATCGTTCCCGTCCCTGATTGTCCTTTTCGGTATATGTAAGTCCATACCTTCCCTGACTATATTTATGAATCGAAGCCACATCTCTTCAACCGAGCCACTTCCTTCTACAAAGGTAATGTATTTATCCCTCAAAAACGTTCTTAAACTCTCCTTTGGGGCCTTTTCGAACCTGTAAACGGCCCTTTCTTTTTTCTTTTTGCTCTTGACTGTTAATTTTACTGTAGCAATTACAGCTTTATGATCACTTATTCCCATGGTGGTAGAAATATCCGTAAATAATTAAGGCCTATTTGTAACGAGAATATCTAAAATGTTTTCGTTTTCGTTGTCGCACCGCGTTGGTTCAGTGACGAGCTGCTCAAGATTAAGATCTGAGAAAAGGTCGAGAATAATCTCACAGGATATTTTATCCCTGCCACCAGTAACGTGGGCGTAATTACTCCAGTCAATATACGGCAAGTTGAAGTCGCCTCCTAGTATTATTCCATGATCAGGAAATTGACGAGCTATATTACTTACGTTATTTCTTAAGGCCTCAGCAACACCTACATCTGCATCTGGTGGACGATAGAAAGACCCTATTACAAGTTTTGTCCTAGCTACTATTAGTCTAATCCATAGGATTTCACAGACCGTATCAATATTTATTTCGTTACACGGCAGGTGTTTACGAACAGCTATAAATACACCACCTCCATTAGAATGTAACCTATCCTTACGGAAAACATTCATGCTATGGTTAAAAATTTCTGCTGAACTTATATCCGGTTTTAACCAGCTTTCAGTACCTAATACTATATCAGCTTCTGTGCTACTAATAACGCTTTCAAGCTCAAGTGTTTCTTTACCTGCTTTCATTATTTCGGTCTTTAATGCATTCCATTCGTCCTCGGTTGAGCTCTTTTCAATTTCTTAGACCTAAGTCTACAATTTCTGCAAATTTTTCTCTCGTACTAGATTGTTTAAGTTTATTCACTTCCAGTCTGTTCTGCTTATGCTGCTTTCTTATTCGCTTGAATTTCAACCTGCACTCCATTACTATCAAATTATGGTCATAGTCTATGTCTGCTCCTGGGTACACTTTACAGTCTAGAACTTGATTTCTGAATCTCTGTTTGACCATGATATAATCTAGCTGAAATCTGCCTGTATCCCCAGGACTTTTCCAGTTGTATATCCTTCTTGGATGGTTCTTAAACAGTGTGTTTGCCGCTACTAGCTTATATCTTTCACAAAATTCTAACAACCTGCTTCCTCGCTCATTTCTTTCTCCTAGACCAAACTTCCCTCAGTATTCCTCTCTTTTCCTTCTCCCACTGTCGCATTCCAATCACCCATGATTATTAGATTTTCCTCTCCCTTCATATATTGGATTAATTCTTCAGTTTTGGTGTATATTTTTTCTGTTTCTTCGTCATCTTCCTGTAACGTTGGCGTAAACACTTGTACTAATGTGGTTGGGGCGGTCTTCGTTTCTAACCTCATCAAAAGAATCCTGTCACTAGACTGTTCATAATAACTCACCTATTTCCCTACTCTGTTATTCATTACAAATCTACACCAGCGACTCCATTGACAGCTTGTGTGCTAATTATCATGTGTTCCCACATCCAGAAATCCTGTGCGTCCTTTCATCTTGCTAATCCCAACAACACCTAACTTAAGGTGTTCCATCTACCTTTTTAGATATTCTAGCTTACCTGCTCTATTCAGACTTCTAACATTCCACGCTACAACTCGTAGAATGTTTCTATCCGTTCTGATGACTCCTCCCTAAGCAGTCCCCACCCAGAGATCAAATTGGGGGACTATTTTACCTCTGGAATATTTTACCCAGGAAGAAGCCATCATGATATATGTAATTTGAGAGGATTACAAGTCCTCGGGATACCCTTTGGGTCTTTAATGCAGTGGTTTCCCATTGCCTTCTGCATCCCCATGCCATTGATCATTTCTGATTGTTCCGCCTTTGGGGGCTGTTTCCAACCCCAAGGGCAAGAGGGTGCACTGGACCACTCCCACTCTTCCACCCTCCTTTTGGGGGCTGTTGGCAAGCAGTGGGTGACTCCTTGTACCGGAAATCATTCAGTCACCAGAGCCTCGTCCATGCAAATAGGGTGCACCACGTGAAGGAGAGGTTTGACATTTGGTTGGAAAAGGCTATTATAGTCTCTCCCAAAACCTCCCCCCCCCCCCCCCCGGTGAAATAATAATATCAAAATATTCTATAATAATATTCATTTTTACTACTTGTGTTTGAAATTGAAGATAAATTAATCGTTCATTTACTTCTTGATTTGTAATGATACTACTTTCAGATATTGTGTCATCTTGTTGTAATGCATTTGTTATATCTGCAGGTAGCATTACCACAGCTGTGTAAGGCAGCTGCACACTTGGCTGTGAGTGGACAGGCTTGGTTAGCTCGTGTGTGGGCTCGCAACTGCAAAACAAGGCTGAAATCACTTCTTGAAGCTTTGCAACAACTTGTGACTCTAAAAGTAATATCTGGTAACTTCAACCGTGACTTCTGCGTCCAAGACGACGAGTATATTGCATCTGCTACAAAACTTATGAAGGTATTAATGTGTTAGTATTTTACATTTCTGTTTACCTATTTTCTGTTGAATTTCTGGAATGGTACTCAAATTTTTTTTTTTTTTTTTACATAACAAGTGTATTCCATATGGATAATTATTTTTCTTGGGGCAGTATAATAATGATTCAGTTATGAGATATGGAACTCAAAGAAAACTTGATTGATTCATCTGTTTAACATCTTCCATTGGGAGAATTCGCCAATAATAGTAATAAAAATGTTTTTCAGTTACAACTGGACATGACTGAAGCCAAACCATCACAATTTATTATATAAAACTTCCAATCGAATTCCAAGGAAGTGGTGTTGCTAAAATTGATTTCAATCATTTTAAGAAAGTTCCCAGTGCTGGAGCTGAAAAAAGTAGAATGAATTCTTTAGTAAACCTTCAGGAAATATGGTCAGATTCTGTCATAATTTCTTACCTGTTCTCAATTTGGAAGAAGACATATGTGTTTAAATTTTTGTTCTGTGTTGTGTGTGATCATTCTTGCAGCATCTTGTAGGAAATAATTATTTGATTTTTTGTGTTGTTTTTGTGAGGGATGAGTCTTAATGATCAGATGACTGTGTGCCACCAATAATCCCCTTAGTGTAAATGTTGAACTGTAACTAAAGTATGTTTTGCTTAATGTTTGGACCTGCTTAATGTTCTTACCCACAGAAATTTCTCATCGCATTTTAATGCTTAATTTGGTTTAGCAGAAAAGTTACTTAAAATAATAAATATGCAGGCATTACAAGTATGATAAGAACTCAAGATTAATTTTAAGACAAAATCAGTAAAAATTTACAACTTCTGAGACACTGTATGAGAAACTAATTACCATGAAATCGTAGCAAATGTCTAGTAGTTGTGCAGCTGCTACAAGATACTTTGAAGTACGGATATGGTAGCTTTTGCAGACTATTATTTGATTCCAGATTTCTGGTTTGGTTTGGTTGTGTTACATAATCTTGATTCAACATTCCAGTTGTCATTTGGGCTTTGAGGCATGTCGAGAATATGGTCATCCTAACACACAGCTAACTAAAATTCATTACAACAAACAAAACTGAATATCAGTTGATTTAGAAATGAAGTGAACCATATTTGGCTGACTGTGAGCTAACCAGACATAAATATATACACTGAAAGAATAACAGCAAAAATACTAATAACCATATGTTTTTTTTAGCTGTAAAGAGATCAAACCAGTCAAGATAACATTGGATAAAATGTTCTTAGGCCTCTGACTGGGTGAGTGCGTCATATTGATGCAATGTTTCAAAATTGTTCTTTGACCTCATCTTTGGTACGGAAGATGAAGTTTGAGACAATATCAAAACAATATGTCTTGATTGATTCATTCCCCTGGTGGGAGGCCCAAAAACATTTTGTACAGTTGATACACTGGGAGAGCATCCATTCACTCTTTCTAGTATTATATTAGACCTGAACATACTACAAAATATAAAAGATTTAAAATAAGGTTGGCAGTATTGTTGAAATAATTGAAATATCATGTCATTAGAAATGCCATTTAATCTTAAGACTTTAGTGGAACATTTTCTTAAAGAAGATACTCATATGTAAGTGAGCTAGGAGATGAAAAAGGCAATTGAAAACCTTTCAATTCATTGGTAAAATATTCCATAGGTGAAATAGATCCACAATTGAATGTCTGGAGTTACTGTTCGAAGAAGAATCAATAGAAACATACAAAGTGTGAGAATTCTAAATATTGCTTATAGATTATAGAACTTACAGTGACTTGGAAAGACTTCAGACTAATATTATAGGAATTCATCTCTTTTTGCAGGCCATTGAAAATCCTCTTCTGTTTCTGATGGTCTCTCTAAAATTCATCCTCTATTACTTGCCTCCAATCAACTCCATCTAACTCTGTTATTCTTTACCTAGTCCCTCCATCTTGTCTATTGTCTTCCAATATTTCTCCTTCTCTTCCTGTTGTCCTGCACTCTCCCCCTCCTCCGTTCTAATGACATGTTCCAGCCATTTCAATCTTTTCTGCTTTAACGCCTCTTTTAAGGCTTCTGCCTTTAATCTCTCCCTGATGTTTTTATTTTAGATTCTATCCTTCCTTATGATGTTTTCTATACCTCTCAGGAACTTCATCCCTGTTGCCTGTAATCTGCTTGGATCTCTTTTTGCTTTGCCCATGTCCAGGTTTCAGAGACATAAACGAATATT
Source organism: Vandiemenella viatica (assembly GCA_031002005.1). Lineage (NCBI taxonomy): Eukaryota > Metazoa > Arthropoda > Insecta > Orthoptera > Morabidae > Vandiemenella > Vandiemenella viatica. Next base: position 36,915,004 of record JARYHS010012519.1, on the reverse strand, counting down.
GGTTGGCTGTATGCTTTGTAGAGTAAGATTTTTGGTTTACTTCCTTATGTTCCACCTCCAAATTATATTGTTGATCAAATGATAAAATTGCCATTCTTAATTATTTTCTGTCCATCTTTCCATTAGTGGTTACTTAGCTTTCAAAGTAAACAAACCAGTCTACCCATTCCATATTCTTGCCATTGAATGAAGCCTCCCTTGATGGATCGGTGTTTCATGGTGTCCTCATTATTTTGGTTATTTCCACACTCACCGCAAGGCCATGTTTCCCCACTGCAGTAACCCATCTTTTCAGTTCTTTTACCAGATTCTGTCCGTGATTGGTCGGCGTAGGCACCGCCCGGCCGCCGGAGTCGGGATAGTGCTGGTGCGCCTAGCTGGTGCTCAGTTGAGTCAACGCCGAGAAAGACTTCGTTCTTATATAACAATATTGTAGCCTGTAAAATATACCTGAAGCGGTCACCATAAACTGGTAATAATTAAGTGCATTTTGAATTTTAAGAGATTAAGGAAGCAACGCAGGCAAAACAGCCATGCAAACTGAAAGAATCTCATTTCAAAAAAAAATTTGTAAACATTGTAAATCTTGATTTATGAAAACACAGTGAAAGAAACTCAGCTGAAGAATAATGGAATACCCTGAAGAGAAAGATAGTCAAAACTACACTGGGCACAAGGAAGCAAGCTGGCCAAAAACTATAGATTAGAGAATGTTCTTAGAGTTGGTAGATCTAAGGAGAAGCAAGTAGTACTGGCATTTTAGAAATCAGATAAATAAGATAACCAAAGAGAAATTGCTATAAGAATATTGTGAAGAAGCGGAAAAGGAAATGGTTCTATGGGAAGTAGAATCAGATGAAATTTACTACAAATGCAGAAAAGACTCATTAACATTGAGAGAGCTGGTGGAGATCCAATTTTAAATTTAAGTGAAAGAACAACTAATATAAGGAAAACATATTGATAAACTATTATGTTGGGGATGCCCTTAACCCTTTGACTGCTGACGACGGATTGTCTACCTGCCGCGCTGAGGCCTGCTACCTGTGCTAAGTGATTATTCCTGGGGACGGAGCGGCCCGCGCTGCCCCACCCGCCCACTGCTGAATATTCCTGGCGTGACCTCTCACAGCTGATACGCAATAAATACTCTCACTACATAGTTTCTCTGCAAATAAATTATGGCAGAATCAAACAATTATTAACCCTATTTTTCGTCACTAATAATTATATCTTGCTGTAGTTTTTACTCGATTTATGCAGCTTATGTCGAAAGTGTCGTGATTCTTAAATTTACCTCAATAGTTTACTGTTCTTTCTTGCATACCCATTTATAACAATTGCAACTTTCTATAGGTTCCTTATTGTATTAGAGTGTTATTGTTGAAATTTAAAGAACGTAGATTTAAAGAAGATGCTAGAAATATTTTACTTCCACACTTACATACCGCGTTCAGACCACGACTGTAATATTAGAGATATTGGAACTCATACAGATAGTTAAATGCATCCGATTTTTCCTCGCGCTATTCACGAATATAAAAAGACACTTGAAAATGATAATTGCACAAGCAGCCTCCCTCACACACCGAAATTTGGCTTGCGGAATATCTTTGTAGATGTAGATTCCTAAAATATCTCGATGTTGACTGAATGTTTGCTGCGCTTTGTAATTACCCGATTATACGTAATTTTGTTTCTTTGATGAAATTTGTTTCACATAAGTACTCAACATATTTTTCAACATTTCAAAGCTGTGCATTGTTTGTCCATTAATTACGTGAGGTGAAATGGGGAGGGGGGGGGGGTTCCGGCGAAATCTCACCAGAGTAACAAAAAGCGGTATCTGACATACTTTCACCAAGAATTGCGGTATTTAGAAGAACATCTCTGGTCCCAAATTCGTTAATTTTCAATTCTTTTCACGTGACGCATCAGAAGACAAATAGCTATGAAACAAAAAATTTCATCATATTCAGTATCTTTCCACTTTGATATTCGAGAATGCACTGATTCTGGAATATTCTCCATAGTGGTTATATAAAACCAATTCTTTTCATCAGCTATATATTTCATCAGTTCTTCTGTAAAAAAATAACATGAAAACTGACAGAATACTTGGCACATTCCCTATTTGACACACGTGACCCGATAGTGTATCATCAAATGCGTGACTAACTGGATGAAAATCATTTTCTTTCCAGTCAGATTTATCACTAAGAAGTAATTTCTTCGTAAGCGTTTCACTATCACTTTCTGATTCTTCAGATTCAGAACAACTAACATCTCTTGTTGAAACATGAGACTTCATTGTCACCCCTGCTGACGAGTATGGTTTATGACTACAGCCTTCCGATTCTGTGGAAAAGCTATCACTTCCATCAAAATCAAATAGTTCATCCCCAGTGTCGCTCCTCGTAAGAATCACCATGATTTCTTCCTCAATGCTCCCACGAAGTTTTGCTATTTTCTTTATAAAATACAGGACACAAAGAAGACTGATGTAATTTCCGTTGAATAGTGAACTTTAGAGCGAAGCCTAGGCTCCCAACTGACAAACATTCGGACGATAAGCTAGCGACCAGAACTGCAAAAGGCTATTGAGAAATGGGGCGTGAAGTCCGCTGTACGACTCAGGTAGCGACGCATCTGTATTCGTCATCAGCACTCAGGGTGCGGCAGGCGGGTGCGACTTAACTCGTCAACAGCGCTCTGGGGAAAACCGGTGGCTGCGACTAAACTCGTCATTAGCACACGGGGGCAGCAGGCAGCATGACGAGTAAACTCGTCAACAGCAGTCAAAGGGTTAATAACAATGTGCCAGAAATGGAGGTAGATGCTGATATTGTTGATGTAGATGGTCATTTAAGGACAGTATTTGAAAGAGCTTTAAATGGTTTATTATTATTATTAATTTTAATTATGATGGAGCTAACACTCCAGTGGCAATTCCCAATGTCATCTAATTAATTTATATTATTTTTTAAAATTTTCTTTTATAATTGGAGTGTTAAGTGCCTGAAGAGTTTTGGGTAAATTATTCATCACTTCACTTAATAATTCCTTCCAATCCCTGACACCCTTACCAACAAAAGAAAATTTTTCCACTCCTTTATGCATGAAATCGAGCGCCATCTTATGATCATGGTCACCTTTCCCCTTCCATGCACTATTTATAATTCTTTGACCAATATCCTTCCAAGCCCCATCACCAACATATACCCTGTACAGTCCCAGCACTCTATTCACCTTCCTCCTTTCCGCCAATGACTCCCAATCCAGCTCCTTTAACATATCATTTACTGACTGGGTCTTACGATAATTTTCAGAAACAAATCTAGCTGCTCTTCTTTGTTCCCCCTCCAATTCACTAACTTCTCTGGTACATCCACTCATCACCCTCTTCAGTAAATGAAGGATTTTGTAACCTTTTGCTACCACCTGCCCAATTTGTTATCAAACATTATGCGAAGATTACATTTCAAGCCTTCAACAAGCAACCTATAATCATAATTAACCTTTAGTTTTTTTATATGTTTACCTAATACGCTGTTCTTGGCATTTATCTTCATTCCATGCTGACCTACCCATTTAGATATTTTATCCAGGTCACCCTGCTGCAGCTCAGTCTTACTGTAACCTATCAACACAGTCATGAACTGCAATGGTCCCAGTTCTCTACCGTGTGGCACTCCCATATTTACTTCCAGCTCTTTCAATAGTGTATTTCCTACTCTAACACTTTGCTTTCTGGCTTTTAAAAATTCCTCTAGTCTGTAAGTAACTTTTTCATCCAGTCCAATAGATTTCAATTTATTTAAAACCATTTAATTACTCACTCTGCCAAATGCCTTAGAAAGATCTAGTGCCACACTATCAACTTGGCCTCCCTTGTCCAGTTCATCTGAAATATCTTGCATGTAGCCCAGCATCTGAGATTCACGTGAATATCCTTGCCTAAAGCCATGTTGTTGATCTGGAAACCAGTTTCTTTCCTCACAGCCATTTCTGATAATGTAGCATATCACTCTCTCCATCATTTTGCCTATCACTGATGTCAAACTAATTGGCCTGCAATTTCCAATCCTATTTGTAACACCTCCTTTATGAACCAGTACTGCTATCGCTCTTTTCCAATCTTCTGGTAAGCAACAAGACCCCAGACTCATTTTAAATAAAATTTCAAGGTAAGCTACAATATCATATCTCACAGTCTTTAATAAACCTGTAGTAATATTATCTACACGAGCCACTCAACCTACCCCCCCCCCTTTTTTTTTTTTTTTTTAAAAAAAAAAAGCTTTAAATTTTTGTAGTTTCCTCATTAATACTTTTAGGGAGATTCTGCTCTGATTCATTCCCTCCCTTCAAAGAATGATAGTCCCTTATTATCTCCTTAAATTCTTCCCATTTCACCTACACTGTACTTGTGCCTTCCTTCCATTTGCTGAACCTTCCCCTGAAATATCTTCAATTCTAAAGTCTGTGCCTTTTTATCACTATACCTATTTCCCCCTTCTTTTTTTCCACTGGTTTACTGAATCCCCTAATATCCATCAGTACTGCACTGTGATCACTTATTCCTTCAGTTACTTTACACTCTATAAGAGTTTCCTCAGGCTGTATTAGAAATATATCTAACATATTTTGTCCCCTTGTATTTTGCTCTACCACTTATGTAAAACTTCCTTCCCTTGCTAAGATATTTTCAAATCTCTGTATTTATCTTATTTCCTACCCAGTTGATACCTAGTAACTCATGGTCATGATCTAAGAACACTAGAGAACTATAGTAATCTTTGCTAACCATTACAAATACCCCTCCTTTAATTGCTCCTCTGTCTCTGCAAAAACTTTGTAACCTTTAGAGAAAACCTCATTGTTTAATACTCCTACATTTAACAAAGACTCTACCCCAATATTACTTGTGGTTGATGTATCTCTCTCTTAATTATTTAAATTCCATCACTTTCTTCTTTATACTTCTACAGTTCACCAATAACACCCTTATTTTTGGCTTTGTGTATTTTCAGCATTAACCTTTGTGTTTCCAGTTATACCCAATTTCATTATTATTTCAATAGCTTCATCTGTTTCTTTATCATTTTTTTCCCCATAGTGCATCTACAATCAGTATCCCTTTGATCACTTATTTTTATCCCTTCACCAGTAACCCCTAACCTAAAAAAAAGGTACAGTCCTGACCCCATCATGACTGGAAGTGGGCTCTTTCAGCTTTACCTAACAACTCCTCTATTTAGATGTAGGTCATGCCTGGTAAAATTTCACCTACCAGTGGTATTCACAGGCACAACCCCCAAAACAGAATTAATGCCTCTTCTAAGTAGCATCTCTGTTTCCATGTTTACCCACCTCACAGCATGGTTCAACTGTGGCTGATCATGATTCTTAGAACCTGCACGAGTTCCACCCTGGTATGCTGCAGCTCTTTCACCACTACCTCAGGTCACTCTCTATACTATAACTTGTATTCCTATCAATACTATACCTACACCTCCCACTATCACTAATCTGTTGTCCTTAGTGAAACTTCTACAAACTGAACCTATATCCTCTATTGCCTGACCTAATGTTGCACTGGGTTTGGAAAAGTTTGTAACGTGGTAGCTTGTGCCTAATTGATCCTGCAGAAGAGAACCTACACCTCTCCCATGGCTACTACCTAGCAGCAGAACCTATTTCTTCATATCTTTTTCTTCTGCACCTATATTCCTAAAGGCCTGCTGCACCTTACCTCTTCCTTCATATACACAAGGTTCTTTGCCATCTGACTTTGGTAACAGGTCAAACCTGTTTCTCGCCACAATTTCTCTAGTTTCTAGCTTCTTCATCCTGTTAACCATATTTCCCCTATGATCAGTTATCAGTTCCCATCCATCCTTCTCACTCTCCTCAACTCAAATAGGGCAGTATGAATTAATGGTTCTTGCAGGACTGATAAAATCTCTAGGAAATTATATTTATCAGACAATGCCATCTTCACACTCCAAAGTAATCTCATATGGTCATAATTACCTGATGACAGGATTTTTGTTGCACAATCCGCCCATACTGTAGCCACCTGACCTAATCTGATAGTAGTATTGGGTATAATAGATGTACAGTTCAACGTAGAATCCAAACCATGGAAGTGTTCTAGCATTCTTCACATTACATGGCAAACTGCCAGTGGTGAATGTCGGGTTAGTACCCAGCGGTGGGTGATCTCTAGTCAGATGTTTTAACTGCTGAGATACCGCTCCTTACATTCTAGAAGATAGCATAAACTGAAAATTTAAAAATTATCACAAATAAGTCTGACAGCTCATGTTTCAAAATTACTCACAAAGCTATTATACACAAGAATAGAAAGGGAAGTGTAATCAGGGCTGGATTAAGACAGCAAGGGGGCCATAGCAAATGTGAAGAAAGGGGCCCTTGGTTTTCGCCATCCGGGGAAATTTTAGAGCTTTTTTTAAAAAAAAGGTCACCCATCTAGCCTGATGGGTCACAGAGTCTCCTAGGCGCGGGGCCGTAGCATTTGCTAACTCCTGCTACGTGGCTAATCTGGTACTGAGTGTAATATGTATTAGGTAATGATGAAGAAATTCATTACAGGGAAAGCAGTCTTTGCATTGAGATTAATATATGACAGATCAAGGAAAGCATGGCTACTTTAATGGCATTTGTGGACTTAAAAAGTTTTAGATAATATTAGATAGGACACTACATTCAAAATTTTAAAGAAATCCAGTATAAAATATTGACGAAAATAATAATTTATTCTCTGTAGAATAATTGGGTGATTATACTTAGTGAGAGACAAGCATCAGTTGAGATCTGATGCAGCGTTGTAATATTTCTGCATTTAGCGTGTAATAGTGGAATCAGAGATAGTTGAATAAGGGAACGTCCGTGAACTATGTGACTCCATTTTGACCTCCGTTGAAGCCCACCTCTCCACCATGTAGCCTGACGTGGCTTTTGCCTTGACCCACACCCATTGTGGCATGTTCCCCCCACCCCTTATTAATTCCAGAAGACATTTTGTACTTTTTTTATCTTAAGGGTCTATCATTAAAATTATTGTATTTAATGAGCACAACCAATACTTACTTTTTTTTATAACTATAAATATTCTGAATGAAATGTTCACACTAGACAAACTTAAAAATGATCAAATATTTGGAAAAGCCTCTTTCTCAGATACTGTCATTAATCCTTTTCTTCTTGAGGTGTTACTAGCAGTATCTCATTCATCATTGTTCATTTATTAATAAAAGAGAACAAACCATACCTGCTGCATAAAAAAACTAAGAAGAGCTGCACTTTTTCTTTTATTTTTTTACAGGTCACCTTTCTTTCTATATTAGAAGGAAATGATTCTTTGATTTGTTTCAGAGATTACTATAACTCATCGGATTGTGAAACCTCGTTATATATGGAGATAAGTATCCACATGCTGTTGTGCATCTTATTTTAACTGGGACAAATAATGTGAATTAAAAGTTAAGTGGCATGACTCGGAATCCTCTCCCCCACGTAGCCCAGTGTAACTTTTCTACCCAATCCCTCCTTCTCCCTCCCTAGACTGAGCCATGTAGTTTATGGACACTAGCAAGAAGATATAAACGAGAGCTCTTTCAGTTAATATAAGTATTGATAGAAGTGAGTACCAAAATGAAGGAAAATTAAAACTTTGTGTGTTGATGTTGAAGATTAAGTGGACAGATAAAGTATATTGTGTTTTACAAATGACTGATGAGGCAGGAAGTGGAAGTGGAGGATGAGTCTCACAAATGGAATGGTCAATGTTAGGTTTAACTAGAAAAGAGCAACCAACATTGGGTCAATTTTGCAGCTGCAAAGCTGAAATAACTTTCAGTTTACTTCTAATTTACTGCTCTTTTGTTTGGTACTAAGAACACCGTGTTTATTATTTTCTAACAGGTTAAACCAAGGTTGACCCAAAATGTTATGCAATCGTTAATTTCGAAACTGTAAATAACTACCCGACATCTGTGAAACATGTTTTAAATGATTCTACGTGTTCTTATTTGCAGGTTATGCAAATTTGAAGTCGCTACCTGATTTCTTCGATTTATTATGAATTTTGTAAAATCGCCCACTTGAATGCTGTCTGTCAAGCCATCTTGCCAATGTATTCTTACCGCCAAAAATCGTATAAAAATTTACTTTCTTTTATCTTGACACAATGACTTCACGAGTTTAAATAAAACTTACTGAAAACTGTTTTAAAAATGGTTTCCACAATTGAATTTACGTATACTTGCTAAACTGGCTAATTTTACCTTTTCCAATATGTTCATAGTTTTTACATATTGCTCAAAAATCAACCTTTAAACTTTAGTGAACTTTCCCAAACTTTAATATTTTGTGTAAGCCAAAATTATGCTTCTTTCCTACTATAAACTGAATTTCTGTTTTTCAAATTACGACTTCTAGAATTTTAAAACGTGCAATTGCGTCTTAAGCTTGCATACCGACTTTTAATTTTTTCAAACTCTTTAGTAGGATCCTCTAGCTACAAAATTTCTATCGTCCTTTTACTAGTTATAATTCGAAATGTCTCTAGAAGTGAAAGCAATGTTTACTTTTACGAAATTTTCTTAAACCAGCCGACTGTTCATGCCTGCTACTATTTTACATATCCCTGTGGCTGGACCATGCTTGATTTTGGTTAGTTATGTACCACTGATATCCTGCAAACATCATTAGAATGTAGGGTTGTCAAAAATGCAGGAGTGCAGCTGGTTGTGGAAATGTTTCTTTTTTACTTGTGGCTTTACACCTCATCGATGTCAAGGTCTTTAGAGCTGGGATGGGACTGGGGACAAGTAACGGGAAGAATTTGGCCATGGCCTTTTGAAGGAAGCTGTGATTTGGGGAAACCATGGAAAACCCAAATCTGGATTCCCGGATGGGGATAGAACTGGCGTCCTTCTGAATGCGAGACCAGAGCATTAACCGCTCATCCACCATGCTTGGTATGTTCCATATCAACACAGTATCCAGACTCCATTGGAAATGATGCATACTGTCAACTGTGTCTCTGTATGGTGAAAGCCTTGTTCACGTGGTCTTGTATCCATATCAATAAACAGTAATGATCACTGATATGCATAGAAGCCCAGATGCTTTAGAATTAATGTGGTTCAACATTTGGTGCACAGCAAAGTTTTCTTCAGAATATTGTATTATAGTTTTCTATAATCAGCACCAAATATATACCCCCAGTACATTTCAAAAGGTTAATGTTCTTATATGCATTTCATGTTTTTTATCACCAGTCCCTCCATTGGTTTGATTCAGTTCTCCTTTTCTTCGTACTCTTAGCTAATCTCTTCATCTGATCATACTCATTGCAACCTTCAAATGCTATTATCTGCTTCATATCTTCTAATCCTCATTTTCCCTTGATTCTGGTGTGTGATTGGTTTACTTTTCCTGCCCTTCCTTATTTTAAATTCTCTTCTGATTATAGTGACTCTGAAAATGCTATTAGACAATAAGGAAGCTTAGTGAAAGTAAGGCCCACAACGGACACACTTTACATTATTTTGGTTTAAACTTTAATCAAGTACAGAGGTTAGACATATGACAAGGGGATCAGAAACACATGGTGGCAAAGCAGGCCAACTACTAAAGTTAAAGGTAGGAGAGCTGCAATAATATAAGACCTTTTAATCATGTGGTTATTTGGTTAGCATATCAAGAGGCACATCCAATATGGTTATTTGCACTCATCCTGTATTTTGCATAATTTGTTATTTTTACCAATGTATCTGCTATTTGTAGTAATTTATCTTTTATTTTCAGATTTTGTATTATGCCAATATATTGGCAGGCGAACTTGATCCACCAGAGTTGCGGCAAGAAGATACAACCTGTGCAACTGAGGAATTAACTGAGAGTTCTTTGTTAGGGGATGTAGCTCCTGATGTGAAAAATGGGAATGCACAACAGTATGATGATCCCTTGGCAGTGGAGCTTAATGTTAATGTGCTAGACTCACGGGAACCATTTATCCCGTTCACAGAATTTTACAATGAGCCACTCAGTGATACAGTGGAAATGGACAAAGACTTTGCCTACTACAAGAGTGATTCTCCTGATGCCCCAGCACATATTACTAAAAAGTTCAGTTTCATGAAACACTCATTTATACTTACACCTGCAACAAAGTCCTTAGGTCTGTATTATGACAACAGAATACGTATGTATAGTGAAAGGCGCATGAGCTTCTTCCATACAGTTGTTGGACAACCTACAAACCCCTACCTCAGGCTAAAAGTAAGGAGGGATCGTATAATAGAAGATGCTCTTGTGGAGGTGAGTTGGTTAATTCAGTGTTTGGATTGTTAAAAGTGTTCTTGAGGAATTTTATTCAGTTAGTTCTGCAGGGTAGATCATTTTAGAAAGATTTAATTGAGATTCTTTATTTTTCTACCCAAGGACCAGCAAAATGTCCTAAATAATTCTATGGACCACTACCGCATATAAGCCTATTTTTTTTTTTTTTTTTATCTATGTGTATATTATTAATCAAACCTACCAATTGTTCAGTATGAAGTGTGGTACCTTAAATCCTACACTTACATAAGGCCTTCTTAAAATGTTCATCAACTTAATTCTTAAAGAAATGCAATTCTGTTTGATGCCGACTGGAAACTTAAATTTATTTTTGGCTCTGGTGATATTTGATGGAGTATATTGTGGACCAAAATTGCTTATCATTCAAATCTTAGAATCTTCAGCAGTGATACAAAAATCGCAGTACATGGTCAATTTAAATGTATTTTCTTGTATGTTAAGATATAGGCTATTGGCAAAGTTCTCGGCGTTGCCTGGTATGATTGAGGTTGATTTTCCCATACAGTAATTTTAGTAGGAAATTTTGAAATGTGTGTCATATACTCCCCAGTCTTTTTGAAAAAATAAAACTTTTTAGAAAGTTCAATAGATATCCCATCCAGCCAAAGTTGTAATTCTGTGCATTTGATCAGAGAATATTTTTACAACTTTGGACCCTCATTTTTTTCATAAACAAAATTCTACAGCGACGAAGACCATTAGGATGTGAAATGTGAGGTGTCCATACTATATCCAATATCTGCATTGATGTCTCAATGTGACCTTGCTGAAATGAGTGACCAAGCAAGGTAGGTGAGTTGATTGTGGCCTCACTTTCGGAAGGAAGCAGTTTCAAATCCCTGTCAGATTATCCAGATTTGGGGAAACTATTTTCTGTGGTTTCCTCAAATCCTTCTAGGCAAATGCTGGAAAGCTTCCTTCAAAAAATGCCATGGCCAAATTCCTTCCTTTTCCCCGGTCCTTTCCCACCTTGACGCTGATGATGGATTATGTTAAAAAAAAAAAAAAAAAAAAAAAAAAAGGTTTAAATACACATTTTCATTTACTGCGCAGTTCACGTATTGTCATAAGACATACGACAGATTCTAATTCAGATCCTAAGCTTTCAAATTTCCTTAATCAGAATATCAGGTTTGTGCAGTTTTCAAGTTATGTTAGATTATTCGTTAAAAAATGTTGAAGTTCATAAGAGATTTCAGTTTTCTGCACCTGTGAAGCAAATTTCATGTCAATCACTCTGTTTGCTATCTGTATTTGGTGGGAAAAAAATAACCCTCATTGTAGCCAAAAAGAAATGGGTTGGGGTTGATTTATTCCTACAATAATTTTAGCTGCCCAATTGTGAATATGTGTACCAAGTTCAATCATAATAACCACAGCCATTCATGCAGCAGTAGGAACAATGAATTTTTTCAGGAAATGTGGAAAAGACAGAATCGTTCAACAAAAAATTATGAGCATATCAGGAAAAGATTACTGAATAACATAATTAATTGTAAAATAAATAAATGCAATATGATAGGAGAAACTGTATATATAATACAGGTTATGTCATGATCTACACTACTACCAAAAAAGCTTCAGTTGAATAACAAGACTCTGGAATTATTTTGCTAAACTGCTTTTAATGGAAACACTAAAGTTTTTAAACATTTCACTTTTATCTTAAAACCCATCAAATATTATTAACAGTATCACATAGTAATAATAGTTTATATTAATAATAACATCCACACTTCTTTATTTGAAGACCATATATTTTAAACATTTCCTTTTTCATTAAAATACATAATTCTTTTTTCATATCACATCCAGAAAAAACGAACAACTGAACTTGTATTCTCATAATAATGTTATTACAAAGACATTATTATATATTAAACATCAGCGATACTAGTACAGTCTACTGCACTTGCAACCTCTGTGGCATAAGCCCCGGTCATTTTTTCTTTAACAATACATACATTTAATTACATTTTTATGTTCTTAGCAATACTTGGCATCATACTTGCCCCTCATTTTGGCGCTATAGATTTTTTTCTCCTTAAAAAACAGGAACGACAAAATGTCCACATCGACGCCACACATGTCCACATATAAATACTTTTTTCTGCCCATATAATCTATTGTTTAAGCATTGGAATCAGTTTCAGTGCAGTTTAAAAACAATTTCTTCTTAGTACTTATTCTCATTCCTTTAATCTTTGTGCTTGAAGCAGACAAAGAAAAATTGTATTTATCACAAAGTTACTAAACATTTATGTATCACATCATCAGTTTATTATGAATGGGGGTCCTCCTTTGTCGTATAAAACCTTAAGTCTGCCACATTGTGAAAGCCCAAACTTTTATTAGATTGTGGGCAAACTAGTCAGTATGCGTTGGGGTGAAGTTTACCAGCAACCCTAAACATCCCATGAAAAGTGTCCAAAAAATAAGAAATTTTTAATCTCAGAGTTCAAATCACATGATCTTCTATTCGTTCTGACCAACAGGATCTCCCAAATAATATATGCCCTTTATTATGTCTTTTTTTCTTTCTTCAACTTCTTTTTTCCATGTTTTTATATCTTTTCTCACATTCTCTGGAATTCAATGCAAAATAAACAAAAATTTGGTTGTATGTAGCTCCAGCTAGCCTAAATTAGGTCCACAAGGGAAAATCCACATTCTTTTTAATTGTTATTTCTTTCTATAGTAGAAGATACATTACCATTTCCTCATCTTCATTATTAAACCCTTCATCAATCCTAATATTGCCACTAAATGACTTCCCCTCGCTGTCACCACATAGCAACTCCTTTTTTTTCCGTAGTTAATGCTGGACTGTAATTTTCTTTTTATCTTCTGCTAATCTTTACAAATACATAATACTTCTTTGTTCTTTATCTTATATCATCTGTATACACGAGGTTCGTGTGTCCCCACAAAAAAATTTGGAGTTGTTAAAACTCCAAACTTTTACCATGTCTTCTTTTCCTTTCTCCTTTTCCAGTTCCTTTCCATCTCTTCTTCGCTTCTCTTGAACATCGATCTATCAGTTCCCGATTGCCTGATTTCGTCTTCTCTTTTCTCATAATTTCTCCTTCTGAAACAGTTCATATTTGCTCCCTTCTGTCAGAATATTGTCAGCCTAACCCTGCCATTCTGTTCATTTTCTCTTGTCATCACGTTGTGTGGTCTGTAATTATTTGCAAAAGGTTGTACCAGGCGTTCTAATTTCCGGAATAGTGACTCACAAATGTATCTCACAGTGCCCTTGCATTTACTGTATGGTCTGCTGTTTCAAAAATCACTTTTTACCTTCCTTTGCCCTTTTTTAGACCAGTACTTATATAGAAAAAGCTTCAGGAACTCTTCAAAACCTTGACATTTTTCACTGACCTCACATCTCCATGTAAGAGCATCTGCTTTCAACATATTCTTGAAATATTTAATTTTATTCTTGTCTGACAAGTCTTCAGGTAAATCATTTCTGTAGGATTTACAAATATTGCAGGATGTATGCTTCCTCCAGGCATAAATTTTTTTCCCGGTAACGTTATTGCTTTATCTGTTACACCGTCACCACTTGCCAATGCGTTGCACTCCTGGGAAATATCTATGGCTGCACTATCAAGGTTCTTCCACTTTTCCTTCAGTACTGTCTTTGATATTCTCGATTTGTTACAGCACATTTTTATTCATAGCAGTGACTTTTCCGTCTACTATTGTTACCCTTTGGTTGACCTTCTTCATTTTTTCCATGTCATCCTGGCTCTCCATTTGTCTGCTATAAATCGCCTTGCTAAAATTTTCAATTGCTTCATATTTTCTTTTAAAATCAAAGACGTTTCACATTATCTCATTCTTCGCTTCCATATGTTTCCTGCTTGAGAATTCCCTCTCTTTCATGTACATGCTCATATACCTTTTGTATCTTTATTTCCATGTTATGTTTTATTTCATCCATTTTTTGATGTAAAGCCGATCGTAAATTTTCTACATTATGTTGCAATTGTTCAGCAATGTTTTTATTTATTTCTTTAAATCTTTCCGTCATTCTGTGTTCCGATGCTTCAAATCTTTCCGTCATTCTGTGTTCCGATGCTTCAAATCTTTCATTCATTTCCTGTAATTGTTGCAATAGAATATTTAAAACAGGGCCAGTAACACCTCTCCTATCTTGAGTATCAGTTTTTTCGATATGTGTTGGCGACTATATATTACCCTCTAGTATGTTTGCTTCTACACTGGAGCAAAAACTGATAACCCCAGAGCCATCGCTATCCATTGCTGTACATTCTTTAGTTTCTCCATATATACCATTCTCAGAATTTGTGCTAACAGGCAATTCACTATCACTTTCCATAGATATATATAAGGAAGGATAGGAAAATATGACCCAACACTTACCACAGATGAAGGCAGCTGGGAACGATGAATACAAAAAAACAAACACAAGAAAAGCTCAATAGTTCGGCATACAGCCTTAATCGTGCAGAAGTGAGACACCAGGCAGGGTCAGGTGTGTACACAGAGATGGCCGTCTGGTGAATGGCGTAACCGGCGCAGATGGTAGTGTAAGGGGGGGGGGGGGAAGCTCAAATATTGCATCGATACTGTTGATGGTATATTATCATTAAAAGTGGTAGACCAACATAATAACTGAGTGAGGACACATATATAAATCAAATTTTGAAAAACAAAATATAAGAAATATAAATAGTAGAGATAATAAGTGCTGGGTCCGGTGGGAGGAATTTACTGGAGATTGAGACAGCTGGGACGATTGGGGGGGGGGGCTGGAAACAAGAGAAGTGTTATGTTTTGACCTACAGCCTTTGTGTGCAGAAGTGAGACACCAGGCGGAGTCAGATGTGTACACAGAGACTGCCGTCTGAGATATATATATATATATATATATATATATATATATATATAATAACAATTAGCAGGAAAATGCTTTAAGGCAATAAAACTAGGAAGGATAGGGAAATCTGAACCAATATATATACATAAAAAGGGATAGCGAAATGAACCAACACTTACCTTAGATGGTGGTATCATGGGGTGAACACATAAATAAGCACAAAACACAGGAAAAACAATGAATATTTCGAGACTTGGCTCTTCGTCAACATGAGAAAATCAAGGAAGGAGGATATGTATATATTACAAAAACTTTTCGTCTCTGACAATAAAGATGAACGCCAACCACTTAGCAAACTTTTTTTTAACGATTTCTTCTAGCCTTTAAACAGCAAAAATCAAGCCAACGCCATTTATTGTACATAAAACCACTTGTACCATGCAAAGAAACACATAGAATAAATTAAACCATTTTAAAAGGAAGGAGACACAACAAAAATTTCAATCAAACACATATACAAAATTTCTGAATATACCACGACTTAAACTACCCCGTTTAAGATAAGCTTTGCCCTTTATTGCTTACTTAAGAGGTGCAGTGCATTTATCATTTGTAACTTTGGGTTTAATTCTTGAAATAAAAAAATGAATTTTCAGTTTATATCTACCTTATAAAATAAAAAAAAGTAAGTCACCGTTTGCTTTTCTTACAAATATTTACTTTTTAAGTAAAAACAAATGTCTCACATATTGCACCAGTTTCTTGAATGTAGTTTGCCACATGTACATTACTGCCTTTCCCAAAAGAAGAAAAATCTTTTTACTTGCCAAATGCATCCAAAGATCTCAAGTTCAGTCCTGCCACAGGTCGCCATATGTCGCATGGTAATAACAGTTTATATTAATAATAACATCCATGCTTCTTCATTGGAGATCATATATTTTAAACATTTCCTTTTTCATTAAAATACATAATTCTTTTTCATATCACATCCAGAAAATAAAACGAACAATTGAACTCTTATTCTTATAATAATGTTACTACAAAGACATTATTATATATTAAACATCAGCGATACTAGTCTACTGCACTTGCAATCTCTGTGGCATAAGCCCCAATTGTTTTTTCTTTAACAATGCTTACATTTAATTACATTTTTATGTTTTTAGTAATACTTGGTGTCATAACAGTAAATATAATTTCACTTCCAAACATCAGAGATTGTAGCTGTGAGGCCTGAGGTCGTAGCTTCAAGAAGCAAAGAAGCTCTCGAAAGTGTTTTCCATTATATTATAAAGTTAATTTACACCATTTCCTCATGTGCCTTTCACATTCAGTATGTCCGATTATGTAGTTTAAAGACTGAAAAACCAAAATTTAAGGAACAAACTGTATATGTGGTAAAAAGGCAGTAATACTGCCATTATTTTTTTTTTTTATGAAGTCTGATGTATGATTTAGTGGTATGGCATCTTTGGTGTTTTCCACTATATGTTCAGAATTTCATTTAATGCTCCAGCGGTATGTTGAAATGTAAGACATACCAAACAGTTCAAATCGGATTCTGAACTTTAAAACTGTGAAAACCAGATCGAAATCTGCGTAGTAGTTTTTGAGGTTTTCTGGAACACACACATATACATTTTTTTATTTTACAATTATAGATAAGAAAATTTTCCTACATTTTAGCCATTGATGAAAGCTGAGGAATCACTTGATTTTCCAGTTAATTCAACTTACATATAATTTCTTGTAGTGATGAGCCCATTTCTGTATTGGTGATGCTTTCAGTTGGGCTGTTATAGAAAGTCATAGGGCTTCATTATTTTCCCGTTGATGTATACAGTTCATAGTTTCACATGGCCTCAAAGACAATAATCTCTAAGATGGGGATGTTGATAAAAATGACATAATTCTTAAACCAAATTATATAGTATTCGCTTAAAACTTAGCTTTTTAATTATTTTATATTTACCTTCCAGATATGAGCTCTTAAGCTGTCTGATATTTGTAATTATATTGAATCCACCATGAAAGTAAACAGCCTTGAAAAATTATTTTGGGCAGTTGACAAGAACTGTTTTTTTTGTTTTTTTTTTTGCTGTCGTCAGTCTTTAGACTGGTTTGATGCAATCCTCCATCCCTTCCTATCCTGTGCTAACCTCTTCATTTCTGCATACCCTTTACAACCCACATCCTCAATTATCTGCTTCAATTATCTAGAACTGGTAGAGAATGTTATAAATGGATCTGGGAGATGGTCTTTAATAGTGAAATTTAGACTGGGTAGCAAGAATTTGGTTGGAGAAAAATCTAATGAATGGAAAGGTTCGAGAAAATTTGGGATCATATTCTTATGATAAAATTCTCTTATCCCGAAAGGGAGCATCCAATACTGTTATTTCAAGAATGCAAACTGTTCTTCCTTACTGCTTCATAAGAACATTTAATCACCTGTGATTAACATTCTTCACTGTCTGCCCTTTTGTTTGGAAGACATAGTGACTGACACTTACAGTTTAAACAAATTATAAAAACTGATCAACCATCTACACATTGCAGCCTGTCCTACAATTAGATTCTGTTTCCAACATCTCACATGTCTGCATAAAAAATTGTGCAAGTTTTTTTATTCTGAACTGGAAGCAGACCACTTTATGCAACAAATGTGTGCTCACACAAACAGTGTAAACATAGCAACAAAAATTGATAGAAAATTGCAAACTCAGATAGTATTTAGTTTGTGCAGCAACTGTGCACTGAAAACTCTTCTGAGGTTAGTAAATTAAATCAATATGAACAGCCAACAAAGGAAACGTGTTAAGTCCCATTTTTGGAATTCTGCAGAAAATCGGTTTTAAGTTTTCAGTTTTTAATGAAAAAAGAAAAAATTGTAGGACAAGAAAATTTGACATTAAAGTGCAAAAAATATTTTCAGATTATACAAACTACTTAAAAATATGATCACAATAAGATGTCTTTTGATTTCCCCTTTCTTTTTTTTGGAATAAAGACCATTTGTCAACAGCATAAATGTGTTACGTCCAATTGCTAAAACTGGTTAGATCATAATATGGTAGGGCTTATTGATTATTAACTTGTAAGACCAAAGATAACTATAATATATCTTTCAAAATATAATTTTATTATAGCAAAGTTTTATTATATTGAGAAATAGAGCCAAAATATTGGTTTCAGCAATTTTATATATATATATACTAAGGGTACATTGCCTTTCCTCTGATAATTTGTTGTTCAGAGACAGTTATGTACTATTCCTTCAATTTTGATTTCTTTTCTGCCTTTTCTTTCTCAAATAGCAAAATTTTCTATGAGACCTTGTTTCCTGGCCACAAAATTCCTTTAACACTTGCAAATCTGCATACTTGGTATTTCTTTTTGTATTAAGCTTGAAAATTACATTAGCATCAGTTGTCTGTAATGTATGTGATATAATTTCAACTGCCTTCTCAAAGTTAAAAGTGCATACCTTGATATGCTTGTGATGGATGTGATTCTTCCTCTTTGAGGGAGGGGAGATGTGCCACATAACAACTAACTTGAAGGGATTACATAAACCATATCGCTTTGTATGTTATTCTGTGTGCAACTGTTTTTTTTTCATAACTTTAGCTTCTCTTATAGGCCTGGGCATTTATTACGCAAGCTACTTTCTCCAAGGAAAAAGGTCCAACCATTAGTTAAGTGATCTTTTATCTCAAAAACCTTGAATGGGTTAGGTTTTGATCTTGCCGATTCAAATTCTGCTACCCACACATGTGGCTACTCACCAACACTTTTTGTTTTCACTAGACCCATTTTCTAATCATACTCTGTGTAGCTATAATTTCTATCTGGGAAAGTTACCTGGATTTTATCTAATCTTCCAGTGTTATGCAAGTAAAGGAACAATAGTTACAGAATATCTCCAGATCTTTGACCTTTTTTTATCCAGTTTCTGTGTAAAATAATGGTTCAGAAAGCTCATAACTTCATACGCTCCCCTATTCCCCAATACTTCAGTTTAACAAAATAGCACTACACATTCTTTTTCAGCTGTTTTTTTTAGTCCGTAATCTTGCCACACATTTTCGATTGTAGAATGTTTCATCTTTTGTGCTTTTCAATATTGAGTGAATAAATTTTATTTTCTATTACCTTCGTCATTGTGATATTTTTCTTTGCAACAATTCATTTTGTTGTATTTTAACATCACTTATAATGCTTATAACTGGCCGAACAAATGCCAGTGCATGGCTAGTCAAAAACAATGTTGAAATCTGTATTAAACACAGTCCTGTAAAACTGATAGAAAACTGGCAGATATGGACACTTTTCCTTATAGAAGTCATGGCACTTTTTTATATCGAAAGCTCTTCTGATAGATAGGTTTTATCCCTTTTTCCTTGTCATAGTGACTTGATCTTTAGTGAGTCAGTGTGGTTATAAACAGATTTCTTTGTTTCTTCACTGAGGTTTTTTTTTTGTTTTTTTTTTTTTGTGGTGGTTTATTGTGTTTTTCCTTTTATGTTTTGGAGCTTTACCCGCTTTTTTAAATTCTATTATGGCTATGTCATGTGTAGAGTCCTAGTGAAATGTGATGGTCAGGTCAGTTTAATTTCCAGTTGAGACCGGCGTTCAAACCTGATTCCAGGTATGCCCTTTAACCTGCTAGACTGCTAATTCAGATTATTTACTGATTACTACAAAATTGGAAAAAGTAACATAATTTGTGCACAAACCTAATATGATTTGAGCATGTTGGGCTCAATAGTTGTCATATTGAAATAATCACATCTGACAAGAAATATAAAGCTGTACATGATTTCTCAGAAGATCTAGATACTCTTCTGCCACCAAGCGTGGTGGGTGAGTGTTTAACGACCTGGTCTCGCATATGGGATGATGGCGGTTCGAATCCCCATCCGGATATCCAGATTTGGGTTTTCCATGGTTTCCCCAAATCACTCCAGGCGAATGCTGTGATGCTTCCTTGAAAAGGCTATGGCTGAATTCCTTCCCGTTCCTTGTCACCAGTTCATTCCCACCTCTAATGACCTTTACGTTGACAAGGCATAAAGCAATAGGGGAAAAAAATACTCTTTTGCTCTTATGAAACAATCAATACTGACCTGCCCAAGTCCACCTGTTCAAACAATAACTCTCCCCTATCCTGGCTTCAATTGTGACACAAGTAAGATTTGCATATTGCTTAATATTCCTTCATATTCCCTAAAAAAATTTGCCATTCATAAGATAACATAACTCATTTTGCCTTTTTTTCAGTTTTTTTTTTACCCTAAATATTGTTTAAACATACTATCTTATGTGCAGATTAATAATGTATCTATACATTTTTGTTATTATTCATTATAATACTTTCTGTTAAAGATTATGCAAAATATCTTTGTCCCTGTGACTGTGCCAAACAAAGCAGGACTTTATTTTATGGTTGAACTTCAGATTCCACACCAGTTTTAGTCATGCAAACACTGTCTAGGTTCGCTTAGTTTGTCACTGTCAGCGCAACCTCTGCCGGCCAAATGCCGAAAATACAGTACAGGGAATCAAGCTTGGACGTAAACTCATGCCATACAGTAGGCTTGGTCTGTTATTCGCGTGCTGTATGGTGACAAAGCGGCACTTGTACTTTACCGGTACAATCGGGATAACCACAGTCTTAAAATCGCTAAATGAAGTAACTGAAAAATTAAAAAGTGAAAAATATATGTCTTCTTCTTATTTTCTACATGCTGCTGTGCCATTTTATATGATTGCATACATTTACTTTAGGATAATTCCGATACTTAAACAATGGCACAACTCTGTGTTAGTGAAAAAGTAAAATTTAGCAGATTGCACCACATTTTAAAATATTTGTGGCAATGTTCTGGCATTTCATAAAAAGTGGAACAACCTTCTTCCTGAATAATCACCTATTAGAGTGATATCAGCTAAATTATTAAATCGAGTTCAGTGTTGTGCAGTAATAGGTACAAACCCTTACAACACATCACTTATATTTGAAACCTCTGTCTAAATCATAATACACTAAATGTTAATTGAGGCTTTATTTTATGTATGTTAGTAACTATAGATAACTTATCTATGTTATGGTTTTCGTTACACTGTGTTCTTATCTCAAAGTTTGTAATACTTCCATTACATAAGTTTATCAAAGACATATACATTGAGCTTTATGTCTATGGCGATTCAATTTATAGAATATACACAAAATGTTGGTAGTAATCATTGATACACTGTAGATTTGGAAATTCCCCTGCTGTACAATCTTGTCCAGTTTTCTTTGTTGTACCATCCTGAATGTGCGTAAGACTCTATGCACTGCGTTGTTGAGCCTTCATTTGTCCACCAAGCCTTCATTTGACTGCCGAGCATGGGGAAGCTCCAGTAGTCGCAGATGCGTGAGTAGAGAGGACCCGTCATAATAATAACCAAGTGAGATTGAGTGTGAGTAGACAGCAGTTTGTTTGACACTAAGTTTTCTATCAACTATCCTACTTTTACTGCATCCATTATTAAAAAAGTTTCTTATATTTACAGTATCAAATATTTAGTGAAAAACATGATAGTTCAGTCATTGGACCCAAAATCAGGCCAAGTCATCCATATTTTGGTTTTCAATTTTTCCCGAAAATTGATTCAGGGTAACAGAACATTTTCTTAATATAGGCTACTTGTACATATATAAATCTGTGAGCAGATTTTGTCTGTCTCTATGTAACTGCATCACACAGTTAGAAAATTTATCATCTAGCTTAAAATATACGGTTTGTCTTATCTCTTTGCGTGGGAAGGGGAGGGGGGGATGTAGCAAGAAATGATAACCTGTTTGTAAACTGAACAGATTGTCACCACAGATCTCATTGCTTTTAAGATAAAAACCCCTTTGTTAAGCTCAAAAGATAGACACCAAACAACACACAACATACCACTGATATATACTCCACTCTTTGGATTGCATATGCCAGGGGTGCTGGCCCACTAGATTCTTCATACTTTTACAAAATATATTTATTTTCTAATGGTCAAAGAAGTGAAAACCAATGTATTAGAAAATACATTATTTGTGCATTCATATTTTGAAAATTTATTTCATTTATATTTTTATATATCATTTTTAGTGTTAAATATTTTTTTTAAATGTGCATTTAATATCATTATTATTATCTATGTTTACTTGTAAGAATAATAGTAAACACAATAATAATAACTCATTATGTTTCAATTTTTCACTCCAAAAAATGTCTATAGTGGGTCTAAATCTAATATGGGGATATATAGGTTTATGATGCATTTTCAAAGTGACCCGCAAGATCATTTTGGTTGGCCACCCCTGGTATATGCATTACTCCACACACCTGCATCCAGACAGTCAAAGCAATGAACAAATGCTAGTTGTCAGTATGTTCCGACCTTCTCATTAATTGCTCAAATTAACTCGCAGATTAATTCATTTTTGATGAGCAACAAGGACCAAAATGTACTTTGAAATTTTTATACATAGTTTTATGACAGAAATGAATTGAAATATTGTTTTTTCAAATTAGATTTAAATAGCGAAGGAGAAAGAAACATTCATTTGCCATAGATGTCTTAGTTTTAAAATTGAGATCACTTTATGGAAATGTTCAGGTTTATTAATCAGAGAACAGGTTGCAAAATATATTTCAGAACTCCAGCCTATAGAAAGAATTATTAATTCCTTTTTAATTATACGAAGGAAAAGGAAACGGTTCTTAGGCAATGAAAATACCAAGGTATGGGGAAAATAAAAACTATCACTCACCAAAGTTGAAGGCAGGAAGGCTGCAACAAATACACAAAATATAAAACAAACACATTTGTACAATATTTTAGTTCAACAACTTATTCATGTTGAGGCCATTTGGCAATATAGATGGGTGCCCAATGCTTTATTACTGGATTTGCGAGGATTGAGGGTTGAATAAAAACAAGTAAATTGTCGATAGCAATGCTGGAGGAGGCAGCACACATGAATAAATGGAAGTATGTAAAGTTGAATAATTATGATAAATACATAAACAAGGAAACAATAATGGGAAAAACATGCAGAGAGTAACTAAATAAAAAATGATGCATTTATGGGTAGGATCTCATCAGAGGTGAATGTCTGGTGACACGATGTATTGGCAAGCTCGTTCCCATAGTTCAGAAGTGGCAGTAGTTTCCAGGAAAACTCTAGAAACTTTTACTGTAAAACTGTTCTTGAAGTTGTGAGAGTTGTGGGAATTAGCATGGGTTGCCACTGGATGGTCTAGGTTGGAGGTTTGACTGTGGCCATTCATTCTGTTTGAAAACTGGCGGCTTTTGATATGTTTAGAGAGTACCTGAAGAAGAACTCTTTATCAGTACATATGCATCTGACATGGATGGCAAGGCTGTATTGATGGGAATGTATGGCGTGGAAGGGATGACAACTGTTAAAGTGTGTAAGTTTGTTGGCCACATGTGGACAGAGGTGCCACCCACAATTTTGTGAATTGCAGAATAGAGATGTTCATGTAGAACTATTCTCATGTAGTTCTTTCCCAGTTACTCCCAAAACCTATCACAAGCCCATTTCCTGCTGTTACCATGCTGATCTTGTACACAAACAACTCTTTCGTGCATCCTTCACACAACCATTCTCGTCCTCAGAAAAACAACTATACCCTGTCTTTGTTACCCAATTCTATTCTGGTCTAGACTCCATTAACTAGATCCTGCAATGTTGGTATGGCTTCCTGTGTTCCTTCTCCGTAAGACCCTACCCACTGCCTCTAGTACATGCTTCAGCAAACCACCAAATCAATACTCATAGTTGTCTCAGTTAGTGCCTAGAGATTAGTGTGAAGTAGTATAGGGGTAGTATTAATTTTTTTTAAAGAAGTATGGTGACCTATACTACCTAAATAACCAAGTCAAAATGCAGATAATTATGGGATTTCAGATCCTAAACTATTTATAAATACTTACTATAACATTTAATAATTTACAAAACTGACTTTAAATATTTTATGTCTGAAGTAAATTAAATGTGTTTATACAAAATAAAATTTATTTATATATAAAATACAATTATGACATGGTGAAAATTTTAAAAATGTTACTTATAGCTCCCATGTTAAAATACAATTGTGTATTTACACAGATATTAGAAACTTCCGTATGCCCCTATTGAATATTTTGGTATCATCTTGTATACCTCCTGATGATTAGTACCCAATAGCATCTTGTGATTAGTACACAGTAGGATGCTTACTGAAGTTGGTAGAGGAGTGTTAAGTTAACAAGATTTTTTTAAAAGGTTCCTGGTACTTGCAAGTATTGTGTTGCTTAGGTCCAATAGCTCTTCATAGTGCGTCAAACAGAAAGGCTAGTCTGTAACTTTAATTTTGTGCAGATAGCTGATATAGCCTGCCTTCGAGACTGTCTATATTTCAAAAATCAAATTTCTGATAGTATGCGAGGTTGCATTAGTGAAAATGGCATTCCTTTCCAAGCCTTTGTTGTAATCTATTAGCTTTTAAACATTTGTTTATGTTTATTTCCTAATGCAAGGAACAAAATCTGTATGAGGCAATTGTATATATTGTCACTCTCCTTGTGATGTGTCTGCTTAGTCAGATGGTCACCTGTTTCACAATGAAGGATGGAAGAATGCCCCTTAATCCATATTAAATGGATTTCCTTCCTTTCTGTTGTTGCAGAATACAGAAATCATAAATGGTTGGAAAAAGCATCTTGCCAGCATTCTGATACCCATAATGTGAGAGCTATGCAGCTGGAAATGCAGGAAAACCAGTGGTGGCTGAATACTTCAAAGACAGCAACCAAGCTGACATTTTCCTAAAAATTTCCATGTCATAATTCAACTCTGGCTGATTTATCAGAAGCGAATGTCCCTAATAATTGACAAAAGAACTGATGTTACAGCAATAGACAGCACAGAGATCGGTCAAGAGAGGTGTAGCTGTAAACCGCAACCTGCAGAATACTAGTATGTTTAGGTAATTGCTGGTTACAATTAATTATCACACATACTTTATAGACAACTTTGTCAATATTTCATCAACTTTGTCAATGACTAGCATGATCACCGTGATGATGGACAAAGAAATATGATAGTAGAAGGTATCTACATCCATCTCAAAGGGTCTCTGAAACCAATCATATACTTGATGTTTCCTAATGCTGAATGCTTACTCCGATGGGAAACTTGTGATATCCCTGATTTTGAACCCTAGAAACAATATTTAGTTTCTTCAGTCAGGTAACATCCACAGGAAATTCTTTGAAAATATGTAATTTTCGAAATTTAAGAAAACCCAAATTCCCTCCTGGGACTACCACCTTGCCGTGGTGGAGGGCTTAGTAACTTCAGTGAGCCTAAGAGCGGTGCCGGTTGTAGCTTAAGCTCCTGGTAACACCACCCTTGCTGGTATGGTGAAAGGTGAGAAGTGAAGCAAAGAGTAGTCCACAACAGTAGGACAAGATGTGGCTGGTGTTAAAGAAGTTAACTCATCTTGTGAGCATACACGGCCAACCTCTCTGAGGGTCATACAAAATAGTCACCACCTTTGTGACTCGGAGCCATGATAAAGGTAGCATATCTAGTGAAGCAGTTATTGAAAGTGGCATGCTTATCTGGTAACAAAAATATGGCAACCCTGTTAGCAGACAGTTCCTATCTGGTGATAAACATACGAATATGTAAAGTGGCAATGACTGAGAGGGCAGATTACTTCCCAAGCATTCGGAAAACAACCAGAGTAATTACCGGTGTTAGAAAGGAGTAGCACTAGACACAAAATATTGTATGTTGATAGAAAATTATCAATACTGTTTCATAAGAAATTAACTAAAAGCAGTGGAACATTTATCTTATAAGAAAAGATCCATTAGGAAACTGTGTCAAGATTGGTTAGACATTGAAATGGCAAGAAGTTGATGTTTCAATACAGAATGGACAAACGTTATAGAAAAAAGCAATCTGTGAAGAAGTTGGATACCAGTCCCCAAAAAAGAAAAATACTAAACCAAAATATTTGAATAAAACAATTAAACATTTAATAAAGTAAAAGAAAACAGCATATTTAAAGTAGCATCAAAATAGGACGACAGAAAATATTAATGAATGGAAGAAGTTAACAGCAAATGTGCGTGAGGAAATAAACTGCTACACATATCAGCAACTTGACTTTAAGGAAGGATATTCTGTGAATCTCAGTTAGTGGGCTACGTGCAAGATATTTCAGATGAAATAGACAGGTGAGCCCAAGTTGATCATGTAGCACTAGATTTCTCCAAGGTATTTGGCAGAGTGGGTCATTGATGGTTTTAAATGAGATAAAAACCATCAGAGGGGATACAAAGATTACTTTTTGGGTAGATTAATTCTTAAAAGGTAGAAATCTAAGGGTTATGATATATTAAAAAAAAAATTGTAGAAGTGAAAATGGAAGTATTCCAGGGTAGCTTTTTGGGACCATTAGAATTATCTTGAGTGTGTACATGGTTTACAGTTAAAAGTTAGTTTGTTTGCAAATGGCATGAAATATAATAGGGTCATAATGGGATTGGACTGTGAACAGCTGAAGGGTGACCTGGAAAGATTATCTATCTGGATGGGTCGACATAGAATGAAGACAAATGTCAAGAAGAGTCAGTACACATAAAAAAAATTAAATGTTGTTGATGACCAAGGCGTGAGGAAGGAAGTGGATGTAGATGACCTTAGGTATAAATATCTTGGCATAGCATTTGCTAGTAAATGTAGTTGGTCAGGTGGAAGGAGAAGGTTGCAAGATTCTTCATGTACTGGTGATCATGATCACATAATGTACTAGGGAAGTGAAGGAATCAGGTTGTTCAGACTTTAGCTTGGGTGTAATGCTGGAATATGGTACCCACATTTGGATATCATATCAAATAGAGGAGTTGGAGGAGGTTCAAAGGAGGGCAGCTTTATTTGTGGAAATCACTACAGAACACAGTTAGTAACTGCTGATAAAGCAACTGGTCTGGGAGTTATTAGGAGAGTAAAGAGAATGTTGGGAATGGACAAGGAGTATATTAGTTATGAGACTTGGAAGAATATTGGTAGATGAATTAGGAGTAGTAAATAGAAGGTAGAAAATGGTCATTACCACAAGGTGGTAATCAAAGTAAGGCATTGGGAAGGGAATTATTATAATATTTTTATTTTTGTAGGTTAGGAAGTTAGGGATTGGAATAAATTACCAAGGGAAGTGCTGAACATTTACCAAAAACAGTGAAAGAATTTAAAATTGATAAAAGGCAAATTTAGGAGAGTGGAAATTCACTCAAAGAACTTTTAGATAAGAAACATGTAATAAAGAAATACATTTGTTTAGAAATTGCCACTGAAGCATATGCTCCATCACAATTAAATTAAAATGAAAATACTATATTGAAAGGTAAAATAAAGTTGTAATAGTTTTATATCATGAGAGACAAATCTATGAGGCTTACAGGAATTATCTTACAAAATGATAAATACAGCAGCCTGTACCTAGTGTGTAACCTATGCCCATATTTCTAATTTATTACAAAATTTACATAAAGTTAATGTTTAGTTAGAAAAATATTAATTAAATTTTGTGGAGGATTTAAGGTTAGATAGTTTGTAAATACAAGGAAGGATATGGAAATTAATCAGTCACTTCTCACAGATGAAGGCAGGAGGGTGAATACAAAACACAAAAACAAGAACACACTTTACAACATTTTGGTGAATAGCCTTACTCATATAGGAGATGAAACATAATATGACCATAGGTAAAAAACTTACTCTGCCAACTCATACCAATCCAGTCCATGCTAACTCTCACAACACCAATAATCTCTACACCTGTTGTAAGGTAAGAACCGAGTTTTGCGAGACACCACTACCGTTCAGGATCTCCATCTATGGGAATTGGCCTGTCAAACACATCCTAGACACCTTGTATCCCTCTGCCCTCAACATACACCAAGACCTTGCCAATAAACCTGTCACTTACATTATTACATACGTACAGTCAATTTTCCATTTTTATTTATTTATTTTACCTTTACTGGTCGTCACAGCGATTATACATGCCCACACTTATTGTTGGTCAAATTTCTCCCCCAAAATCCCACTCTTCCTGCTTTGTTCATATTTGGCTAGTTTTTGTGGCAGGTGTAGATATGTATGCATATTTCCCATGTTGTATGTCTCGCCTCCAAGAGGTCTAAGGATATTCATTGAAATATTATAAAATATGTTCATATTTTTGTGTTCATTCTGGCCCTCCTGCCTTCATCAGTGATAAGTGATGAGCTAAAGTCTAGGAAGTTTAATAGAGAAGCAAACAAACATTGTATGTTGACTAAAAAAAATTTAAAGTTGGCAGTTAAAAATTGTGTGATCGAAGAGTTATTCCAAAGCATTTAATACAAATAGTAAAACTATATATGCTGGTGACAAAATAACCAATAACGGTAATAAAAAAAATACATAGCTGAAGCTTTTCTAGGACTTCAATGATGGTGTAACTTGTTACAGTTGTTTTTAATGTTTACATTGAGATGCTATTTCAGCTTGTAGCAATAACTTGTACATAGATGTGACCTAAAAGAAAGAAGAAATATAAAATTTAATTACAGCATTCTTTGCCATTGATCTGATTCTTATTACTGAAAGCCTGCAGAAAACTATTTATGATGTAGATATTTTCACTCAAGACTATAGTGTAACAACAAAAATTAAATGTCAGCAGAAAAATCAAGACATGATCTTCCAAGGAAACTGATGCCCAACAAATTATCATGAAACATGTAGAAACAGTAAATACAGTTTCATAAAGATATAAGAGAATTTAATAAAAAAAAGTGGTGTACTGTAGTTAAAAATAATTTAAGAATAAATTAAGAACATTATTAGTGTTCCATAAGATGATGACTGTACCAACTGTGATATAACAATACAGAAACTTGGACGATAACAGTATAGAGTGAGTAGATAATACAAACTACAGAAATGACGTTCTTAACGAAAAACTGACAGACAAGACCCGAAACGAGAGCCATTAAGATGGGAAGTCTGAATCAGTACATTGAAGAAATGGAAAGAACATGCGATTAGAATGGAAGATGTTAGAATACCAAAGAAAATTGTCAGTTACTGTCCATATGAATAAAGAATTTGGGCAGACCATGAAAAGGATAGTATCACAAAATATCTAGAGGGCATAACAGGCATCAATCTATTACTTTTGAGAAGATTATGAAATTCTATTTGAACAGGAAGAATTCTGTGCCTACAACTTTTGGCAATACATGCACAGCTCAAATGTTCACTAGAAATGCTTTAACACATGTTTTAGTACAGGTATGATAGTATTAATACCACGAAACTGTACTACATAAAACTAAGGAACCACAGACTGGGAACAATGAACACAAAAAAGAACAAATGCAAGAAACGCGCTGTAGTTCAGCGTTTAGCCTTATTTTTGCAAAAGTGAGACACTTTATTTTTCATACTTAAAGTTTTTCAAAATATGATTTATATGTATATCGTCACTCAGTTATGTTGATATACCACTTTCAATCATAATACACCTTCAGCATTATCGATCTAGTATTTGCCCCCCCCCCCCTCCCTTTTTCTATACTACCGTCTATGTAGGCCATGCCATTCACCTCACGGCCATCATCGTGTACATGTCTGGCTCTGCCTGGTGTCTTGCTTTTGCAAGAATAAGGCTAAACACCAAAATATTGTGCACGTCTTGTGTTTTTTCCGTTTTCTGTTCATCGTTCCCAGCCGCCTTCATCTGTGGTAAGTGTTGGTTCGTATTTCCCTATCCTTCCTTAGTTTTATTGCCTTATAACATTTTCCTGTTCTTTGTTGTAACTACACTACATAGACTAATATAAAGTAACCAAAAATTTCATCAACTAAAATTAATATATTTCACTGTTCAAAATCACATCCACATAAAATCTAGCAGCTGTACTTTGAACAACTTAAACCCATTTTGTTACTAAATTTTGTTACTTAATTACATAAACTTGCTCTGTGGGGTGGAAAGAACTGTTCAGTTACATTACTTGGCCATTAAAACACATTGATGTAATATTCGTACATGACAACTTTTATACTAAACGGCTTCCTAAAAATTAAATATCTTGTTATTATGCAAAAAAAATTGATATTCGTATGGATGACTAAAATATTTGGCATTTGAGAATAGACCATGAATATATTTAGTTTTTAATTACTAGCATTAACTGCATTTAAAACAATTTCATTGCACACTGTTAAAGCTTCAGAGTCTGCTTTATGCTATATTTGAATTGATAGCTTCATTATCACTGTCTCAAAGTAGCACTAAGTAGTTATTAATACTTTTTAAGTTGTTTTCTGAAGAAGAAAAATGCCTTGTTTTACATTCCAGCTGGAAATGGTTGCAATGGAAAACCCAAAAGACTTTAAGAAACAGTTGGTAGTAGAATTTGACGGAGAACAGGGTATAGATGAGGGCGGAGTTTCAAAAGAATTTTTCCAGCTAATTGTAGAGGAGATTTTCAACCCTGATTATGGTATGTCAGATATCATTAAATAGATTTTTGATACTAAATAAATTTGTTTTTGTTTATCTGCAAGTACTATTCTTCTGTTTTCCAGGTATGTTCACATTTCAGCAGGAAACCCAAACAGTATGGTTCAACCCTACATCATTTGAAAGTGATGCTCAATTTACTCTAATTGGAATTGTTTTGGGCCTAGCAATTTATAATAATGTCATTTTGGATGTCCATTTTCCAATGGTGGTTTATCGAAAATTGATGGGAAAACGAGGAACATATTACGATCTTAAAGACTGGAATAAGGTGTTTGCTTTTATTTTGTCATACTCATAATTTTAGACTTAATGGACTGCGTATACTCTTTCTCATATCATTTTAAATACATTTTACTATTAGTTTTTAATTAACTTACTAGAACACCATTTTTTATAGATTCTTGTTGACTGTTTTAGGCATTGTTTAATGGACTTACAGAAATGTTGGAATATGAAGGTGATGATTTGGAAGAAACATTTCTTCAAACTTTTAGAATTTGTTACCAGGATGTGTTTGGTACAACCTTTTACCATGAATTGAAAGAAGGTGGTGATCATATCTATGTGACACAAGATAATAAAAAGGTAATATTTTGCAACCTAAATTGAATGTTTGAAATGTTTGTTTATGGTTTTCTATTGATCCAGCGAGCTTTGAAGAGAATGTATATCAAATTATACAGTTCAAATAAAGATTTAGTTTGAGCTAAAATCTTGTGTTACTACTTCATTTTAATTGATAGAATATAATATTACATATTTTATGTGGAATTCATTATAACTTTTTTCCACGTTTCATCAGTGGTATCTGCTTACCCTTTTGCTTTCTGTTTCTTCCTCCCTTCTTTTAGGAATGATGATATTAAGGCTTATTTGTTCATAATATGCATTATGATTTTGTCCTTTGTAGCATATATTTGGTTCTGTACTTCAGTTTGTTTATTCCTTATTTCTTTCCCTTAGGAATTTATAGACTTGTATGCAGACTTCTTACTCAACACATCTGTAGATAAGCAGTTCAGAGCATTTCGGAAAGGATTTCAGATGGTAACTGATGAATCGCCTTTGCATTTACTGTTCAGACCAGAAGAAGTGGAAGAATTAGTTTGTGGAAGCAAGGTGAGTTTCAGTAATATGTTATTAAAGAAAAGGAGCCCTCTTCTTTTTTGTGTTATTGAGAATCGATGGAAATTATTAAGATTTTTGGCAGGTTTTGTACTTCAGAACATGCAAGCTTTAATTGGTAAAAGATTTTTTGTTATCATATTCAACTTAATATGGTTTCTTATTGCTGCAGAATTTTGATTTTAATGAACTTGAAGAAGCAACAGAGTATGATGGTGGCTACACATCAGAAAGTACAATTATTCGACACTTTTGGGATATTGTTCATAATATGTCCCTTGATTCTAAACGAAAATTATTACAATTTGCAACAGGCAGTGACCGTGTGCCTGTTGGTGGTTTAAGTAAATTAAAACTTATCATCGCAAGAAATGGTTCAGACTCTGACAGGTTAGTAGAAAAATCAATCTTATTTTTTATATACAAAAATACTGATTAAAATCTTTTATCCATTGTGTCAATAGTGTTGTATTGAACTGGTTCATGTATGATTTGTTGAAAGGAATTTTCAATGAGATTAGAAATTAAGAGATCCTCGTTGTGAGTTTAGCTATTTGACTCTTGCAAGGACTAAATATTTTAGTAACCCTAGTGTATGTTGATATATAATATTTCCCTTATTTTATAATTTAATTGATTCCACTCACAGTGCGTAAGTTCTGTAAGACCTTTGTAGTTAATTTAACACATCACTCTTTATAATGAGTCCACCATCCATAAATACAATGCGCATTAGCTATAGCAGCCCCACTCATGCTGAGCAAGGCCGCCGTCTGCGACACTAGGAGCAAGACTAACTTAAACAATTGTATCACTCCACTACTCAGGCAATACTTATATGTAGGTGGAAGGTCACTGTTACATCACCCTCCTTTCCTACCGACTGTGATAATTGTTCAGGTTTTTTCAAAAAAAAAAAAAAAAAAACTAAGAACTGTCATAGAAAAATTATAAAAAAAACAGAAAATTACATACCATAACTATATACTAGCATACACATCTGTAAACCTCTGGGTGGCCAACTGTCTCAACCAGATACTAATACGCCAAATAAATCTACATCTTAACAAAACAAACAAATCAAAGAAACATACAAAGAAGTAAACCCCATTCTGACATACGGTCTGTCTCCTCTTGTGCCCTTCTTCTCATTGCAAATCGTACAGGGTAAGGTTTAGCTGCAAAGGGAGTGTCTTCCTTGACTTTAAAGTGGCACTGATATCCCTTGATTAAACTGGGTTTATCTGAAAATATTTCTTGAAACTCGTTAATAATTTTCTGCACTCTTTCTCGTGCTTCCTCTACATACTCGAGCTGTTTTCCGAATACATCGAATTCTTACTGTCTTCTTCTACCGAGACATGATAGCTACACTTCCTCTTTGTTAAGTTCCTCATGACATACAAATTCTCTTACATCTCCTTGAAATGTCTCTAATTTGAACAGCTTTCTCTTCTGCCTCACAACTTTTGTCTCTTAACCTACCTTCACTCTCTGACCTTCCGTTATAAATTGCAGACTATTCTCTCCCCGATCCAGTTTCACCATCTTCTCCGCAAGCCAGTCTACACCCAGAATCAAATCAACTGTTAACTTTGGGATAATAAATGCCTTTACTTCGACCATATGTCCTCCTATCTCTCCATCTACCCGAATTTGCTGTGTGATCTTCTTAATTTTGCCATCATTCGCCACCGTAACCGTCATTCCCAATACGGAGTGAACACAAGCAACAGGTTCATTTACAAGTACTTGAAATAGGCTTTCTGAAATACAAGACACATCCGCGGCTGAGTCTACTAGAGCTTCCACTTGTTGCGATTGAAATTTTACCACAACGGTAGGGGTATGGGTTTCTCTTCTCTTTAAAGTCCCCTGTTCTTCCCATTAGTCTTCTCTTGTATCGTTATTGTAGACTCACATAACTTGTAATTCCTGGGTCGGTACATCCATTTTGAAACTTTGGTTGAGGTCGAAAGAACTAGTGTCATCATTTCTAATTGTGTCACTTTAAGGTAAATCGTCACCACTCTACATATCTTCTTTACACTTCCACCTTA
Organism: Vandiemenella viatica; assembly: GCA_031002005.1. NCBI lineage: Eukaryota > Metazoa > Arthropoda > Insecta > Orthoptera > Morabidae > Vandiemenella > Vandiemenella viatica. The sequence goes on along the minus strand of JARYHS010012519.1, from coordinate 36,880,931 downwards.
TTGATTTTCTGTCAATTCTCTCTTCTTCTTCAGTCAATTGGGACAGTTTTATCTGACCATCACCTTCTCCCGCCGTCGAAAGGTCTCGATTCTACATCTTTATAACACTTCTCCACTGATGGGTCCACCTTGCAGCCTCTGTTTGTAGCACCCACTTTGGCGCGAAGGTCAAATTAATTTTGGCCCAGGTACCAACACTGCCATTCAGCCGACTTAAACACTCTGGCTGGCTGCCATCACTTTTGCTGTCTCCACTAGTACTATTGTTATATGGCTCCAGCACAATGGTAACTTGATCCAGACTTTAACATTCCTGTCCTTGTTGCCACGGATCCTTCAATTTCTATCTTCATAATTTCATCCTTTTGCAATTTTACATCTTCTCTTAATCTGCTTGTAATTTTTCTCGTCTTCAGCCTCAAAAATCCTCTTCTGGAGGTCTCCTCCAATATCTTCATCCTCATCTTTCTTCCCATGTTTACTTATCTTCTCAACTTTCACGTCACTTTCATTTGAATCTTCACTAATTTTTGTTAGTAAATATTTTCCATAAGTAGTTTTCCCTTCATCCTTCATGTTTCTCTCAAATATCTTATAATGTAAATGCACTTCAGGCTGGTTTTTCTTCTTCTACTAGGGCTATTATCGTTGTGTTTGGCCTCCTTGCTGCCTCTGCTGCTGGTGAGGTCCTATCAGTGGCAAGCCACCTTCAGAAACCGTGGCTACCCTCTGTCCTACATTCTGCTGTTGGTAGTTCGGATTTTGGTACTGTTGACGCTGGTTTCTTTCCCAACTATTTTCCTTCTGCGCGGTGTGTTGACATTGTGCGTTTTCCTGTTCATTTCGAAAACCTCTATTCTCTTCTCTTCGGTAATTTTCTTGAAGAGGTCCCCTGTCTTGAAAATGAGTAGGGTTATATTGCCCCTGATATCTTTCTCTCCTCTTTCTCTGCTCTTGCACGTCTAATCTCCCCAACATGTGCACAGCATCCTTTGTGGAACAGATCTTATGGCTAGTAAGTATCATCTGTGTCTGTTCTGGTAACCTAGCAGCAGTCATCTGAACATACTCTTCTTCACTGTGAGGCTGGTCTAGGTACCAACGTGACACATAGCATTATGTGAAGAAATCAGTTTGTGATCCTCTCGTCTGGTCGTAATGATTACCGGCCATTAATTCCGATTTTACAGCAATTTGTCATTTGGCAGTTCATTAAAGATTCAAAAAATCTGCCTTAAATTGTGCAAAAGTTTCATAACTCTCCTCCAATTGCTCGCCCCATTGTCAGGGTACTGCCTGTAAGTGTTTTATCACCATACTGATCTCGCTAGGAAAGATGGAAAATTTTCAAAATTGTTAATGAACTTAACGGGATAAATGCCATTTTGATCAGGAAATTCTTCCCAATCTATCTTTTCAATACTGTAATGAACAGGAACCATTGATTCCTATCCTGTTTCATGACATTTGCCGAGATCTTCCTTCACTATACCAGGCACTTATTTTAATACCTCTTGCTTTATAACTAAAGGGGCCTGAACCATCACTCTCTTGACTACAAGTACAGCCGAGGAAATTTTTATCTTCTCAGCGTTTTCATTTAGCCATTCAGCGTCCGCATTTAACCCTTTGACTTCACAATTCACTTCTGCTTAATCCTGTCGGATACCTTCTTGTTAAGATTGCAAATGGCCTTCAATTACATTAATACGGTGGCAATGACTATTGCTCTTTTCTTGTAGTTGTAAACATTGCTTAAGGCGTCGGTTCTCTGGCGCAAACTACTAGTTACTTGAATTAAAGGTTTGAGTACTTAGCTTAAGGTCTGAATTTTTCAAACTTTCAAATTTGGAATTGAGGATCTCAGTATTTGACTCAAGGTCTGAATTAAAATTTTCAAATTTGGTAAGGAGGATTTCAGTATTGGTAATTCAATTTTCAAATTTGGTATGGAGGATTTCAGTACTTGACCTAAGATCCATACTTAGGTTTCCAAACCTGGACTAGCGCCTTCTTCTGTCCCCAGCATGATTACACTTCCAGAGGGAGGGGGATGGAACGAGCAAACATGAAATATCAGAAGCCCACTTCGTACCAACAAAATGAACAAAACAACGGTGACACATGCGAAGCGTGCTAGCTGCCACAAACTATCTAAGCAAGCAATTGTACCGCAATAGGAGAGGAAAGATTATGCTTAGGCACCACTGCACCCGGTATGAAATATTTAATTTTTGTCACCACTGATGACAGTGAAAAAGAGAAAAAAATGTTGTGCCATGTTAGCAGAGAAAACCTTTTCCTGTGTTCTTCCTGGATATTTTACAGAAAAAAAAAAAAGAAAATAAGGAAAACTTGAAAACTTTGAAACAGCCAGCAAGCAGCACGCAGCATATTCTTATCTTTTGACATCACTGCCCCATGACTCTTCTTACCGCTCGCTGCCTTCGATCCTGTGTTGGTTACTCCAGTTACCACCATGTTACTCTGTTCTGTATCGAATCCTGGAGTAGTGTATCCTTTACGATGTTCTCTGACCAGCCGCGCTGCCCGCCTAGAGTAGAATCTCATTCATACCTTTGGGTATTGTCGGCACCGGTCTAATTGTTGTTGTTATTGGAAAATCACTAATTTTTCCTTTTTTGTGCGTTTTCCCAGGGTGTGAAAAACTGCTTTTCCCCTGGTACTAATTTCTACCACACAGTCCATCACGCATCGACATGTAAGACCTATTTTTTAGGTAATGGTTGTGTTTAATTGATTCCACTCACGATGCATAAGTTCTGTAAGACACTTTGTAGTTTATTTTCTTTTAACAGTCAACTAAGTTGACTGATAAGTTAATATAGCTCATTAATGCCGCAGTGGCCAAAGGTGTTACCAAACCAGCTCTTAGCGGGAGGTGGGAGAATGATTATGAAAAGTCATTAACACAGAATTCTGTCCCCCACAAGTTTATTGCTAAGTACATTAACACTCACAAACTGGTTGGCCACCACCAAATGTTATAACCATGGCTAATTGAAACTTCGCCATCCAAAAGATTGCAGAATTCATAAAGGAAAAACTAGTATTTGCATCTTTTTCCAACTAAGTTATTTCTTATTGCAATCTAATGTTCATCGTCCATCTCTGTACTGTTCAAACTTCATTTATCACGCTCACTGTTCATGTCAGACACGTCAAGTTCTCTTTATAACGAGTCCATGATCCAAAAATACACTGCACATTAGCTATAGCAGCCACTCTACACGAGCCGCCCTCCATGACTCTTCAAGCAAGACTAACTTAAACAATTGTATCACTCCGCTACTCGGGCAACACTTAAGCATTGGTGGAAGTTTACCGTTACGTCACAACTTCCGTGAGAAGTTTAAATCTCTGATTTTAATGATTATGAGATATGTTAAACTAGATTAAAATCTATGAATGATGTATTTTATTTTGTATCTATGTGAAAATGTACACACTTTATCATTATTCTTGGCCACCGCTGAAAAATTCTATCTCTCTTATCTTGCACAATCCTATCTTGCAAGATAATAGTGATAGAATTTTTCAGCGGCGGCCAAGAATAATGATAAGTGTGTACATAGTGGGTGAAATAGCTCCCTAAAGTTATGAGTGTCAACTGAACATTTTACCGTTTCATATATGGTGAAAGAAATGCATCAGAAAGAAACAAACCGTAAAATTATTGTAATGAGGATTATTAAAGTTAAAGTTAGAATTTTCTGCAGTTACATAGAATGGGTGAACCTTAAGTCTTAATCTTCTCTGCCATATCAGTAAAGTTTTAATTTTATGTTGTTAAACTTCAGTTGTTACAGTAGCATTATTTTTCCAGATTTTTTAAATGGAATTTTCAATTTTCATGTGAATATTTTGTAAATTCAGCTGGTAGCTTTCCCCACCTTTCAAATTGATTGAACAGACTGAGGTAGTTCTATTTATTATCATTCCCAAGAGCAAACAATTGAAATTTGTTTTGTTAAAATTTATTGCTGAATTCCCTAGGCTGTTCTCCGATACCTCTACATACCGGTCTCACACTACTCTTCCACTGACTCAGTCTCCCTGGAAATCTGTTCCTTCCTCAATCTCCAAGATCACATACTAGTTATATCCTATCTGACTCCTAACACTACCTAAAACCCACCCTGTATCTTTTGCTCAAGATACGTTAAGTCATCACCTACAGGTTCAGTGTGTATTCCTGCATTCCTGGACTAACAGGAATTGCCCATGCTCATCCTATGTCTACCCTTCTTAGAACGTCTGACAGTTTGCACAACCCTACCTGCAGTTCCCAGATGTTATAAGATTTGGTGTGTGATTAGTTACTCTAAAATATTAGTAATTTTACCATTTCAAGTCCTGTCCTCATTTCAGCCACTTGTATGGTTTGGATATTAAATAGATTACTTCTCCTTCTTTTTAACGGATTTTGCTGCCCATCATTTAGACGGTAATTGACTGGCTGTCGAAGTTGGCAGGATTCACCAAAACCATTATATTTACAATTTTTAGGTAACACACTTTACATGTATTAAATTATAAGAACTTTTCTTTAATTTGTCAATACTATTATTCTTGATATCAAACTATTTATTCTTTCTTAACATTAAAAAACACACTTGATTCTCAATGCATTCATCTTTTTTTGCAATAATAACTGACAGTTTCTTTTCTCTCTCTCTCTCTTTTTTCATCTTATCTTCTCTCTGCAAAAATCTCACACGAAACTCTTTGGTCATGAGTTCTACTTATATCAACGTATACAGCTTGTACAAGGATTATCTATTATGATCAAAATTTATAAAATATATGTCAGACTAGCATTTTACTCCTGCTTTGTTTGCCTGAATCTTGGCATGTATAGAAATGCTTTACCATTTTTATTCTTGTATCAACTATTAATGTGGAGAAGCAAAAAATGTAAATTTCATTTAAATACCTTCCCGTCTTTTAGTTATTGCCTTAGATTTGGGTTTCATATTGAGGACCGGAGTTTTTTAAGATTTATTTTTTAACGTAGTATAATATATGAAATATAAGAAAGTAAGGTAAGTGAAAAATTATCGGTAATAATAGTCCAATAATAGCATACCGAGGACCAAGTATCCTTTGGTCAGAAATGTTTAACACAGTTTCCTGAGGACTTTTCTTTTGGAAAAAAGCAAAAAGAAATTTATCTTTGACGTAAGGAGTCATGAAAGTTACCATATGCAATAGTGTTGACAGTACATTTGGCCACCATTTCTAATCACATCTTTGCTGCCAACGATAGCTTCTGTAGCAATTAATGTAAAATTGCCACCAAGTTTTCGTAATACCAAATGAATACATTCCTTTGTCACAGGTAATAATATGTATTTCTTGCTTAATAACTTCTATGCAACTACCCACATCTTGAGCTATTTTACTTTATTGGTAGGTATTTTGTGACTACTGTGTAAATATTGTGTAAAATATTACTGCCTAAGAAACGTTAGCACCAGATTTTAGACCAAATGGACATTTAATTTTCGGTATGCCCTTATTGGACCAACTGCCAAAGTGTTCATATTGATACAAAGAGATGATTAGTGTATATTATTAAAAGTATTTGCTGTTTGGATATTGGTTTTATTTTGACAACATGTGTTTTATTCAGTTATTCTGCTTTAAAATAAAAATTTATATGGATTAAAACTAATCTTACACAGTATCACATCATTAAGAATTATTTTTCATTTACTTTACTTTCAGTGACCCCATTACTTATGTCATTATTTCGGCTGCATGTAAGTTGTTACAATTAGTCAAAATTCGATAATGATACAGTGAATGTATCAGTGTGAATGTGACAGAATCTATGATTTCCGAACGGCAATATTACCAGAGGTTTTGGTTAGGGTAGAAAGGCAGCCTGGACCAGAATGACAACTGACACAATTTGTTAAAGCATAAGGCATGATCAATTTAGTTTTATAATTAATATGATGTAACATAATGTTTTAAGATTCTTAGTTAATTTTTAATTTAATTGGTTCAATGTTGCTGTCGTCATTAACTCAATAGCATGTAGGAAGTTCCAACTTTATGGCGATAAAAGCTACAACTGAAAACAAAACATTAAAAAATCAGGATTATGAGTATGAATAATAAGAATAGTTTATTATACTGGCCGTCGTTTCAACAGCAGCCAAAATTAGTTAATGGAGTAAGTTCATTCAAAATATGGGTAGTTCCACAAATGTTATTACGCAAGAAATACGTATTGTTGCATGCTGGAGTTTATTGTAGGCATCTCTGAGAAAAACTGAATTCTGCATCCATATTACCTGTAGGTGAGAAATATCACACAAAAATATGTTTTAATGCACATTGTACAGCATTCAGCATCGACTGCAAACATGTCATACCAGTGACAAATTATGTAAAAGACGTTAATAATCTCGGCAATTTTTTTTACAGTAAATTATCTTATATCTTTAAACGAGCAAATCTTGTATATATATATATATTTCGGATCTCGGAAACGGCTATGACGATTTGGATGAAATTTGATATTTAGATAATGTTTTGACTTTTAAGATTACCTAAATAGTTGTCTTCCGTACAAAAAAGCGAGTTTGCAAAATACAAACAATTTTTTCACTTGATATCACGAAAACGGCACTAGCGCCATCTCGTAGACAATTCAGGTACCAGAAAGCCTACAAATAGATTCTCTCTGATTTCAAAGAATATTTAAACGAACAGTTCTTGTATACTGGCTGAGGCGTGGAAATAGTAACATTGCAAGTTTAATTGTAAAACATTTAAAAAGGAAGATAATTAAAAATTTATGATTGGTTTTGTCAGAGGTGATAAACTTCTTTGAAAATAATATTACCGGTACCAGTTATAAACTAATCACCGTTTACTTTTTGACCGTAAAAAGTGGTTGTTAGTTTGTCATTAAATACTACCACGCAAGGTATGAGCATAGTTTTAGCGGAGTGAATTGATTTAGCACTGATGATGTTCTATCATTACCGTGACGTCACAATCTGATGATGAATTATTATAGAACGTGACGAAACATATCGAAAATAAAGAATAAATGTTCTTGATATCTCGCTTGGTTTACGAGATATAGCATGTCAAAAATCAGTTATAGGTATAGTTCCTTGTGCTTTTGGCGACGTTTCTTCTGGTCCATGCTGTATTTCAAACTAACAACAACCATTTGGAACAAAATAAAACATTAAAAGTACATTTCCACCGTATCGACATAGTGCTTTTGGTGGATTCTTTTTCTGGTCCAGGTCGGATCTAATCCTAACCTCTTCACTTGAGGTATCAGAAAAATAAATTCTTTATTTTCGATTTTTCTCGACGAGTTTCATACGAATTCATCATCAAACTTGGCTGTGACGAAATTTATCTTCTGGTCCAGGTCGCATTTCAACCAACCACGTCAATTTTGCGATATGATATCTCGAGAACTAAGCGAGAAATATAAATTTAAAAATATTTTGTACTTTAAATTTTTCTCGTCGAGGTACATAAGAATCCATCATCAAGGGTTTTCGTAGAATGCCCTGAATTAACACAAATCTCGCAGCGTTAATCAATCCCTGACTGGCATTAAGATTTCTGTTTAACATAATAATAGCATTTTTCTTTGAAAGCAATTTATGAGGCGGTCTCCCAAATGGATCTAACGATTTGGATGAAATTTCATATGTAGATAGCGTTTTGCTATTCAAGTTTTTAACACGATTTAAAAAAAAAAAAAGTTGCAATTTTTGTATTTGGTTTCTAGAAAACGGCTCTTACCTCATTACGTAGAAGGTTCAGGTACCAGTAAGCCTAATGATGTTAGTGAAGTTTCTCTTTGGTTAACTGTGCACTTCAAAACGCCTAGGAAGTCTTCAAGCCTTTTACTTTAATCAAACTTTACTCGAAATCTTGGATATTAAATAGAAATCGAAAGATGCCGAGCGAAGATCGGTCACCCAGGTACTGATTATTACGTGTGACACGTATTTTGTGCAGTCCAGAAAACTGAAGAACTGAATAGCCAAAGTCAAAAAATAAAACAGAATCCTAAAGTAAGTAGTGTGATATTTTGTCAGTTTTTCTGGAAAGGAGTGATCATCCCAAACTCATAATGATCCGTGGCCTTTACTTGTATCATCTGTAAATGGTTTTAATTATTTGCTCTGTCCCTCGAGACATGTGTCATTAGTTATTTCCACAGATTTCAATTCCAACCATTAGCTCTAAGAATTTGAAAACACTATCCAGATTGCTGTGGTAGTTTTGGCATGATACTGGTTCAAACCTCTCTGTCACACATAGCTTGCTTACAGATTTATAATAGCATAGATAGCACTGTTGCCTGTCATATTCCCTTGCTCAAAATTGTCTCTAAAATTTACTTTTCCTCAAATTTTATGAGATCTATTTTCATAACTCTCATGCTTAACCGACACATTTAATTTTCCCAACACTCATTTATTATTGCTAGCAGAAATATAAACAATCTTATAACTGGCCAGGAAAAATATCAGTATTAAAGAAAACAAACTGAAAATACAAAAGAAAGGACTACAAATTATTTACAAACAGGTAAATTAGGTATCTAGACCCCTTACCAAAAATAAACTGTGCGCATGATGAGATGACAAGTTTCCCAACACCTCTCAAACACAAAAAGAGTTCTTTCGGCATTTGCTGTCTTTTTTTAAAACTTCTTTGGCAACAAAAAACATCGGTATCACTTTGAAAACATATCCTAAAATAAAATTACTCTGATAAAGCACAATTTCATTTTGGAATGATCAATATAAGCTTCATCATTCTCTTGATTATAATTGTTTTATTTTTCTTCTTCATCTTTGTCTTATCTTCTGCGTTGTTCTATTTTCTCTGCTTGTGCTCATTCATTTTGTTTTTCTTCTTTGCCTGGTTCATTACCGCTTCTTTCTTACTTCAACATTCACATTTATCTTCTCTGTCTTGTGTTTGATGTGCATTGTCTTACATCTTTCAAATGCTCCACATCTTGATTTTTCTTGTTTCCAGTGTGCAGTGCTTCATTTCATATTCGGGGTACAATGATTTCTTCCCCCATGGGAAGGGTTATTGCTACCTTGGCACTTAAACTATACTTTATTAACACCAAAAAATACCCAATCAATGATTGTTAAAGTGTAATTGGGTAGTTGACTAAATTCGAAAAATAGGTTAATACTTCACCTTATTATTTATTTTACTCAAAAAACATCTTATTTTGTAAAGAATCGAACATTTACATTATGTATTTTGCATTTGTAAAAGCGAATTTAAATTTAGCTCAAAAACGCTCTAGACTGTCATGGCGTCTTGGATGACGTCATAGCGTCTGATATGAATGTAAACAGTCGTGTACGTATATGGCAGGTATAGATTTTCTTTAGTTAAACATGAGTTCCTCGTTTTATAAGTACTGTGTAGTGCCGAAGTGTAGAAGCACAACAATAAAAACACCAGATAAGTTATTTATATATGTTCCAAACAATGAAAAAATACGGAGAAAGTGGTTAAAACTTGCAAGGAGGGAGGATGCTCACAGTTTACCTGCAGACAGAAGTATCTATTTTTGTGAAGACCATTTTGATGTAAGTGTTTGTGTATAATATATTTCTAAATCCAAAGCAAAAATGATGAATTTTGCAGAACCACTACTTTTCAAGTAATGATAATGGAATAAGGTATGAGTTGAGTTTGTTTTGGTTTTATGTGATAAAATCTTTCTTTAGTGCTATTTTTCATAGAATAAACATCATTAAGTGGCGCCACAATCTGGTGATAGATTCTTAAGCAGCTTGACGAAACAATTCGAAAATAAAGAATAATTGTTATTAATTTCTCTCTTGGTTCTCGAGATATCGTAACTGAAAGATGATGATGTTAGGCTGATATGAAGCTTACTTGGGAACCATCAGACCTGTTCCGCACGGATTTCGATATGCTGAAGGGTAATAACTCCATATGTCTGCATTATAATAATTTCTTCAAAATAAGTCCTAGGTAATGAGATATTAACGCGCAAAAATTTGTGAATATTGTTTAAATTTTATAATTTTAGTTTATTGTTTCACAGTTTCAGCGTGGCGTATCGGTAGCGTGCTTGCTTAGCATTTTGCGAACCCGTGTTCAAATCAACATACTGGAAAATATTTTTATTTCTTTTTTTATATGCAGAAATCATTAAGCATTGATTTTATTTCATTTACGAATTTTTATTATGTGAAACAACTTTTAAAACAAAATATTACAGAATATACAGTCCCAACTTTTTTTATATATAATCATTATTTCATTGTTTATTGTTGATTTTTTTTTTTTTTTTTTTTTTTTTTTTTATGAAACTGGTATATTTCATGTTCTACAAAGGAAATGAAACTTTAACAGAATATCTCTTTTATGGTCGTAGCATTGTAATAAAAATTGGTTATTTTATCTATTGTAAGTAATTATATTATTGTAAATAATGTTTTAATAGTTATTTCGCATAATAAAAATTCGTAAATGAATTTTAAATGAAATAAAATCAATGCTCAATGATTACTGCATATAAAAAAAGAAATTAAAATATTTGCTAGTATGGGGATTTGAACCCGGGTTCGCAAAATGGGAAGCTAGAGCACTACCAATACGCCACGCTGAAACTACTAAACAACTCGTTAAAATTATAATATTTAAACACATATTTACAAATGTTTGCGCGTTAATTTCTCGATACGTAGGTCTCATTTTGAAGAAATAATTGTAACAGAGACATATGGAGTTATTCCCTTCAACATATACTCGGAGGATCGAAATCCGTTCTGAACTCGTCTGATGGTCTCCAAGTTATAGCAGTCTGGAAACTGGCAGTGCCATACCTTTAAAATTTACCACACCTATTTTTGAGGATATATTTTTCTAGAAAAGGTTTATATATATATATATAAAAGAAACATATCTTAGGCGTGATGCAGCTGAAAAGTTAAGACACGGCACAGAAATAATAGTACCGAACAAAGAACTATAACTCATTTTTAACATGCTATATCTCGAAAACGAAGCAAGATATCAAAAAACATTATTCTTTATTTACGATTTGTTTCGTCGAATTCTACAAGAATTCGTTATCAGATTGCGACGTCACGGTAATTATAGAACTCCCTAACAGTTAATTATACTTCGCAAAAGTAACATCAAAACCATATCAATTAACTTATAAACGTACGTCTAAGCAATAGATTATTGTTTACGAAACTGATTTCAGCTTATAATATATATTTGACACTTGTATATATTTACGTGGAAGTTTTTACATTGCGGAATTCCGACGAGCAGATGTCTATGTTTGAGGCGAAAAATCTTCCAACGGCTACGGAGTCAATTTTGGGCAAATTACAACTGGTTGCTTTGCTAAAACCTTGTTCCATAATGAATTAGACTTCTCTTTCGCCAAATAATTAACAATAACTAAATTAGCAACACAGAAGTTGCTACAAACGAAAAATTTACTACGCAAGGTGTTCTATTACATGTAAATGTCAACCACTTCTGTGGCGCAAGGGACGCTATGACGTAATACTTTCTCATTGGCGTTCGCGGTCACGTGTTACTATGGCTGATTTTGTCGATTTTATTTTCTATAAATAATTATAATCTTTATCTTTTATATTAAATAAGGTTGTTTTTTGTTATCTCCTTAGCATGATTAATCATTAAAAACTACTATACGCCCGATTTATTCTTAGTGGAAACAAGTCAATTATCCTCTGAAATTGGACCACCACACTGAAACAACCAACCATAATTCTGTCTTTACCACACATTTTCCTCCTAGCCTGGAATCTCTGTGGCTACAATTCTCCCACCATATTTCCTCAACACCCATACCACATTTTTTTAAACATTCTGGTGCAGAAATACCAACCCTTCAATGCTACTAAACCACTCTATAGCTCTTTATGTTGTAACAGAGATTCTTGCAAAACGTGCACACCAATCTGCTGTGACCCTCCAACTGGCGAAACCTATCCCATCATAGGCTATTCCACATGTACCACATCCCATCGTGTATACGTGCTCATCTGCCTCCATTGCAAGAGTTTTACATCATCTCACTATAAAGAGAATGATTGATCACAGACAGTTTACCTCCAAAATCTATAACTGTCTGTTGCTTATCACTCTTACGACAACAGTAACTGTTTCACTCCCTAAAGACCACATACCCATTCAAACTCTGGAGGTGGGAATTGGCCTGCCAACACATTCTGAATACCTTGTAACAAAAGCATTTGGTTGATTCCATGAACATGATAGGCCTACGTAAGTGTGAAATAGTGAGGTGGTGTTCAGAAGAAATTATAACCGGTAAGACATAGTCATTGTTAGTGTTGGTTGGTAAGAATGGAAATAAGTGAACTAAACTAGAAATTAGATTCCACCAATAAGAACCTTTGTTTTTTCAAACTGTTATCTTTAATTAAAGATTCAGAAAATACTTTCGGACACGGGCTAAGTTTCCCTGCTGTTGTGAGAGAAGAGCAATAATTCTTACAATGGTATTTTGAAGGTTTTATATGTTCGATTACTTCTTGACCTTCGGATTATTAAGTTGTACATTACACTCAATTTTAATCTGTTCTAGCTGTCGGCCTAGTGACCTAAACTGTTAATAAATAATAAAAATAGAAAATTGAAGTTCGATAGCATTCCACTTATAAACATATTAAGCAGATAGTATAAATCTTGCTGCTTGAATGTTTAAAGAAGAAACTGGGTGATATTCTACAATTCTGAAAGTGATTAATCAAAATAAATTGCTAACTTTGGACTATTAATGTTCTAGGTAACATGACAGACATAGTCCTGTCCAAATTTCAGTATATTTAATTTTTTTTAATTGCAATGGAGCACAGGCTCCAGTGACAATTTCCCTACACCCCCATCTTCCACCTATCCTGCACCCATCTACATTTGCCCACTACAAATTTTAACTTTAAATTCTTTCAACGTATTCGGTAAATTATTCATCATTTCTCTTGGTAACTCATCCAATCCCTGACACCCTTACCTAAAAAAGAGAATCTTCCCACACCCTTGGGCCTGAAATCGAGTGCCAGCTTGTGGTCATGGTCATCTTTTCCCTTCCATGCACTACTTTTCATACCTATTGCAATATCTTTCCATGCCTCATCACCAGTATATGCCCTGTACACTTCCATGACCTTCCTCATCCTCCTCCTGTCTTGCAATAAATCCCATTCCAGCTCCTTTATCATATGATTGCATTCTGTGATAATTTCCAGAAACAAATCTAGCAGCCCTTTTTTGCACCCTCTCCAATTCCTGTATTTGATACGCAAAATGTGGGTCCCATACTACACTACCATATTCGAGCAATGGACTGACAAAAGTTTTGTAACCCAATTCCTTTACTTCTCTCGTACATCCCCTCATCACTCTCTCCAACAAGTGCAGCATTTTGAAACCTTTTCCTACCACCTGTGCAATGTTTTCTGCCCAATTAAGCTTGTTATCAAATGTAATGCCAAGATATTTACATTTCAAGTCTTCAATGAGCAATTATTTCCCCACCTTATAATCATAATCAATCTTTTATTTTTTATTTGTGTATCTAATAAGCTGACTCTTCTTTGCATTTATCTTCATCCCATGTTTACCAACCCAACTAGAAATCCTGTCCAGGTCACCCTGCAACTATTTACAATCTTCTATCGTTTTGATTCTTTTATACAGCATTATGTCATCTGCAAACAATCTAATTTCAGATAGTAAACAATCAACACAAATATTCATTAGAATAATGAATAGCAATGGTCCCAATACGCTACCCTGCGGCACAGCAATTTTTACTTCCACTTCTTTTAATACTACCTTTCCGAACCTAACTTTTTGTTTTCTACTTTTTAAAAATTCTTCTACCCAGCAAATTGCTTTCTCATCCACTCCAATGGTTTTTACCTTATATACTACCATTTTATGGCTCACTCTGTCAAACGCCTTTGACAGATCTAGGGCTACACTATCAATTTGGCCTCCCTTGTCTATTTCATCTGAAATATCTTGCATATATCCCACCAACTGAGATTCACATGAATATCCTTGCCCGAACCCATGTTGCCTGCTTGAAAACCACTTACGTTCCTCACATATATTTCTGATGTGGTTGCATATCAATCTTTCCATTAATTTACCTACCACTGAAGTCAAACTGATTGGCCTGTAATTCTCAACTCTAGTTCTCACTCCTCCTTTATGTACCGGTACTACTATTGCACTTTTCCAGTCCTGTGGTAAGCAGCAAGTATCCAGACTCAATTTAAATAATATTTCAAGATAAGGTACAATGTCATATCCGGCTATCTTTAAGATATCAGTAGTAATACTATCTTCACCAGCCCCTTTATGTTTTTTCAGCTTTCATACTTCCTTCATGATTTCCTCAGGATGAATTTCAAATTTTTTACTATCGTCATTTCTAATTGTGTTGTTAAGCTCATTCTCTGAATTAAACCCTCCCGTTTCTGATTCATTGTCCCTAATGCTTTCACTGAACCAGTTACTTAAAATCTCTGCCTTTTTCAAACCGTCAGTAACTTCTTCTCCATCCTTATCTATAAGTGTCTCTACTCCCTCCCTTCCCCTCAGTATGCTGATATAGCCATAGAAATTTCTAGATGCATCAGTCAATGGTCCTCCTGCACTGAGTCCTTGTCTAGTTGTTTTAAATATTCCCTACTTCCCTGCTGTCTCTTAACTCTGTTATGTTCTTATCTTACCAACTTCTTTAACCTTCTCACTTCTCTATTATAGTACATAGGTTCTCTACTTCTCTTTATTTTCTGCCTTGGAATAAATTTTTCTTCCCCCTTTCTTATTATCTCCTTGAACTCTTCCCACCTTGACTCTACTGTACTTGAGCTTTCCTTCCATTTGCTGAATTGTTCTTGGAAATATCTCTTCAAATTTGAAACCTGTGTCTTTTTATAACTGTACCTATTTCACCCTTCAATTTGTTTGTGATCATTTTATGAATTCGTGAAAAGCTGTTGAAAATATGTAAACAAAGTAAAAATGAGAAAAAAAAAATGGTTATTCAATTTGAGTAGGAGTAGATTCAGAAGTACACCAATGGGAAATTTTACTTGCGAGATGAATTCTATTGGCAGTACACCACTGAAATGCTGGAAATGTGTGGTATGCTTGGAATGTGATCAACTTGGTACCATGTTGTTTTGTTCCAAAATTTAAGTCACGATTAAATTAAGACAGAATTTAACGTTAGCCAAATGTTTTACTTTCTTCCATTAAATTTAAAATCTCTATTAATCTCAGGGCATTTTATTTACATTTCAATCATCACACCACCAAATTGGTTTTGGTTGTTTCGTAGATCCTCCATCATTCAGTCTAATACCTCCAAAGATATTTTATGTGCCATTTTACATTCATCCAAAATGATCAATTTGCAACATTGCAACCCTTTGGTCATAGCACAATTCTTCAAAAGGTTGCATGTTGGAGTTTCATTGATTTACATATTCAATGGCAACTTGAATGCTGTATTGGCCATTTGACTGCATTACAACAACATGGCTGCAATTGCTGATGAAGCAAGTGCAAATGTAATTTCATCCTGCTAGTGAATCATTGCCAAAATCAATGAGATCAAAAAAGTTTTTCCAGTTCCACCAGGAAGATCCAAGAAGATAATCTCTCTAGATCAACGTTCACAACTTCCATGAGCATTGTTTTGTTGCCTGGAACATTTGTTTGAACCGATTCTGTCAATGTATCACAATCATATTGTTTTTCGTGTTTCAACTCTTGATTAAATATGTCATGCATTGGACGATTGGGCATTGTCATGAGTAATTGAGATATCTTGTTCGATATCGTCAAGCATATGTCCTCGATTAACATCAATGGAGTAGAAATAAAATAACTACATTTGTTGGACATATCGAAAAAATGAAAAAATAAAAACAAAGGTAATTTTATTTCAATTTAGGCTGGATTGTATTTTTCCAGATTTTTCTCCAGCTCTTACAGCCTTTTCTTTTTCGATATAAAACATTTAATTGAGTTATTTCCACCCCAAGAGCATAAGGAACAAACCAGAAAATAATTAAGCATACCCATCATTCAAATTATGACTTATGTTCTTTAGTTCATACAAAAATCCAACAAAAAAGTCAGCTTTTCTTAAAGTTCCCAATTTTTCTTGCTGTAAAAACATTCAGACTATTACAAACAATTTTAAAAAAGCCAAATTGGTCCATACAAAAAAGAACTTTCAGTTTTTCTGGACAACTTTTAAATTTTTTATCTAAAACCCTTGTTTGGACTATTATGAACATTTTGAGAAAATTAATCAAACTGTCAATATAAAAAAGCATTTTCAGTTGTTTTGCGAATTTTCAAATTTTCTGAACAACTTGTTACAACGTTATGCCATTTCTAATGTGGATAAAAGATTTTATACAAGAATTAACATTGTATGTTTTGCCAGTTATTTCCTTTTTGTTGCTTCTGTTCTAAGTTCCTCTTCTACCAATGACAAATAGAAATATTCTTGAACTAAGTTTGTTCCAAAAGATTAGCGGGTTCCTTTTCTACACAAGATCTATCAATTTTTCTCTTCGCAACTTTCTCACTACGCAACTATTATTTCAAAACTTCTCAATCCTCTGCTCGGTTATCATAAGTTTTTCTCACTCACCATCTCTACCAACAATCCCTTCACTTGAGATACTATACTTTCCAACATATCAAAACAAAAATAATCTTTATTGGACCTGGTGTTTTTTTTTTTTTTAATTCCATAAACTTTTATTTCCCCAATATTACGAACTTTATCTATCTAAATGTGTAATTTTATTTATTTTTATGAATTGCTATTTTACAAACTTTTCAAATTTTATTTCCCTAAAAACCTTATTTGGAATATTATGAACATTTTTGAAAAAATGGCGCATAGAAAAAGAGCATTTTAAATTTTTTGCAAATTTTCCAATATTCCAGACAACTTTTCCAGTTTTATTTTATTCAGATTATTATGAACTTCTAAAGAAAAATTAATCAAATGGGTCCATAGAAAAGAGGACTTTCAGTTTTTCCCCAATTTTCCAAGCAATGTTCCAATTTTTCATTTGACGTGGCTTTTAAAGATCTGGTTAAGTATGAAGATTGTCTACAATCAGACATCTGACACAGTTTCCTTGACAGGGCTTAATAAATTATAGCTTTCAAACTGCTCTCTTATATGGCTCCAGTAACTGTTACATTATGATATTTATTAATTGATATTCAAAATCAGGCAGTCATCTGACAACCAGAAACCCCCCAGGCTTCAGTCTCAAATAATACTAGCCTTCCTCACTCTGGTATACCCATCACTTATTAGTATAGCTAATTTATATATTTATTTTTCATTACAAAATTTAGTAATTGTTTTTTAACTCTCTTTTTACCTGTTTGCTGTTTCATTTTATTTTGTTTAAATTCTTTCTGCGATTAATATTTCCACAGATACTATTGTTGCCTTCCCCATACCCACTACAAAACTCTTCCGTCTGACTGTAGTGGTCAAAACCATCATTCATACGGCAGTATTGTCCCTGGATACTTGCATGAGCCCAGGCATGTGATTGTATTTTCTTGAAGAAGGGCATAGCCTGAAGTATTGTTGTTTTATTGTGTTTGTGCTTTGGTGGGCATATTTTACCCTTACCTTCCATCTCATTATTTATTCTTAAACATTTATAAATTATATTTTCTACTTAGTTTTTTCTTTTAACATTTATGTCCTCATATTCATTACTTTGGAGATACCCATCCACATACCCCACCCCCCACAAAATTAACGATCAGTATTTTCTTGCCCCACTCCACCACCATTCAAACCCTAGCCTTGCTACTTGGGTTCCCCATTCACTCGGTCAGTGTGATGTCAGTGTGAGATCACATCCAGCTTCCTCACTAAGTGTCGTGCAAGAATAAGTTTCAATACCAAAATATGTGTTCTTATCTGTTTTCATCAATTCCGTGAGTGTCATCTATGGTAAATGTTGTATAGGGTTTCCCTTTTCTTTCTTAGTTGTATTTATTATATGGTATAAATAGAAGAAAAACTGTAGAGGAGCACTAATATTGAAGAATATGAAACATGTTATTGAGGTGATAGGGTGTAATGTGTATGAATATAAAAATGTCAAAAAGTTTATATAATTGATAAAGTTTCTGGTTAGCATTTTGAATTAGATTTAACCAAACAAAATGAACCATTGCTAGTCAACAGTGAACATGCACATAAGATGGACACATTAAAGAAAAATTTTATCATGCATAAATGAAGTTAATTTTTAAACAAGTATGTAACCATGCTGTCTGCAGCATCACTGGGTGGAATGGGTAACCTAGTTGTTGAATCAAAGAGGTTAATTAGAGAGATGAACTAGCAAATTGTAAATATTCCTAGAACAGTAATTGCCTAGGGTACCAGAGGAATTATTTGAAATTAGACTATTTTATGATATGTTGGTTTCTGTACAATTAAGGTCTTGCCATATTTGTTTTAATGTTTTTGTATCATATCGTAAAAATATATTGTGCCAGTTAAAGTTTGGCTAAAAAGTACGCAGTTGTATGCATCTTGCATTTGGGTATTAAATTCATTGCACTAATACAAATCACTTAATTTCTGTGTTGACGAGTGTGTAATGGTAAATAGTGATTTTTTCTTTTTCCTTATGTTAGTACATCTCTACTGAGCTTCTATTGCACACAGCATTTGCACTAACAACCATATACTAATAACAGAGGAAAATTTATACTGAATATCCACTATTAAAAAAAGGACAGTTCTTATATTTTTGAAATCTTTTCTAATATATAGGCTTACAGAGCCTTGGCCACTGTCCTCTGTATTGCATTGTTACTAAAATTCAGTCTGTAAATACACTTAGTTATGTCTTTTTAAACGATTGTTTTTTCAACAGAATTAAGTTAACATAAGTTCTGTAATCTTGGTTGGCACCTAGGCAGCAAACTGAGTTTTATTTTTGGAGGATAGAATTTACTCCACAAAGTAGGAGTGAATGTTTATAATATGTCTACTGTTGTGTTCCATTATATGTATAACTAATGGGCTGCATTTATTTCTTTCCCGTAATATTTCTTTCTCTTGAAGTATATACTGTACATGTCATTTAATTATTATTAATAGAATAACTTAGTATTAGTATCAATATTTTGTTATTACTGACGTTTTATTTTCAGATTACCAACTGCACATACATGCTTTAATGTTTTACTCTTGCCTGAATATGAAAGTAAAGAGAAATTAAATGACAGGCTTATGAAGGCAATAACTTACTCAAAAGGGTTTGGAATGTTATAACATTATTTTAATTGCAAGTTGAATCTCCAGACAGTAACATCAGTGTTATTGGCCTCATAACGTATAAAATTTCATGGATATTTAAAATTAAATTTACAAAATTTGCATAAAATTTAAGACATTGTGCTGAAGAAAATTAAGGATGCTTGATTTTATGCTGATTTACTGAAGTGATTTTATAATTGGCTGCAGTTTATCATTCGTTTGTCAGTTACTGATAACAGTATAAGCAGCAATTAAGTGTATCTTTCAGCTTGAAAGAATAGTTATCTGATGACCTGAATTAATGTTATATATCTCCTATAATGTGAGTCATAGAAAAATAAACAAAAATGGAGTGAGTGATTATGGATGAATTAATCATTTATATGACCTTGTGAACAGTGTTTTTCTTTTTTCTTGAGAATCAAGTGTATATATCTTTAGGAATATAAAATTTATTCAGAAATATCAAATTACCCATATATTTTTTAAAGCACATCCCAAAGGAGAAATCCTGAATAATGGTTAACTGTGCTGTTGAAGCTGTCCATAGCAACATATTTATTTTGTATCTGTGTGTAAGATAGTATATAGCCTACCAGAGTACTTGACTATCAATTTTGTGAATTGCCCGTGATTAATGTGAACAAATGAACTAAACGGGCAATCAAAATAAATATTTTTGTGATGAAAGTGCTTCTTTTAAGCATGTACATTTCAAGACGACATGTTTTTTAATATATGTACAGTTGGATGTTAGATTTATGTTTAGTATAAAGTTATTTTTAATAAACAATGTTATGTGGTAAATGCAGTTTTAGAGATTATATGACCATTTTCAAGAGTCTGTATATGGTCCTATGAAGAGACTGATAGTTTACTGCTCTCGTGATAATTTACACCTGTCAACATGAAATGTTGTATTAATAAATAATTTTCAAACTATTTATTATAAGTTTTGATACAACAAATTAGATGTCTTTTCTTCCCCTTTGTAATAATTGTGAAACGGCTGTGCTCATGTGTAAATAGCTGTTCATTTGTAATAAAAATAATATCAATCTGATATTTTTAACCCACCAAAAAATTTATTCGTGTGATCATAATCTGGAATGTTCAATTTAAGTTAACTTACTGTCTCTCAGTGACAGAAACTCAGACTACAGATTATTAGGAACGGTTTTCTAGTTGTTCATCAACAGCATTCATTGTTTCTTTAATATATATTTTTTTATGTCACTGTAGAGAGCTGTTTAAGTAGTGTTATATAATTTGCTTTCAAATTTGTTTGTAATAATATTTTGTTACAGTATTCTTGACTTTGTTTTGGATTTTGATTATTTACAAAATATGTCCGAGTTGATTACAGATTTTTTTTTAACTGTGTTAACTACACTTTTTGCATCTGTTACAAGTGCAAAATATTGTTATCATACACTTTGAGAGAAGTGTAAGTCTTGTTAATAAAATGTTGCAAAAAGATCTCTGTAGTTACATTATCTCGTATTCCTTTATTGGTGATTTTGCTAGATTCACAGATGAACTAACATTTCAGTATCTCTGTACATCCCAATTTAATTGAGAATGTCTTTATATTAAAATGTATTCACTTGCTACACAGTGGATTTTTGTATTACAAGTGATCTTTATAAGAGGCTCAGTATGAACTAGGAAAAATTATTATTATTATTATTTTAATACTGTGCTAACTTTATATGTAGAATGTTCAGTTTAGAAGTTATCGCCTGAAAGTCAAGTTTTCCTGTGGTTACTGTCACTTTTTATAAACATTTCCAAGTGACTGAAAAACATTTGGCTGGTTTTAAATCGGTCTGAAATGAAATATCATGATAATGTAGACTGTTTCTTTATATCAATATTTAGACAGTGATCAACGCTATTAACATTTCCTGAAGTAGTCAAATGATGTCAGTTTTTATTTTTTGGAAGTTTCCCCTATGTAGTATCTATTTTAGTTTGGTGGGATATCTATGAAATACTGATTATTTTTTATTTTTTTAAAAAGGCACACACATGGTTTGTCTTTCACATAGCTATAATTGGATGTTGATTCTCTCTTTATCCCTTCTCTCCGTATAATTTCTTCAAGATCAACTCCCTTGTAATTTTTTTTTGAAGTGGCACTTATGGGTGTTTAGTAAATTTTTGACAAAGGCATTTTTCTCATTGAAAATGAGTTTTTAGATCAACATCAGTAATAGGATAGTCATCTTCTGTATAATCAAGAAAATAAAACAATTTTTGTTCTATATCTGGGAGAGGGTGCAAAAAAGGGCTGCTAGATTTGTTTCTGGAAATTATCGTAGAATGCAATCCGTGACGGATATGATAAAGGAGCTGGAATGGGATTCATTGCAAGACAGGAGCAGAATGAGGAGGGTCATGGGAGTGTACAGGACATATATTGGCGATGAGGCTTGGAAAGATATTGCAATAGGTATGAAAAGTAGTGCATGGAAGGGAAAAGATGACCATGACCACAAGCTGGCACTCGATTTCAGGCACAAGGGTGTGGGAAAATTCTCTTTTTTAGGTTAGGGTGTCAGGGATTGGAATGAGTTACCAAGAGAAATGATGAATAATTTACCGAAAACTTTGAAATAATTTAAAGATAAAATTTATAGAGGGCAAATGTAGGTAGGTGCAGCATAGGGGGAAGATGGGTGTGTAGGGAAATTGCCACCAGAGCATGTGCTCCATTGCAATTAAATTAAATTAAATCATTAAAGTAACACTGAGATCTAATATTCATTACTTCACATATTGTTGAACCTGTTAAACTCTTTCAATAAAAATATTAATGTGTGTCAGATATATTGTCGAGATCTGGGCGCCATTTATGCCTAGGCTACCTACGCTGTAGCCTAGGGGCCATCACCACATAGACCAGTAGTAGAGCTAGAGAGAGGAAAAAAAAGGTCTTCCATAATTTGATTCTACTCTACCGACAGAGGTCCACACTACATGCATAGCCTAGGGGCCCACAGACCCTAAATGTGGCCCTGTACGAGATATTTAATGATCACAGGATCTTAGGACAAGCGATCATGAAGCAGTTGTGATAAAAGAGGATTCAGAAGAACAGTGCATAGTAGGTAGGTAGGTACAAAGAGATAATAAGGATGTGGTAAGAAATGTTTATTTTAAAATAAAGGAAAGCACAGAATGCATGTTTTACAATAGAGAATAAAAAAGCTAATAGAGCAAGAAGGGAATTTGAAGATGCATTTAGTGAACTATATAGTGGTTGGGCCTGCTAGTGTGGTTCAGTACCTAAAGACACTGCACAGTGGCTTGCAGAGGTACAGCGGGGCAGAACTGAGTTCTGGTCTCTTGCATATCTTTGCAGTTTTTAGGCTGTTTTCTACAATCGTTGTGGTGAATGCTGAGATGATCCCCAATCTCCGCCTCATATAAACTACACAAACAAATTAAAAATATACTTAGCATTCACAGAACATAGTTACATGTTTCACAGACAGATGGCAACACATCTGCTTCCCCATCAAACGATGTCAGGCCTAGCAAGCCAGTAGTTTGACAAAGATGCATGCTTCATAATATAGCAGACCTGACCTATGGTTGAAAACTGCTCTAGTAGGGATAGGTATATTGTGGCTGGGGAGGGAGAGAAAAAATAGTGCAATAAAAAAATTAGATTAGGAAATTGAAAAAAAAATGAGATTATTAATACAGGGGTTACCACACATATGGAAAACAATAGAATTACTAATTAATTCATTTGATGGGGCCATAAGAGACTGTTATACATGGGTAAGTAGGGATATATCAGAGCACGAAATTTTCCACATAACCAGTCTATGAAATGCTTAAAGCACATAAAAGAAATAATGGTCGTATTGCCCCAGGTAAAGGTGGTGTATACAGAGTTTTGGTGGGAAGAGGGAGTAAAATGGAGAAGCTTGTTTACAAAGCAGAACTTGCCTGTGGCTGGCTATTGTTGATGATGATTGCTACAGATGTTTTAAAAGATAAATGGTATGCAACAAGCCTCCAGACCCAATGTAAATAATATTTCATTCAAGACATGGTAAAAAGTTGAACCCAGAGAGATGAAAATGTGCTATTGTAGTACCAGTTCATAGAGAAAGGGAAGGCAGATAGGGCTTAGATCTGCAGATCTTTTAGTTCAACTTAAGCAATAGGCAGGTTGATGCTGAGCTTGATTACCAACAGTAATATTGGTTTGTAATTCAATTATGTGGATTTAGAAAAGGTTATTCAAGTGAATCTTAAGTAGTAGGCTATGAGCAAGCCCTTCCAGATTAAGAGAGCAATGACATATTTTGTGAGTAGCATTAGATAGTTCCAAGGAATTTGAAAGAGTGAGCTACAGAATGGTTGTTAGTCTAAAATTGGAGTGTGCTTTGCTAAGTGGAATTTTAAGAGATTGTAAGCATATTCAGTGTATGTATTGTATCAAAACAGATAGAAATCAGATGCACCACAGGATGGTATGTAGAGACCTCCTTTATTCATCATAATGAATGATTCTGTTGTTTGTTTACAGTCAAAAAAAAGTTCAGTTCAGCAAGAGACACATACTAAAATGAGTGGGGATTGTGAAAAGGCACAGAGAAATCTACTGGATTTCTAGTTGGGCAGGTCAAAACGGATTGAAGATATATTTTCAAAGAGAGTTAATTCAGCACGTATATAGATAGAAAAATAAAGGTTTTGTTTGATAATGCAATGGAGGATTGAAATGCTTGACTGAGGCCGTAAAAGTAATAATTAATCATTTGGTAATAAAATTGATAGGTTTTTGTTGCTGTTGTTATTTGGATTTTAGGGCGCGTCGACGACGGGGTCATTAGCGCTCTAACAAATACCAGGCGTGACAACGTGGCAAAATTGCCGTCTGTGTGGCCGACTGTAAAGGGGTCGGCCACAGAGACAGCACAATAAAATATTAGCATACTAACTAAAATACCGTCTGTGTGGCCGACTGTAAAGAGATCGGCCACACAGACGGCAACATAAAACATAAAACTGAGACTAGGCAATAAAATATAAAAATACATACATTAACTGGTTGGCTGTAAAAGGGCCAACCAGTTTAAAAACGAGTAAGCTGGCTGGCTTTAAAGAGGCCAGCGATATAAGCAGTGTCACAAGTAAAAACAGTACTTGGATTGGTGGTTGTAAATGGCCACCAATCCAATCTCAAAACTAGGCCGATCTTCCCAAAATTTTTGGGACAAGACCGGAAAATTGATTGGGCTTGGAACATTGGAGACTGGAGGCATAAAGAGATTTTTGAGTCCTGCATACAGTAGTACTAATTAAACAAAGGAAAAAGGAAACTGCTTTAGGCAATATAAATTACAAGGAAAGGGGAAAATGACTCATCACTCACCAAATTTGAAGGCAGCAACGGGAGCAGAAAATATAACACGAACACACAAATATATACAATATTTCGGTCTTAAACCTTCTTCATGTTAAAGAGAATGAGTCATGTGGTTTGGGAGGTGTGCACACGCCGAAGTTTGTTACATATAGTAATAAGGATGATAAGGGGACCTAATTAGAAGTGAGGCAACTGTAATTCAGATTTTTGATTATACAGGGTGTTTCAAAAAGAATATACGTATTACAAAGTATTCTTTTGTCCAAACTGTTGATCGCTGCGCCCCGGCTCGGCTATTGGAGAAACGAATACATAGTCTAGTTTATTTAATAGCCGCTAGATGTCAGTCATCTTGTGTTATTCTTGGTAACCGTCATATGTTTAAAATGGCTACTCCACAGCAGAAATCATTTTATGTTATCGAGTTTGCGAAGTGCAATTCCGTGATTACAGTGCAATTTCAGGTTGAGGTACCAAATGCATCCTCCGAATGGGTGGAACGTTCGTAGATGATATCGACAGTTTGTAGATACCGGATGTGTATGTAAAGGAAAGAGTCCTGGCTGCCCTCATGTTTCTGAGGCACATGTCACACGAATTCAAACTGCTATCCAACGTAGTCCTTCAAAATCAACTCGTCGTGCCAGTCGGGAGTTACAACTACCTACAACACCATTTTGCCGTGTTTTGAGATGTCGGTTGGTTATGAAGCCGTACAAGTTACAGTTGTTACAAGCTCTGCGTCCTGATGACAAACGGAAACGTGTGGCATTTTGTAACGAGATTAATGATGCTATTAACAATGATAACACTTTCGCACAACGCATCGTTTTCAGTGATGAAGCGACTTTCCATGTTAGTGGTCAGGTAAACAAACACAATGTTCGAATTTGGGGTCTACAGAACCCACATTCAGTCATTGAACATGTGTCGCCGGTTCGCGTATTCTAAGGTCTAGGGTATTGATTTGAAGCCTTTATTCAAACTCATCGTAGTTCCGATTCGGATCCAGTTGGACCAGCGAGCCAGATCTCACGCTGCGCCAATGTTATCTTTTGTAACGAAGCACGAAGGTCTCAGGTTGAGCACGTCGCAAGCCTCTGCTACACACGCCTGTAACTCGGTACATGGCTTACGACTGCGTTATGCTACTTTCTTATCGCAGGCTGCGCCTCACTGAAATTTCAGCAGCCTATACACCGCAGCAGTTTCCGAGTATGTGGGAGTGCTTACTAAAGGGAACCCACGGCATATAGAATAGCTTTGCTAAGCTTATGTCAGCCTGGAAACCACCACACTATGCAGTCCCCACTACCTGCACTATAACTCCGCCCTGACCATCTCCACTTAGTCCTAGTGAGCCAATTAACATCATCTTTTATCCCCACCAGAATCCTTAATGAGTTTTCCTGTAAACTGGGAGCACACGGCCCCAGGCAGTCCAACTTACACCACGGACTTGGGAGTCCAACATCTGCCTCGGACTCGACAACAGCCAAGATCATGGATGTACCGTTCAGCGCCATCACCTAACAGGTACTTAAGGCTTGCTTGATCCACTGCTTGCGTGTTCGTCTTCATAACAGTATGTCCACCGCTAGATAGGAATCTAATGCATTCGCCGACAGTCACTCATTTCGATAGGGTTTAATGTGCCTTGCCCTGTAATCAGTCTACCAATGTAATATTGTTATTCTGTCAACCAATCAGTATAGCGCAACGTCAGTAATAGTTCACCAATGGAAGATCAATGAATATTAACCAATC
Source organism: Vandiemenella viatica (assembly GCA_031002005.1). NCBI lineage: Eukaryota > Metazoa > Arthropoda > Insecta > Orthoptera > Morabidae > Vandiemenella > Vandiemenella viatica. Next base: position 36,854,340 of record JARYHS010012519.1, on the reverse strand, counting down.
AGCATAAGGTATTTCTAGTGACAAATCATGCCTTGATCAATGTAGCCAATAGTGTAACATGTACGCCGATCTGTCTTCGAGTGTAATAAACCAGTAGTCATTAACATGTCCTGTTGTCATTCCTAAGAGATAAGTCACCTCTCCTTGGTTAAAGATGTATGATAATATTTATGTAAATGTTTAATGCTAATCAGTGAGATTACGCCATGTCTATAGTTTCTCAGTAGCTGGCTCAGTTACTTCCTTGGCAATATGCCTGCAGACTACACTCTAAGGTGTAGGCAGGTGCCCAAGGCGAACAACCACAGCTTCCCTCTCTCCAATCTGTCGTATTAAGTGGGAAATTGAAAGGTTTCCGCTCGGCCGATCACACCCACGCGACACATGTACGAGATTCGCCTAAAGTCAATGTGTTTTGTGCGATATCCCGATCTTCTGTTTATGGCCCATTCTTCTTTGATGGAAACACTGTTAACAGTCAGCAGTATCTCGCTATGTTACAAAACTGCTTTTTTCCGAGGCTGCACGAAGACAACTTCATTTTTCAACAAGACGGGACACCCCCTCACTGGAGTCGCCAAGTGCGTGAATATCTGAATGAAACTCTACTGAACCATTGGATTGGTCGTAAAGGAGCTGGCGACTTAACATGCATCAGCTGGGCTCCACGGTCACCGGATTTGACACCCTGTGGGGTTTCATTAAAGACAATGTTTATGTACCACCACTCCCACACAGAACCTTGAGGAACCGGATCCGTACTGCCGTAACATCAGTGATGAAGGACATGCTTGCCCGAGTATGGGAGGAATTTGAGTATCGATGTGATATTGTTCGTGTGGCTGATGGTGGACATATTGAACATCTGTAATCTGAACTTAAGAGGTTCGTAAATATGTGTGTAAAGTTTCATATTCGTATGTCTTACAGTTTAATAAATATTTTTTGCATTCGAAATACGTATATTCTTTTTGAAACACCCTGTATTCTAGCTTCTATAATGTGCTTTAGTATGCATTCCCATAGTTTTTTGCTACCATCAGTCTCGCACCTGGTTTGATGCAACCCTCCATCTTTATCTTGCACTTACCTCTTCATCTCAACCTATGCCTGCAGTTATCTGCTTCACATATTCTAATCTTTGTCACCTCTACCGTTCTTACCTTCATCTGTTCCCTCCACTAGAAAATTAACCAATCCTTCATGTCTTAAAATGTGACGCACCAACCTGTCTCTTCTTTCAATAAGACTCTTCAACAAGATTCTTTTCACATCAATCATTTCCAAAACACGTATATTTTGTACTTTATTTGTCCACTTAATTTTCACCATCTTTCTACAGCACCATATTACAAATGCTTTGATTTACCTTCCTTCTGGTATTCTTAAACTACCATAAGGTGCTGTGTTCCACACGTAGTGTTTAAAAAAGTTTTTCCGAGTCCGAGATTAATATTTGAAACTAAACGATTTCTATTTTTTAAGGAGGCTCTTTTCGCTAGTGCTATTATGCTTTTTACATCATTTTTGCCTCGACCATCAGTTGTATTTTACTTCCTTAGTAACAGAATTCACTGCATCCAATCCTATTTCTATATTTAATCTACTATTGCTAACATTTCTGCCACATTTAATCAATTTTGTCCTGATTTGGTTTATATTTAGTCCAAAATCTTCGTTCAGTATTTTGTTCATACCATTCAGTCACTTCTGAAGATCCTCAGTCTGTTTGGCAAACAGGACAATGTTATAAAAAATTGTACCATACTTACATTTTTTTTCTCATTGAGCACTTATGCCACATTCAAATTTCTCTTTTACTTCCTTTATTGCTTCCTCTTCATATAAATTGAATATTTATGGGGATATATTTTCATAACCTTTTTAACTGATGCATGTCTCTCTTGATTCTCTGCTTGGTTCTTATATATATTATAAACTATTCTTCTGTCTCGATGTTTTAGACCTTACTTCTTTAAAATTCTGGACATCTTGTCCCACCTAACATTATCAAAAGCTTTTTTTTTTTTTTTTATCACCAAACATCATAAAAGTATCTTTATTCTTGTTGATCCGCCCTTCAAGTATTAATGTTTAAGCCAGAATTGCTTCTCTTGCACCGCAGTTTACCTAAACCCAAACTGATATTCAACTACTGTCTCTCCTATAGTCCTTTCTATTCTTCTGTAAATTTTACTGGTCAGTAATTTTAAAGCATGTTATGTTAGCCTGCACTTCGTACAACCACAGCATTGCAGTAATATAATTTTCACACACACATACCAGATTAACTGTTTTAAAATATATTTTATCAATGGTAATGTATACGTATTTTTTTTTTCCAAGCTAGTAGTGGCTACCGGTACGTTAGACGAGATTATCGCGTGTACCCCTTGCAGCAACATAATGAACCCCTGGTGGTATGTGTAGCACTAATTGGGAACCACTCCTAAGTCTGTTGACATCACCTTATTTTTCCAGTACACTGTTGTTCAAATCATAGTAGTAAGGATGATAAGGACACCTAATTAGAAGTGGGGTTCCTGGAATTCAGATTTTTTATTATATTCTAACTTCAATAATGTGGGATAGTATGCATACCCATATTTTTTTTTTTGCTGCTGCTAGCATACAGTTTTTCTATGTATTCCTTAAGTTGGTTAGTTCTATCTTTTGAGCTTAGAAGAAAGAGGTTTCCCATCTACAACTTTAATGTTTATACATCTTTCTTCATTTCTCCAAAATTCTGTTTGATCTTCCTATATGCTACATCCACTTTACCTATGACCATTTCTTTTCTACTTCTTCACACTTTTCTTGCAGCAATTTTTCTTTTGCTTTATTAGATTTCTTGTCTGTATTGCTCTCTTCGTGCTTCATCCTGAACAATTTTATGCCTTCTCCTCTTTGATTATTTCTATATTTGATGCATTTCATTCATCCTCAGTTGAACTCCTTTCAGAGTTATTTCTTAGACCCATGGCTACCGTCTCTGCAAATTTTTCTCTCATATTAGATTGTTTCAGTTTGTTCACTTCCAGTCTATTCTCCCTGTGTTGCTTCTTTATTCTCCTGAATTTCAGCCTAAACTTTATTAGATTGTGGTCATAGTCTCTCAGCTCATGGGTATGCTTTACAGTCTAGAATTTGATTCCCAAATCTCTGTTTGGCCATGATATAATCTACCTGATATCTGCCTGTATACCCTGGACGTTTCCATGTTTATATCCTTCATGCACGATTCTTAAATAGCATGTTCTCCGCTACGAGTTTTATATTTTTCACAAAATTGTAACAACCTGTTTCCTCACTCATTTGTTTTTCCTAGGCCAAAACTCCCTACAGTAGTCCCCTCTTTTCCCTCTCCCACTAGTACCCATCAGCAATGGTTATTAAACTTACCTCCCCTTGACATATTGGATTAATTTTTCAATTTAATTGCATATTTTCTCTATATCTTCTTGTGACATTGGCATATACTAATGTGGTTGGAGCGGTATTACTTTCTATCCTCATCAAAATAATCCTGACACAAAACTGTTCATAATAATCCACCTCTTTCCCTACTTTCTCATTCATTTTAAATCTTACACCAGTTGCTCCAATGACAGCTTTTGTGTTAACTATTGTGTGTTCCCCAGACCAGAAATCCTGTGCATCAACATCTAACTTATCTTATTTTATTTCCCTTCTTAAATCTACCTTCCCACTTCATACTTCTGACTTCCCACGCTCTGGCTCAGAATATCCTCTCTGGCCTGCATATCCGATTGGGGGCTATGTTACCTGTAATGTTTTACCCCGGAAGAAGCCATCATTCTTTAATTTGATAGGATTACATGCCTTTGGGTTCCCATTGCCTTTTTCATCCACATGCAGTTGATCATTTATGATTCTTATGCCTTCAGGTGCTGTTTCAACCCCAAGGGCAGGAGGGTGCTTGAACCACTCCTTGCTCCTCGGGCCACAATGTGGGTATTAAATACAGGAGTTTGGAGTGTGCAAAGTTTTGCTAAATGTATTTTCTGAAATTACCATCAACAGTTGATAAGGCAAAAGGATCTGGGTTTTAATTTGAAGTTTTGCACAGTTAATATTTATAACAGAACACACTCAGCTACATTGTCACTAAGAATGAAATTTCTGGCAGCACACTCCTCAAACAAAGGGTTTTTATGTTTCCAACACTTCTCTTCCATTGACAAATGTTATGGTTGTTGACCACCAATAGCTAATTAAATTTCTAATACCGTAACATTTTAAATACCTACTCTGATATAGCACTAATCCTCACACACATGCCTCAGTCAACAGCTATCCCTCAAAATACATATAAAAAATTTTCGCTTAGATAAAAAAACTCACTTTTGTAGCAATGTGAACTAAAAAGATTTTGTTCAACAGCAATAGGATGTTCCAAAATTCAGCATAACTTATTTTTTTAACAAGGTTAAAATAATTAAAAGAATTAACTTTATAGTAAATGATAGCATGTCATGCTAGCTGATATCAGTTGTCTTAAATTTTTTATTGCTAACAACTCTACCTTTACAAACAGTTAAGAAGAGAGCACCGCACACTTTTGTTACATTAAAGTTAAATTTTTGGTTAGTGACTCTGTACTCTTCTTAGTTCTTGTTGTAGATGGTGAGCCGTGGCAGTTACGGCATAAGCCTCTGCTGATAGAAGAAACACCTTATAGTACCATGGGGTAGCTTGAGCTTGCATTGTGCAATACTGATGATCAGCAGTTACTTTGTTTTGTGCAGAACTAGTTGTAGTTTAAATCTCGTATACCACTTGTGGAGTTTTTCTAGGACTTGTTTCTCTCTCTCTCTTGTGATATCACTTCTCATTCCGCCTTCCATGATGACCAGTAGGTCGTCACAAATGTTACTGTATTTTTGCTCTCTGGCAAGTTCAGTAGTAGTGTTAAGTCACTTTTAATTCCCACATTCCAGATGATTGGCCCACAGATTGAGCCTTGTGGGCATCCTCTTTATATTTTTTTTTTCTCTACTGCTGTTGCTACTTGCATATCTGTACAATAGTAATCTACAAATGACTATTAATTTCCTTGGTCAGTGGATCTCTAATTGTCTTACAAACAGCAAAGACCATAACAAGGCAAAAGCATCTGAAATATTAATCAGTAGGCCTACTATCTAATTTGGGTCACAGTTCTGTGCAGATGATAGTGCATATTTTGTGGCATCTTCGGTCAATTTTCCTTTACAGAACCCATCTTATTGGCAACTCCTTCTACTCCATTCAAGAATTTGAAGAAAATAATTAATTGTACTCATTATGACGTTTGCAAAACTCAGTTGCAAAAATGTATGTTTATTATTATTTCTTGTATTTGTAAAATATGTATATATATATATATATTTACTATGATATGACTCATATTATGTGTATATGTATCAACAATGACATGTTTCACATCCCAGAGGTACTTCCTCAGCAGGGATCCATGGAACAAGATTGATAAATAAATAAATAACATACTGGACTTGCATCTTGTATACCTTATTTCTTGTATCTGGCTCCACAACACTTTCTCGTGTATTTTGTTGACTGTGTACAGTAAGTATACTGTCTGGTAGGATTTTGTTTCTTGGGGACATTTGCCATTACCCTCAGAGTATTATACTACAGTGGCCATTTTTCAAGGGTATGTTACCTGGTCTTGTGTTAAACAACAGTTTATGAGGTTGTGTAGGTAATGTGACAGTTGGTAAGTAATTTCTTTCAGCACTTCAGCTTTGATCCTTTCCTGACCTGCTGCTTTGTGTTTCCTGATTTTTCATCTTTACCTGAAAGTAGTGATTGAAGTATTACAGTGGCTGTTTCTTTCCACGGAGTTATCAAGGTGATCTCTTCCTATTTCAGTGCTGAAATGTTGTATGCGGCCAAACCTTTCCAGCCGCAATCTTGTAAGGTATTCCCCTCAGGTCTGGGGTTAAATTCTGTTTTGTGTACTTATCTCATGATTTGTCTTTGCTAAAAGTATTTCATCATTGTACAACTCTTTTCACTATAGATTACAAGCGATCTGCATTTTTCCTGTGCTATCCAGCATCTCCGACATTGCCTTCTATTTTCAATGCATGCTGCATGAAGCTTTTCGAGTTATCTGCTGTTGTGCACATGTGGATTTTTTAGCCTATTGGCATAATGTTCTTAATTGCTGTTTGAATTGATGTAGTTAGCTGCTCAGCTATCATATTCATGTTGTCCTTTATGCTTACCATGGATGGCATCTCAATCATCCATCTTAACTTATCCCAGTCAGCTTTATTGATGTTATATCTCCTTCGTGAGTAGTAATGTTGATTTGTTTCCTGTTGTTATGATACTTGGGAGTATATTGATGGCATTATGGTCATTAGAAATGAGGTCTTAATGTTACCTTCCACTTCTGCATTAATCCATTTGCCTTTGTGTTGCTCAGCAAAAGATCAAAGTTAGTTTTTTGAGGTTAGCTTCGTAGATGAATTCCTGTAGTTTTACATCATTTTCATGATTGAACCAGCATGATTTCCACCTATGCTTCATTCATGTGGCGGGTTGGGATGTGACCACATCTTTCCCCCCTGCCATATGTCTCGCCTCCTACATGATTAAGACTCGTGTCGAAATATTATGCAATTTGTTTATATGTTTTTGTGTTTCGTCTCGCCCTCCTGCCTTCATCTGTGTTAAGTGACAGGTATCTGTTTACTTTTCCCTATCCTATCTTATTTTCAGTGCCTCACGGCAATTTCTTTGTTTCCATTATCCTAGTTAAGCAATTGCTAAGGTATGAATTGTCAGAACATTACAAGAAAAGATGTATTTCGTTTAAATTGTCATATTAATTATTAGTTTTTTCTACTGAAATCATTACATGATTTGAATGAAAGAAGTTCCAAATTAATCACGATATATGTGGCCTAAACCACAATTAAATATTACGTGGCATAGCATAAGTTGTTAAAGATTTATTTTTAGCACCCTTCGTTTTCATTGGGGTCATTATTTCAGCTGATGTGAGCTGTCTCAACTGTTAAAATATCGATCTTCATCACAGGTAATAAGAAAGAAAGGTGTGAGACCCTGTGAAGATTTGGGATCAAGTTTATATCGTGATGCATGATGACACTGACATGCGATACAGGGAATGTATTTATTCTCGCGTGATTGAAGCTTTACTTTTCTAGCAGCAATATTAGTGGGGATTGTGGCTAGGCTGAAATGCAACCTGTAACAAGTTGACAACTGAAGCTTTTTGCTACGGTACAATGGATGATAAATGGATGCAGCTTTATTTTATAACAATTCTATTTAGTTAAGCAACTGGAGAGAAATAAATTACCATAACACTCCGTTAAACCCGTCATTTTTGACGGGCTTTGGTGCTAGTACTAATGAGTGAGGGATCAAAGGCTAAAATTTTTATGGTGGTTGAAGCCAGGTGGGTGTCTGGTATCCAGGATATTTTGATATACAATTTCCCATCTCCAAAGTTCTGAAGTGGCAGTGGTTTTGGGGAAAACTCTGCTTCACTGTGAGAGCAATCAGTCATTGAGGTTGTTAGAATTAGCATGCTCTGGTATTGGAAGATATATGTTTGTCTGTGGCCATTCATTCTGACTGAGAATTGCTGTGCAGTGTGGCCTATATAGGAACTAGTGCAGTGTTTGAAAGAAGCTGGGTCAGATATATTTCTTCTCTGTTCACTGCACAGTTTAAATATTCTTAAAATCTAATCGTAGTGATAATAATGTATGTACTGTAAAACTATATCAAAATCATTAAAGACTATTAGTTCAGTGGAAATATAAACACGTTTGTCAGCATATTAGGACATTGATATACAAGAAAAAAAGTACACACACATTAAAATTTTTTGACATAAAACCCTTTGTCATTAGAACACAGCTTGCACAGAATGTTCATCCTGAATTATCACAATATATACACAAAGTATGTTTATTAATGATCTTTCATAGCTGGTGGTTCCTTCTACCATCTTTGTTTTAATGTATATTCTAACAAGCACCTTTTGTTTCTGTTGGACCAATATAGTTTATTTCTTTTATTACAGCTAACAGAGTTTTTAGAATACTAGCATGCTGAGAAGTGAATAGGGAATATATAATACAACATGCTTCCAATATGTACTATCCAGTTATTGATGCAGAATTCTCTCAGAAGAAGTTAGAAATCCCATTGGAAATTGCCATTTCAATGAACTATATAAAAATCATATTAATTAGGGGCTTTATGACACATCAAAGTTATTAGAAATAGAAACAAAAAGACTTGAGAAAAGAAAAGGCATCATTCCAACATTTGTCTGAAGATGTTTCTGGAAACTATTGAAAACTATAATCCCTAATCTGACCATCCTGATTTTAACATACATTCTCCCAATTGCCATGTACAAGCACAAATCTCTTTCACACTTTCATTTATGATGAGGTAAAACAATGCCTTTTTTAAGCCGAGATAGTAATAAATGACAATATTTACATAGCTTACATATACAAGAATGAGAAATAATAAAAAATTTATGATACTGCTGAAATAAAAAAGGGGAGTTGTTAAGATGAGTTATTTCAGATGAAATGGACAAGGGAGGCCAAATTGATAGTGTAGCACTAGATCATTCAAAGACGTTTGACAGAGTGAGCTATAAAATGGTAATAAATAAGGTAAAAACGATTGGAGTGGATGAGAAAATGTTTTCCTGGGTAGAAGCATTTTTTAAAAGGTATAAAACAGAAAGTTAGGGTAGGAAATGGGAGTCCCGCAGGGTAGCGTATTGGGACCACTGTTGTTCATTGTTCTGATGAATAATTGTGTTGAATGTTTACTACCTGAAATTATATTGTTTGCAGATGAAAAGCTATATAAAAGAATCAAAACGATACAGGATTGTAAACAGTTGCAGGGTGACCTGGGTTGGTAAACATGGGATGAAGATAAATGAAAAGAAGAGTCGGCTTATTAGATACACAAATAAAAAAACTAAAGGCTAATTATGAATATAAGTTAGGGAAAGAATTGCTTGCTGAAGACTTGAAATGTAAATATCTTGGCATTACATTTGATAACAAGCTTAACTGAGTAGGGCACATTGGAAATAGTAGGAAAAGGTTTCAAAATTCTGCACTTATTGGAGAGAGTGATGAGGGGATGTACGAGAGAAGTAAAGGAATTGGGTTACAAAACTTTGGTCAGACCATTGCTCGAATATGGTAGCGTAGTATGGGACCCACATTTTGCGTATCAAATACAGGAATTAGAGAGGGTGCAAAAAAGGACTGCTAGATTTGTTTCTGGAAATTATTGCAGAATGCAATCAGTGACAGATATGATAAAGGAGCTGGAATGAGATTCATTGCAAGACAGGAGGAGGATGAGGAGGGTCATGAGAGTGTACAGGGCGTATACCGACGATGAGGCATGGTAAGATATTGCAGTAGGTATGAAAAGTAGTTCATGGAAGGGAAAAGATGACCATGACCACAAGCTGGCACTCGGTTTCAGTCACAAGGGTGTGGGAAGATTCTCTTTTTTAGGTAAAGGTGTTAGGGATTGGAATGAGTTACCAAGAGAAATGATGAATAACTTACCAAAAACGTTAAAAGAATTTAAAGTTAAAATTTGTAGAGGGCAAATGTAGGTGGGTGCAGGATAGGGGGAAGTTGGGTGTGTAGGGAAATTGCTACCAGAGCATGTGCTCCATTGCAATTACATTAAATTAAAAAAGAAAATGAAGCGTAAATATATTGATATACTAAAACCAGACAGCAGCCTGTTACAGTTAAACACAGTTGCATTATAATGAGCAGAGTCTTTGGACTTAATGGAAAAACAAAAGATGCAGATAATACATTATAAGTACAGTACAACATAACTTGAACGTTTTATTTTATCTTGCGTTATCAGTAGGCAACTTTATTTCCACCTGTCTCTGTTCTCTTTACATTTCACCAACTTTTTGTTATAAGGTACGTTGCTATCCTGGCATTCACTTGGAGTGATTTCAGGACACTTTGATAAACTGAAATCTGTACGAGTAGAAAGGGGGTCAAACCAGCATTCTACCATATACCAAAATTAATGTGAGCACTCACTGGCCTTAGTGTGGTGAATGTTCATAGAAGAAAATGAGCTCTTTCAGAATTGGATGGGCCCAGTTCAAGTTGGAAGAATTCTTTTAGACCTTCAACCAGTTCTTTATACTAGACTTGCGCATAATAGTTCGCCAAGTTGAACGCTTAGTTTAGTTCACAGCTCCCTCACGAACTAGTTCACTCTTTTATTTCGTGTCTCAAATTCAGAGAAACAGATTGTTCGCTTGCCTCGCTACCGCTACTGCATGCGCTATTTTGTTTGTTTATGACGGTTTTATTAGGACATTACTTAACCATTTTTTGTTGTTTCTAAATGAAATTTAGTATGACCTTCTTAACAAAAGTTCTTACTTAATAATAGTCCTTTCAAATGACATTAACATGATCAATGGTCGCCAATAAACCAAATTGCTCATTATCATTTGCACAAATCGGTAAATTCAATAACTGTTCTGTTTTTACTTTACATGCATTCGTAGAATATTAATTTTTAGAAGCCAAATTTTCCATAGAAAGTGATAGTATTAAAAATAATGTTCTAGTATTCATTGATAAATGTCTGGAGTGTCTTAATAAATGGTTACATTTTAATGAAAGCAATTGGCTATACAAAATCCAAAAATTAAATTCAGAACACGAGGTTTCATTTGATGACTGAGAGACGACATTAGGGGTTCTAAATTTATGAGAAAAAATGACTATCAAAGTGAACGAACTTTACTCTGAAATAACTATATTACACGAAATCTAGGTAAAAGTAATCAGTATTTCATTAATAAAAAATGAGCTTCTGATCGACATTAATTTAACATATGAAAGTGATAAAGCATATGACAATTTTACTGTATACAAAAAATTGTTAAAGATGCAAGAAGTGCAAAAAATATGCCTTAAAACATAATATACTAAAAAACATACCTTTTGTCCTTTTATACTCTTTCGTCAAATATTATATTTTTATAGGTTACTAGCAGAGTTCCCGGCGTTGCCCGGTATGATCTAGATTGATTTGCACACAAAGTGAATATTGTTAAGCTCATAAAAGAGGTAAGTTTTTTGGGGGGGGATTCTACGATAACCGTGGAGCCGCAATTTGATGATGGAATCCTATGTAACTCGATGAGTCAAATTGAAAGTAAAGTTTTTTTTGGATACCTCGCTTAGTTCTCGAGATTTTCGTATTTCAAAATTGTCGTAGTTAGGTTGAAATGCAGCCTGGACCAGAAAAAAATTCTCCTTAGCCAAATTTAATAATAAATTCGTATGTAACTTGGTGAGACAAATCTAAAATAAAGTATAAATGTTTTTGATATCTCGCTTAGTTCTCACTATATCTACAGTGGAAATGCACTATAGGTATTTTATTTTCTTCTTAGTGGTTGTTGTTTGGTTGAAATGCAGCCTGGACCAGAAGAAACATCACCAAAAGCACAAGGAACTATAACTGATTTTGACATGTTAAATCTCGAAAACTAAGTGAGATATCAAAAAATGTTATTCTTTATTTTAGATTTTTTTTTTTCGCTGAGTTCTATAATAATTCATCATCAGATTTTGGCGCCACGATAATGATAGAACTGCCTTTTTTTTGCACTTGTGAATTAAATTTCACGTCAGTCGCTCCATTTTTCTATAGTATTTAAACGGCTAATCTCCTGTGTAGCAGAAAAGAGATGGGGTTGAGGTTGATTTATTCCTGCAATATTTTTAGCCATGATATCAGGAACATGTGTACTAAATTTTATCCTAATAACCACAGCGACTCTTGCAGCAATAGAAACAACGTTTTTTTTTGTTTTTTGTTTTTTTTTTTTTTTCCAGAAAATGTGGTAAAGACAGAATCGCTCATCAATAAATTACAAAGAAAGTAACACTATGTCAACACTTAAGTTTTTAAACAGTTCAATTTCATGTTCAAAGCCATCAGTTGTGCGTTATTACTATAAAGTGAGAATTTAATTCGCATCCAAACATCAGGATGCGGCCAGAGACCGTAATTTCAAACAGCAACAAATTTCTCAGAAGGTTCTTCACTAAAGGTTTAAAACAGCTCGCTTTCATTTTCAAACCCATCAAATATAAATTAATAAACACAGCCATTAAAATTTCACAACATCAGAGATTGTAGCAGTGCGGCTTCAGATAGTAACATCAAGATTCAAAGAAGATATCGAAAGATTTTGTCATTGTATTATTAAAATTAATTTAAATATTTTCCACTTTAAGTAGTTTCCTCTTCGCATTCGTTACAGCTATACAAAAAAAAAAAAAAAAAAAAGTAAACGTTTCATGTGATAACATGACTATTATTTTTTTTTTACGATGTATGACGTAAGCATCATATTTCTTTTATTTTTTGTTTCAGGCTGTACATTAAGATTTTCATTTACCACTCCTGCGTTATGTTACGTTGGAGCATAAGACATACCAAACACTTCAATTGAGATTCTAATCTTTAAAACGGTGAAAACCCCATCAAAATCTGCTCTGTAGTTTCCGACTTTTTATACTTCAAATATATCCGGTTTTCATTTTATGGATATAGATTCTAAAAAACATACTACCATCAACCAAAAAATGTTGGTAACCCTAGCAGCGAATGGTGCTAGTTCGCGACTGGGAATGCTCAGTTTAGTTCACAGCTCCTTAGCGAACTAGGTCGCTCCCCTCTGCATTCCCAGAAAGACAGCTTGTTCGCTCGCTTTGCTAGTGCTACTGCACATGCTCTCTTCTTTGTTATGGTAGTTGTGGTTATCAATAATTGTCTTTTAATTGTTAATGGGATCAAAGTGTGTTTTGTTTTCACATTCCATGTTCAATTTCCGTTTGTGACTTCTGCAATAATTATTAATGCTGAACAGTTATATTTCTTTTCTTTTTATATCTGTCTTCAGTGAAATGTGTCCACAGCGAACTGTGTTTCCTTTTAGATAATAAACTAAAACAAAAGTCGGTCTTCGGGAAAGGATCGAACGAACTAAGGCGCGAGAGATCTGGGAACCAGTTCGCGTAGTTTGCCTGTGGGAGCGCTCTTCTGAACTAGTTCGTTCACGAACTACACGAGACTACTTTATACTTATTAAATACATCTTGAACACTCGGTGATTTGGATTCCATATAACACTCCAAGAATAATTTATTTGGTATGATTACTAGGCTAGGTTAAATACCCCCAACAGTAAAACAACTGTGAAACCAATAGAAACTGAATAAAACATTTTTGAAATACTCGCCTAGTGAGTCTGAGACTTAGACCTGTAAGCATTATTCATCAACTTTATTGACTAAGTACTTATTTACTTTTATGGCAATAGTTTCAATTTTAGTGTCTTTTCTAATACTTTGAGCAACAGATATTTGCATGCTGAAAAAGCTAAAGAAGATACAATAACATAAGCCCCTAGTATTATGCTATTTGATGAACAAAATTAATTAGTAATATTTGAAGAAGTACACACTTTATCATTATTCTTGGCCGCTGCTGAAAAATTCGATCACTCTTATCTTGCACATCATCATCATTATCGTTGGGGACCATCTCCAGTTTCCCGGGTGTGGTTTATGAGCCTTGGTTATTATAGACGATTGTTTTCCACCTTTTCCTGTCCAGAAAGGTTTCTGTGTCTGTGATGTACTCCCAATTCCAGCCTCTTCTCTTTACGTCCTCCTTCAGTTGGTATGTCCATCTTCTTCTTGGTCTTCCCACTGGTCTTTTGCCCACTATCCTTTTTTCCGAATAAGTTTTTGGCAGTCTTTTACTAGTCATGTCATCTCAGGAAACAGTAACGCAATACTGACGAGCTAGGATTGCATTACTGTTTCTTAGGATGACATTGATGTAGGATTGTGCAAGATAAGAGTGATAGAATTTTTCAGTGGCGGCCAAGAATAATGATAAAGTGTGTACATCAAGTGTTATTTTATTGGAAATTAACTTATTTGTTTTTCTTATAAAAAAGAGAGATAAGCATATAAATGATCTTTTGTGGTACCAAAAATGTAATAATCATTTATGTAATTTGAGAGTTACCAACTAAATCATGTTGTATTGGGGAATTTTTCATAGATTAATCATTAAAACTGATGTTCTTTCAGGACAATATCAGAATCAATTCTCCCTCTTCTAATGACTATCTTCAGAAAATCAAATGTCAACATTTGGAAGTTGATTAACTAGTGTGTCCGGAAACTCGCAAATAAAGCAAACTTTAAGGATATTTTTAACTTACACTCTTGATTTTAAGAATTGGCCTTCAAGCAACACAAAAATACAGTTAGTGGCTCAGCAAGTTCCAGTTTAACTATATATCAAAACTATTATTGCACAAAAATAGGTTCTTGTTTATTGTGCAATATAAGGTTCTGTCAAACAAGGGTAGGACTAAATTTGAGCTATATAAATGAATAAAATTTAATTACTTGATACAATCTATTACTCAATTAACTACTTTCCAGAGCATCATACTAATTACCAAACCATTCAATTTTCTTTTTTGCTGTAAAACCTCTCTATTTCATAAACAAGTCCAATTTTTACAAAACATGAAAAAATGAAATATAAATATCAGTAATTATTAAATATTAAAACGTGACTTAGTCCACAACCTGAGGGTTGGTTGGATCCACCAAAAGGAAGCACTGTGTCAGACATAGGATGGCCAATTCCCTTCCTACGGGACCTACAGATTAACGTGGAACTATGGAACATCCTGGTGTAGCTCATATGATCAAACACAACTCTTTTCAAAGCAAACACTTCAACTAAAAAAAAGTAGTTCTGCAAGATTGCTATTAAAAAAAAATGTGTAACTACCACACAAATGAACAAAAACTGATTTTTTTTTTTTTTTAAATTTGCAAAGTTTGCTAATTAGTATGACCATATGCTTTTTTAAAAATTGTACAAATGTTTTTTTTTAACATCATGTCCAAATGACAACAATGGAATTTTATTGGAAATACTATGAATGATGATGATAAGGAACAATACAATTTACAATAAATTATAAAAGTTCGAAAGAAAACTTCCTTTTTGAATAGTCAAGTCTCTATCTTAACTTAAAAACGTAAGAAAAACGGCATAATTACATGTTCATTTGCTTAGCAAAAGTATGAATGTCAGAAGTAGATAGTAAACATAACATTAAAATAATTAACAGTGTGCACATAATACTTTAATAATGACATTGAGAATTAGTCTTTTATATAAAAAAAAGTGATAAATGAATAAAATGAAGTTGCTTATAAAATTTACAGGCAAATTTAATATTAAATTAAACATTCATTTAGCTGCACACATTTTTATACTCTTGGAAGCCCAAAACATCAGAAAAATAAATCTTATGTCTATCGTGTACATAAAAATGTATGTTGCAAGAGTGTCGCAGACCTACAGCTGTAAAAAATTTCTCCAACATTTGTAACTTTGTCAGTTCTGCATTAAAAATGTCCAGATCTAACTACAGAAAATCACTCATCAACATTTCTGAATTCATCAAATGAAGATGGTAGTTTTTTCTGACATTACTTCTGAAGCTTCACATCAGTTTTCTGTATGAAATACTGAGCGAGTCAAAGAGCAAAAACTCTTATAGCCTTCTGTAAGAATCAATTCACTTTTTAAAACAACAATAATTATATAAATGTTCAGGTAGTTTGGATGTTCCCGCAGCACTAAAAAGATTTAACTGTTTAAGCTATAGAAATATTCTCAAATATATATGCTTTCATATGATTGAATACAAGTAGGAATTCTAATACACAGTGATTGAAATTTTACAATATTTACAAGTTTCTTCACCCCCTCCCCCCATATTCAGTTCTTTTAATCACAGACACATTCTCCAAACACACAAAATAGTTTTATCACTCTGAATCATAATAACAGAAGGCACTTATAAAATAGTTATACACACATCTGTTTGATGTTTGTTACAATATACCCTGTGTTGACAGCATTTTATACCAGTCTAATCACAAAATCCTGCACATACCGACTTTTCACAGTAGCTGCACAAATAACACACTCACAGTCACATCACCAGGAACAAACAAAATGTTTTTGGAGTACATTTTTGGAGTTAATATTTGAGGAATGATACACCAATAAAACAGCATAGCAACATGGATGTCTATACTTCTGTGCCATCTTCACCCTCATCTTCATACAGTGGACCCGACACTGCATCTGCAGATTTCTTCTTCGGCTTTGGAGGCGGCTTTGGTGGTACTTTGACAGTTTTTGCACTTATTGGAGAATCTGACTGAGAGGCAGCATCCTCCAGGTGGGGAAGCAGACCGACAGTGTCTGGAGTTGCTCTTGGCGACCAAGACTTGTCCTCAACTGTTGGTGGCACAGGAGAGTAGTATGTTGGGAGGCCTGCACGATTCAGGGACAAAACTGAACTGCCATCTGCAGTTGTACGTGGGCCCAAGTTGTCATAAACAGGCTGTCTTGCTGGTGGTAGCTCAAGCTGCAACTGAAGGGGTGTTGGTGGACTGCTCCAAGACGGGACTCTTGGCCTCCTTGGGATTGTTACATAACCATTGGCAGAACGTGGTGGTACAGGTGCCACAGCTGGAGAAAAAGGTGACTGTGACCGTGAATATGGCAGTGTTCCAAATAAGTGTGGGCTCACCATAACATAGGGTGGTGGGGGTGGGGATTGGGGGCCATGCTGAGGAGGCAGGCGGGAACTGTCTGGGACAGTGGAGGCAGAACTACCCGCAGGGGAGACTTGCCCTGGGAATGACAGCAAGTCAGGTGGTCCTCTCGGTCTATGGCTTCCTCCGCCACCGAGGGTGCTATCCAGAGAGTCCAGTGAACGCTCCTGAGCTGGGTCCTCACTATCAGCAACACTTGGTGCTGTGGAAACAGAGAGAAAAAGAGTCTATAACTTCAACATTGGAATGTTTACAGTTACGAAAATAGAACATATACTTCTTGAAGAACATATTTACATGCAGCATTATAGGTAGAAGGATTGTCCTGGAGCAAAATACTGAACATTAAATTTGCAAAATTTCTTTGAATCACTATAAGTAAAGGTATAGTTCTGTATGATGAAGTCAGTTAGTTGTCTTAATTGTCCACTTTGGAAAGAACTAAAAAAAGTTCTATGTTTATAAAAACAAAACAAAAAATCCCAAGAGATTAAAAATATTTTCAACCACATATGCTTATGTACGGTCTCATAGTTTTTAAGACATGCATAATTGTAAATGCATGTGTAACATTTTCCTATGTGAATTCTGGGATAAACAAATCACTAACTAGCAGTACCAGTGACTTCGTCACATGGGATTTAAGATTTTGTTAATTCATGGATAAACTACCAAATTTTGGATAGATACATAAAAGCACATTTTCTTGTATCGTTTCATCTCTTGAATTTATATTGTACACATTGCTTTAATCATGTCCGAGTGCATCATTTATTTTTACCTCTTCTTGAAACTTCCATTAGTTGGGAAAATTTTATGTTTGTTGATGAACCACACATACACTTCAGTATTGTAAAAAGGGAGACTTTCCCAATGTATAACTGCCATGAAGTCTTCATGGGAGTACCACCAGAATGTGTTGCGAAAAAATGATATTTCGATGACTAGGTCAATCATCTTCCTCAGGTGCAAAAACATCTGTACTGGTCGACTGAACGACAGATGCTGAGACAGCTCAGGTGCCACCCTTATATGCCCAACGACTCTGTTCATAGCCCGCGCCCGACACTGGCTGCCAGTAGGCATGGCTGCTGATCTTAATTTCGGGTCATGAATCCTAATATGGAGCCATCTATGACGGCAGCTGAGCAGAGGTACCATGCTCTCTGCGGAGTTTCACCATAGCTGGTTTCCACGCCTCACTAAGAAATAGCCCACTGTCTCTACTGAAGGTATTGGCCAATCGAAATTCGGCTCCATATTAGGGTTAGTGGCCTGAAACGAAGATCTACAGTCACACCTATTGGCAGCCAGCCACCGGGTGCGGGCCACAAACTGAGCCTTTGAGCATATAAGGAAGTGCGGCACCTGAGCTGTCTCGGTATCTTTTGGTCAGTCAACCATTACAGATATTTCGCACCTGAGAAAGACGATGGAGCTAGTCATCGAAATATCGTATTTTCACAACACAATCTGGCACTATACCGGTGAAGATTTTATTGTACTTAAGTATTATTCACATGGCTTCCATGCAAGCAATATTTCGGGGAAAACACTACTACATATTGCAACCCTGCTACAGGGGAAACCTTCCCCATCATTGGACAGGCCACATGCTACACAACGCATATCATATACCAGCTAACTTCCTGGCATTGCACTAGTTCCTATATAGGCCTGACCACACAACAACTTTCGACCAGATGTAAGCTAACAGACGAACAGTCCACACCCGCAAATTATATCTTCCAATACCAGAACATGCTAACTACCACAATTCTAACAACCTCAATGACTGTTTCACCTTGAGAGCAATTGGAGTTTTCACCGAAACAACCACCGTTTCAGAGATGGGAACTGGCATACCAACCTGGCCTCAACCTCCGATAAAATTCAATTTTTTAACATTCTGTCCCGTTTTGGTATATTACTAATTATATCACCATCAGCGATATACATTTTTATGTATAACATCTCAGTCTCTCCCGACATATGGATAATGCGCTCAATCAAGTGTTAAACTTTGGTGAGTGCAGACCTCCCGAACCACATGACTTATTTCATACAGCATGAACAAGGTGTAAAACCAAAATATTGTGTATTCTTGTGTTCATCATATATGGTTTTCTTTCATCGCAGCCTTCAACTTTGGTGAGTGATGAGTCATTTTCCCTTTCCTTTTACAGAAATTAATAATTTGTGAAAAATAAAGTCCTTTAAGTGCTGACCCTGTTTTTCGACACACTCGCGGACTGCGTGAAGTTTGTCATCGCTCTCTTCATCATGTTACGGGGTATAGCATGAATATTTCACTGAATGGCATCCTTTAATATCCACATTACTTGGCTTATTGTTGTACACTATGCTTTTGAGGAAGCCCAATAAGAAAAAGTCACATGGACTAAGATCAGGAGAGTGTGGCGGCCAGAAACATTTCCTCTGTTGTTCTCTGGAAACCATGTCCTTATCTCAGTCAAGCAGATATTTGAAGCATGAGCCATTGCTCTGTCTTGTTGAAACCACACATTTTGAAGAATTATGCAATGGTGATGAAGTTCCGGGAGGAGCAATTCATACAACATGGTCAAATAACACTCAAAGTTAACAGTGTCAGCTCTCGCATTTTCTTTGAAAAAATAAGGACATATGACATGAAAATTCCGCAATGCAGCTCACACTAACTCTTTCACAATGCAGTGGATGCTGTAGCAGTTATTGAGGGTTATTTAAGGACCAATAACAACAGTTTTGTTTAACACAGCCATTCAGGTGAAAATGAGTCTCATCTAAAGTTAAAATCACAATCACAGGTTCTTCATCCAACATCTCACTCATTATTTCAGCAAAACATCTAATCACATAATCATGAGGTTTTACTTCTCGGTCAGTCACAATTTTTAGGGATGAAAGTTTAGACCATGTAAAATGCAACAAACAGAAGAATTTGATAACCCAAAAGACTGAGCATGTCTGTCTTGCAGATCAGCTGGGGCTTTGATGAATTGCATGACACACATTTCAACTTTTTCAGGTGACATGGCCATCTTCGCAGTGCCTGCCTTTTTTTATTTTTATTTTTTTTTACTGCAGAACCAGTCTATGAAAGTTCTGAACCCACAGGAGAATGGTATTGTGGGTTGGAATTGCACCATTGTGTGAATTGTTGAATTGGAGATGGAACTTCCAGCAAGTGATGATCACAGATCAAAGGTTACAAAATTCTACATTTACTGGAGAAGTTAGGGAATTGGGTTACAAAACTTTGGTCAGACCATTGGTTGAATACCGTGGTGTAGTTTGGGACCCACATTTTGGGTATCAAATACAGTAGTTGGAGAGCATGCAATGAAGAGCAGCTAGATTTGTTTGTAAAAATTACTCCAGGACCCAGTCAGTATCTAATATGATAAAGGAGCTGGATTGCGAGTCATTGGAGAACAGGAGGAGGCTGAAGAGTGCAGCGAATGTACAGGGCATATTTTGGTGATGGGGCTTGGAGGGATATTGGTTGAAGAATTAGGAATAATGCATGGAAGGGGAAAGACGACCATGACCACAAGTTGGCACTCAATTTCATACATAAGGGAGTGAGAAAAAAATTCTTTTTTGTGGGTGGAGGTGTAAGGAATTGGAACAAATTATCAAGTGGTGAATAATTTACCAAAAATGTTGAAGGAATTTATAATCAAAATTTTTAAATCACAAAAGTAGATGGGAGAGGAATTTAACACTCAAATTACATAAGATAATAAAAACAAGTTAATTAGATGACTAAGGGAATTGCCACTGGAGCTTGTGCTTCATCGCAATTAAATTAAATCCGTAGTAGAGACCTCTGTTCCAATGACGAATCCATTTCCAAGTGCTTCTGAACCCAAGCACAATTTCCCATTGCTACACTGCTGATCTTGTACAAAAACAAACGTCTTGTGCTGCCACCTACCCTGCACACAGCTACTGTCTTCCTCTAAAAATCAACTAGTTCTATGTGGTCTTGATTCCATTAATCAGATCTGCAATGCGGGCATGACTTACTACATTGATAGTAGCTCCCTTCTTTCAACCCTCCTACCCACTGCTTCCACCCTCCTTCTGCAAGTTTTAGCAGACCATCCAATCTCAAGACCATTTTAGTTAAAAAAATACTCCCATTCAGATTCTCTCAAAATGATAACATGGATCCTTCTCATGCAAAATAACTCTCTGCATAACTATCAGCATGAATTTGGCTATCAAAACCTATTTCATTCCAACCACAGAGACAATCTTTCCTATCACTGGACATGTTACATACAACACTATGTACCTCGTATACTAAATAGGCTGTATCAACTTCACTAGTTCTTATTTACGTGGAAAGGATAGGTAAAATACCCCCAACAATCACCAAATTTGAACGGAGGAGGGCAGCAGCAACACAAAACACACAATATTTCAGGTGAAAACCCCTTTTCCAAGTTAACAGATATAGGTGGCTGGGCTTGCGCAAGACTTGTGTTCAACGCAGCCACTCATAGAATGCAACAGAGCATCGGAGGTGGTGGGAGGAGCAACGATAATATAACCGCGAGTTTAAGAAAGATTAAAATGGTTGAAAAAATAATAGTAATAAAAAATATAAATAAAAGAAATATATAATTGAAAATTTTTGAAAAATATATGAATCTATTGTGCTTGCCAGTGATGGGTGTATAGAGTGAGTATGGGAGATATTAACGGATATTAAGGTTTGGGGATTGTCTAGTCTGCAGGATGTGTTGATATGCCAATTCCCAGCTGCGGAGTTCAGATTGGGAGGTAGTGTCTGAAAGTACTCTAATGGCTCTGACTGTGAAACAGTTATTAAGGTCACAGGTGTTGTGAGTACTGGCATGGTGAGCAAAAGGGAGGTCCAGCTTTTGGGAGTAAACTGTTTGTCTGTGACCATTTATTCTGATGGATAATGAGTTTGAAGTCAGGTCAATGTAGGAACTTGGATAGTGCACGCAGGTGAGCTGGTAAATGAGATGGGGTGGTTGTACAACATGTGGCATGACCTGTTATGGGGTAGGTTTCACCAGTAGTAGGGTTGCTATAGGTAGTGGTAGGTGGACGCATACCGCAAGTTTTGCAACGGGGTCTCTTACAAGGGAAAGGATCCAAAATATATTAATAAAAAAAATAATAATAAGCAAATAAACAACACCGAGAAAAATTGCATTCATTTATATATTATTAATTTTAATTGTGATGGAGCAAACACTCCGGTGGCAATTTCGCTAATTACCCCCTTTTTTATATACATATTTTTTAAATTTTCTTTTATAATTGGAAGGTTAAATTTCTTCCCCATTTACTTTTCCAATCTACAAATTTTAATTTTAAATTCCTTAAGTGTTTATGGTAAATTATTCATCAATAAACTTGATAATTTGTTCTATTACTGACACCCCTACCAACAAAAGAAAATTTTCCCACTCCCTTATGCATGAAATCAAGCGCAAGCTTGTGGTCATGGTTGCATTTCCCCTTCCATGCACTATTCCTAATTCTTTGGCCAATATCCCTCCAAGTCCCAATCAGCAAGATATACCCTGTACATTCCCAGCACTTTCTTCATCCTCACTCCTTTCCTCCTCCGAGTCCCAATCGGAGCTCCATTATCATATCAGTTACTGACTGGGTGCTGCAATAATTTCCACAAACAAATCTAGCTGCTCTTCTTTGCACACCTTCCAACTCCTGCATTGTATAACCAAAATGTGGGTCCAAACTACACCACCATATTCAACCAATGGTCCTGACCAAAGTTTTGTAACCCAACTCCCTAACTTCTCTGGTATATTCTCTCATCACCCTCTCCAGTAAATGAAGGATTTTGTAAAACTTTTCCTACCACCTGCTCTGCCCAATTGAGTTTGTTATCAAATGTTATGCCAAGATATTTACACTCCAAGCTTTCAACAAGCAATTCTGACCCCTCCCTATAATCATGATTAACCTTCAGTTTTTTATCTGTGTACCTAATAAGCTGACTCTTCTTGGCATTTACCTTCATTCCAAGCTGACCTACCCAATTAGATATTCTATCCAGGTCACCCTGTAGCTGATCACAGTCCTTCACCCTGTTTTAATCCTATTGTATACCATTATATCATCTGCCAAATGCCTAGATTCTGACTGTAACCCATGAACACAGTCATTCATTGGAATAATGAACAGCAATGGTCCTAATACACTACCCTGTGGCACTCCCATATTTACTTCCAACTCTTTCAATAATGTTATTTCCTAGTCAAACACTTTGCTTTCTGGCTTTTAAGAATTTTTCTACCCAGCACATAACTTTTTTCATCCAATCCAATAGATTTCAGTTTATTTAAAACCAATTTTACAGTTCACTGTCAAATAACCATAAAAAGATCTAGTGTCACACTATCACCTTGACCCCCCCCCCCCACTGTCTATTTCATCTGAATATCTTGCATATAGCCACCATCCGAGATTCACATGAATATCCTTGCCTATAGGCCTCACCAACAACTAACTTTCAACCAAAATGAATGGTCACAGGCAAACAGCCTATACCTACAATCTTGACCATCCACAAAACTCTCAACAGCCCCACAACCATCATCAAAGGTAGTGGTGGTTCATTTCCCTATCCTAATTTGTAATTCCTGAATATATATATAATACCATGTGAAGCACTCTCCAACAACACCCACGTTCCACAGCGTTCACTTGATGTCGGACTAAGACCCAAAAATTACAGTGTCTTTTGTGTTTGTGTCATATATGTATCTATGCTACACTATCATCATCTAAGGTAGTTTAATTTATAATTCCTTTTCACTACTTAGCACCCGTTATTTCATTGTTACTGTAGATATATTTTATGACAGGGGAGTACCAGCATCTTCATCAGCCAATAACCTGAAGGTGTTGGGTCATGTTATGGACATTAACAAAAGAAACATTGTAACTATCAGATCTTCAATCCTTCTTCAGCAGCAGAACATGGCAGAGGAGAGCTAACATAGGTGCAAATCGCAGCAGCAGCCTATAGCATCCACCCTGCACGGTTCTGCATCCAAGAAAGAGTTGGACATTACTTGCAACATTTCATGTGATTGTGTCCATCTCATCTGGCCATCTGAGGCAGGCAGTGGTTTGTTAATACCTACACTCTATTGTCGACGAAGGGACATATATTTGAAAAGTGTAATGCTCAATGTGTGTACGTCTTTCACGTTTTGATGCCGTATTGCTTTCAACTGTAGCAAGATGTGTTTATTTTCCAATCCAAATCTTTTAGCACCTACTGTGTTCTAACGATCACTATGTACAGTAAAACATCAATAATCCAAACAAGGGACTGGAGTGGCTCAGATTTTTTATTTGTTCTGTCACAAACTAAGGTACAGTATAGTTATGAGAGATTATGCTACCTTTAATATTACAGCAGCTACTTGTAAGGTATCCCTCGTTATATTTGCAATATTTGGTTAGAATCGGGCCGAGTTTGGGGTTAACTTTAGTATCCGGTACCACACTTTAAATCGAGTTGACAACACTTTCCATACACTAAAGTGAATAAATAATCCATAACCAAGGTAAATTACATATAAATTGCATTAAATAAACGATATTCCAGCAGGAAATAGGTAATAACATGTACAAGTAAACTAGTAATACCAGATACGGACATTGTTCAACGAGTTATTATGAACCAATTTAGACGAAGTAAATGATAAATAATTGCAAATAGAATCACTAAATAAACCTTTTATCGTGTTTAATAAACTTTATTTCAGAGATAAACAGATAATTTAAATACCAGGCAAATCTAACCTTTAATTTTGGCATATAACAGACTTTGGTATTTCTGAAGTGATTTTCGTCCAGTAAAGAGTATAAAAGTCTAATAATACACAGGCCTAGAACCATTATAAACATAACTTCACATTTAAATACCAGTTTAGCGAGGTATTTTAAAGAAATAGACTGGATGTTTGGAAGTAATTAGTCTGAAGCAGTATGAAGATATCACATTGTAATGAAACTTGACCATTTTAGAGTCCTAAAAGTAGTCATAATAATCCCTGAGACAGTGTAGTAGATTAATTAACAGATTTCTGATAGTTTTCAAGAGTTTAATAATCACAACAAGTAATTATGGAGGATTTTGAATACTCATTTCTCTTAAACAGTTCACATAAATAATTTGAAGTCTTTTAAGTAGTTTCAGGATTTAAAAAGTAGACAAATATAAAGGAAATAAACTAATCTTTCAGTTTTAATAGGTGTTAAGCTGTTTCAAGAGCCGTAAAATACGAGATATCAGTGAATAAACAGGCGCCGGTAAACCAACTAATTTGTTCGACTTTTCGGAATTAATTCTAACACTATTAAACCATTTCAAAAGCGCAAAGAGCATGTAAATACCAGTTAACACACATAATTAATTTTCTAAACACATTTAAAGGCATTTCACTAACCTGTTGTATGATAAT
Source organism: Vandiemenella viatica (assembly GCA_031002005.1). Taxonomy (NCBI): domain Eukaryota; kingdom Metazoa; phylum Arthropoda; class Insecta; order Orthoptera; family Morabidae; genus Vandiemenella; species Vandiemenella viatica. The sequence goes on along the minus strand of JARYHS010012519.1, from coordinate 36,829,052 downwards.
CCAATCACAAAGTAACTTGCTATAGACACTGCACATATAAAATGCTTCTGCACTGATTTTAAACACAGTCATACAGTAATAAAGTAGAGAATAAATTAAAACAGCCTAATAGCGAAGTAAATTCATCTAAATCAGATAGTTTCCAACACTCAAGTATTTTTAAACATAAAATGAACACGTAAAATAGATACCGACTTTGACATTTTTTCATTTAAAAGCCTACTTAGATTCCGGGTTAAAAAGTAGCTTGTTTTAATAATCCATTCTTTTAGCTTCCTACATATTTATTTCATGCCGTTTGAAGCAATAGAACAGATGTTATAGGTTTTCCAAATTCACTCGACATTAAACACACGTGCAAATATTTGAATAATTTATTGTGCCTCAGATATAACAGCTACAAAGATGAAAAAACTCCAAAATATGCAGTTAATTCAGCTCACACTCATAATTTTTCCGGCTTGATAATCCATAAACCTTCAGAGTTATAAATAAAAACATAAATAAAGACTACAACTGACTGTTAGAATTACCGGTTTTACCATAACTCAACAGATTTAAATAAAGTTCATATTTTGGTAGAATCTAAAATCGGGAATAATATTTTAAACATAATTTCGAAATTATTACTAAAGCCGATTTTAAATAATAAGATAACCGAGCATTGACTAACGCGGTAATTCATTTAACACATCCATATTTGGTCATTTGTTGAAGAGAAACTGTATCATGTGACCCGAGCTTATATAAGTCAGCTAGGAGGTGTTGAAGGCGCGTCCGGTCTCCAGTCTTGTTTGAAACTTCGTGGTGGAAGCACGCGTGCTTAGCGTGCTAGGAGCGCGTGGGATGGTGGGTAACGCTGACGTCACGGAAAAGTAGCGCGGAACGATTCGACAACCATGTGAACCTTGCGCGTGAGTGGCGGCCATTGTTTGAAAGTGTAGACCATCATCATTTCGAACAATCAGTTTCAGGAGATGTGTATTTTGAACCTTTGTTTTATTTTCACCGGGGGAAATGCGGTTTTGCTCTTGATTCTCAACTTGTAATTTTTGGAGAAGATTAATATCCGATTGCCTTACTAGCTGTGACATTGTAATATTTATGTGAAGATTTTGGAAAATATAACTCAGTGATTTCGACTGGTGACTTTCATTTTATTCTTTAGTACCCTTCTTGTGGTGGGTGAAAACTACAAGTGGCGACTGTGGTCAATTTTTTTACAGCTAGTATAAACATTTTAACACGGTTACAGAACTTTCTTTTGGACTTAGATTATTTTTGGACGACATCTGGTTCAGGTGATTTAGGCGTGTACCAACCCCCAGTACTCGACTACGCCCTGACATACTTTATAATTTTACAGCCCTTTAGCAATAGAAGTTATCAGAACACCAAAAAATCATCCAAACTGCTAAACAGAACTTACTCACACCTGTCAGATCTGCAAGCAGATTGCTACCAACACCTAAAGTAACCTGCCCTAATTGTTTTGTTTGAAAAATTTCAAATTAATAAGAAAGGCACAGGACAAACATGTCAGTTTTCAGATTTGTAAGAAACTGAAAACTACAAGCTCACTGAAAAATAATTGTAATTTCACTCATAATTGTTGCATGGTGGTTACAACAAACATTCAACATCAAACCAGTTTCCAGCTGGCCACGGTAAATACTGTGGATATAATTAAAGTAATCATCAATTTATTTAAAACAAGCGAATTAAGGTTCTAAGCTTTAAAACAGTGAAAACCCCATCGAAATCTGCTCCATAGTTTCCGAGTTTTTATACTACAAATATCTCCGGTTTTCGTTTTATATTTCGTTTTATAGATATAGATAAAAAAATTAGTCCAGATAACTGATGTTTTGGATTATACTGACAATCTATTCTCTCTCTCTCTCTCTCTCTCTCTCTCTCTCTCTCTCTCTCTCTCTGTGTGTGTGTGTGTGTGTGTGTGTGAACAAGAAGTTATTTTTAAAGAGAGTTCATTATACATTTTGATTTTTTTTTTCAATTGATATGTTTAAATTAAACACACACAAAAAAAAATCTGTTGAAAAAAACTTGTCTTTGAATTTTTTTGAAACTTTCAAAAAAGTATTTTTGAGACATTTATTAACAAAATTCATGAAATTATCCACTGAATCATACATTTGAATTTTGTATGAAAACATATGCTGAAGTAAAAAATTTGTCAAAGTCATTTAGTTATTTTGCAAAAGTTCCCGCAACCTTGCTAAATTTTCTTGCAAACTTAGGAGGCTTCTGCAGTGGAACAAGGCCTTAATTCATTTATTCAAATCTATAAAGTTAATTTTGTATCAGGGTTAATGTTGAACCAGTATCGGATATCACAGATATGATAAAAGTGTAATGCTTTATGTAGACAACAACTTCTAAAAAATAAAGACAATCACTTTGATATATAGTTGGTGGTGTAACCCCAAGCTATTCAGCAGTGAAAGGAGTGTTTAATGCGGCGCGCAAATGGCCTCAAATGTAAATGTTTCACTGTTCCATTGCCGTCGACCAAGAGGACGCCGGATCGAGCCCTGATTGGTTCGCCCACCCCCTCTCTCTGCGGGACGACCGAAAAACATTGAGAGACCCACACAAGATTCATTCAGTGCCAGACTCTCACCGGGGTGGCTGCCCCAGTTTTTGTTGGAGATGTCAGCGAGAGTCTAACCAGCTGCCCTTGTGGAAGGCGGCGACAGGGCCGCCTCCAAGACATCACGTCTCGCACCGACAGCTCGGCTCCAAGACACGGTAATGATAAGAGAATCTGTTCACTATGGACCGTAACACGCCCTAATTACCATGCTCTGCCCTATGACTAGCCAAGGCAAATAAATTTATACATGTGTTTAAAAAGTGGAATAATAAAGTAAATAAAGCCATGAGCTTTTGTTTAGTCAAATTAGCTATTTGTGTTCTCCCCAGAGATATTATTTTCTCACAGGAAAATAGAAAACATTTCAAGTTTATGTAGGGAGAAAATTAGTTAAGAGAAGTAAATTGGTAAATTAAGTGACAAAGGCTGGTGGAACAGATGTGGATGTGATGTAATTGACAAGCCGAACAATGTAAATAATAATATCAGATATAACGACCTTTATCTCAATATTTAATGGGAAAGTGGTTAGCACATAATATTATTAGCACTAACTATGAATTATCAGTATTGATATTGCAGCTGAAGTAAATCGTTTGGTCAGAATCTAAAATATAATTTTCAATAACGTGAAACAAGATACATTTTAGTTGTATATACTAAGAAAAATTCAGAGAATGACAAAACAATAACAGTTTAAGTGTTCATAATTGTTTTTGTAACAGAGTAATTAAACAATCCAAAATTAGAGATTTCTGAAAGTCATACGACAATAGAAAATAGAATTTATATGTAAATTTCATACACTAAAAAATTTAATATTTTGGGAGAAAACAAAAATTCAGTAGATCAGCACAAATTCTAATGGCTATGCCATTATTTATTTTGATATTTATATAAAAACAGTTGCATAAATTAATTAAAACTGTTTTCTTCAATTTTGTTGTATCAAAGCTAAACATATGGGGAGCCCAGTCTAATTTTCATTAGTGAATGAAAGCTGAAATTGTTGAGCATCTCAACTAAGACAGGAGGAGGGTCATGGAAGTGTACAGGGCGTATACTGGCGATGAGGCATGGAAGGTACGAAAAGTAATGCATGGAAGGAAAAAAATGACCATGACCACAAGCTGACACTCTATTTCAGGCACAAGGGTTGTAAGGGGCTAAACCTATACTGGGGTTGGGTATAGGCTAGTACCTTAACTAGCAGTTCACTTGAATTAAAAATTCTGTGGAATTTTGACGAGATAATTTTAAATTGACCATGTAGCCCTTCTGGATTCTCAACTGAGATGTGCACAGGTCGCCACTAAATTTGTTTAAATCACAAACTTAAAAAAGGTTTAGTCTACTATAACATCACAAAAGTTCACTTTGATAGAAAAATTTGAAGTTTATTTATAAAAAAGTCACATTTCCAAAGTTCGCATTCTACAGTTGAGTAGGCGATCGAACAAACGTTTCCAGAAAATTGTAGGTTGTGGAGAGAACAAGATACAGACAGAATAAAAAAAAACTTTAGAAATTTAAAAGTTCTTAGTAGTCATGGAAATCACGATCTGTTACAAGTACACCCAACATGGCCGACACCAGTTTCCAGACGAATGCGGTAAAAACCATTCTGCCACAACACGACTAACGCCTTACATATCGCTCCCGGAGAAAAGACACCCCTTCCACTTTGCTCCAGCTTTTATTAACCCCAGCTGTATCACACATGTATACTGCCGCTTAACAAAAAGTGTGTATATTGCACTAAACGATCTAGATTATAAAAAGTGTTCAAACTTTGACAGTGTGTAGTCTTATCTGCAAGATGCTCAAAGGATGTTTAGTGAGAAATTTCGAGTGATTAGTTTTAATTTTGCGTAGTGATACCAAGTCTTTTAGCAAGTGAGTATTTCCCCAATTCTAGAAAATTTATGTACTTTTTATGGTCACCTGCTGAATTACAGTTAATTTAAATGAAATTAGTGCCAAGATGTTCTACAAAAATTCCCGAGTTCATTGATATAAATTTTATGAAAATCGGTAGCGAGATAGCGAAGTTATGGATATAACAAAAATCGGGTTTTATTCAGTTTAGTAAACACTTGGTTTCTAGTTGATAATTCTTAAAGTATTGTTTATATCGAAAAAGTGAAATTATCGGAGTTTCCTTTGAATTTAATTACGTGTTTTAAAAGTTACTTTATCCGTGGAAATGGCTTGTTTTGTTTGCAAATAAATCTTAACCGACCCACGTGTGTTCAGTGACGAAATAATCTTTAGAATGTCTATAAAATCTGTTCTACTGCATCGAATGTTCTGAAATTTAAATATATGATACTAGATTTTTAGCTCTTTTAGAAAATCTACTTTTTATTTTGGGAAATTACTAGGAACATGTGATAAAAAATGTTAAAAGTGAAGTGCATTTATCGAAGTGTTTAAAAAAATTTTTATGCTATTTATACAGTAGTGTACTTATGTAGCAAATTGTTGGACTGACGACCTTATCATGGAAAGAACAGTGCACTGAAGGTACTTAGATATTTGCACATGTCAGGAGCTACATATCCATGCTCAATAGATCGCATAATTTGGGAACTACACAATCCGACTGTAATCGCAATATAAATTCACAGACACTAAATATCACCGTAAAATCTGAAACAATTTTTGAGTTTGGAATTTCTACAATAAGGGTGTAAATGTGGTAGTATTTTTTTTTTTTTTTTTAGATGGTTTTTGTACAAAACCTTCCACAAATAGTGGAATAGAAAGGAAAATCAAATATTTTGAGAGTTGGGGTGGTTGATACCCACGTAGATTGTCTAAAGAAATATTTTCTTCACATTCCAACTAAATACTTCAAGAACAATACAACAGATTAAATTAAAATCTCACATAGATAAACAATACATTTCACACCACTAAGTTAATCTACTACCTGTACACTATGACCTAAACATGAAAAAATTAAGTGTAATTAAATGATTCTCAGAAATGATGCAGTGCTTTGCTAATGTTTGTTGTATTACTGTATTTGCATAAATCAGACTTTTATGTGTAAATTCCAGCATTAATGAGAATAAAACAGATTCCATTTGAAAGTAAATCTTGCCATTGATGTTGATGAAGAGGTATTGAATCGTCATTGCTCATTACCTTCAAATTTCATAATACAATATTATATAAATCACGGCCTTCTCAGTCCATTAGGTAGATGCAATTTTCATATTCTGATAAATCAGAGAAAACGTGCAAATATGACAAGGACACAATAATAGCTTTAACTGACATAAAAAATGCCTATGATGAAGTACAAATAAAGCATACGGCCCTAGAAAAGGGGAGGGAATATGACAGAGAAAAAGGAAGAGCAGATAATTTTATCACTTGATTAAGAATATAATTTGGAGGTGGAACATAGAGCAGGAAGCCAAAATCTTGCTCTATAAAATAAACAAGCAATCAATACCGACCTATGGTTCTGAAACTTGGACAAGAACAAGAAAGGACAAAACATGAAAATAAAACATCATGGAGAGTTGTCAAAACATTGGAGGAGTCATTAATGAAGAAAAGATTGCAGTTGCTGGGGCATGTCATGAGCTTGGATGAGGATAAAATGCTGAAGTAAGCACTCTTGAATAAAGAGGAGGGTAGGAGACTTCTTGGATGATCAATGACAAACTGGATGGAGCAGACAAAGAAAAACTTAGAAGCAATGGGAGACAAGTGGTAGAGGGAAAAACTTGGAGTGACCATCAGACATGGAAGAGGATGTGCCAGATGACCCACAAAAGTGAAAATATAGAATGATGATGATAAAATTTGGTTACATTGACCACACAATTTCACATTCATCAAAACTGTAATGTACTGTTACCTCAAAAATTAATTTATCTGTGTACAAAACCAAGAAAACTCGCAAAGTGCAAAAAATATAACCTGTTGAAATTTTTATGTTACAACTGTGTTTAAAAATGCCCTAAGAGACTACCAAAAAGTAGCAATTCGCTGATGAAAGACAGTGCCATCCAATATCATAACTTATACTTACAAATAATGGACCCATTATCCAAAAGTGTCATTTTCATTTCAGCAAGATCTCCTGCTGTGGAACTGGAGTCAATGCGACGTGGAGGTTTCTGCACAGGATTTACTTTTGTAATAAGACCCTTTTCTTGCTCATCAGCAACATTGTTAGCATTAACATTGGATGAACTGCTATCACCAGTAGCTTTCATTCCCTAGAACAGAGCAATTAATTTTTATTACTAAATGAGATTAAAAGCCAGAGACAATGTTTGGGCAAGTGAGAGAATTCATGTACTTAGCCTATCTCTAAACATACATTACACAAAAGTTTCGTTTTGTAGCACCCTCTTTTATTTGATACTTGAAAAAGTATACGAGTGTGGTGTGTGTGTCCCTCCCAGAAGAAACCATTCATTATGAGGTAATTGAAGAGTGTGTCAAAAAATGTGACTAATAGTTTATATCATACAGCTTTTATTTAAAATGCACATATTGGATTGGCCCTTAATTTTGTGACTTTGCAGTTAATTTCAGGGTTTTATGCTGCTGACATACTGAATATGATGAAGAGTGGGAGTTTTCACTACCATTGTCCCAGTATACTTATTATGCTTTCAAGTTTTGCATAATCTAGATTGATGCTAGCAATAGCCCAACTTTCTGTATCATGAATGCAAGTTTCACAAATGCAACACATATTAGCACATAATTTACAATGGATGAATACAAAGAGCAATACTCTCCGTGTGGTAAATGACTACACAACAATTGTATGGGCCTCATTTAGGCAGACAAGATGGCATGGCCTTCATTTACAAGCTGCATTTAAAAATTAAATTATCATACCTTACAGATTCGGCCACTTCTGCACAGCCAACAGGACAGTCCGATAAGAAAGCCAGCCATAAGGACTGCACCCACAGCGAGGGCTACAATTAGCAGTAAACCTGCTCCACCATCATCAGTTCCTCCAACACTGCCAGTTCCTATGTCCTGAAATGGCTCTGCCTCCCCATCAACAACCACACTCACATTACGTTCATCCATGCCGCCCTCATTCTTTGCCACACACTTGTATTCTCCTCGGTCTTCTGGTCCTACATTCAGCAGTGTTATATTCAACCAGCCTCCAGATCCTTCATGAAGCATAAATTTATCAGAATCATTGCCCAAGATACGTGAATCACGCACCCAGTGAACTGTTGGTATTGGGTTGCCCTCAACCTGCAAGTAAAACAGTAAATGTACTTCATTAAAAAAAATATTTTTGAAAGTTCTTCAACAAATGTGTTTCAAAGGAATAACTGAACTGAATGCTGAGTCTAAAAAGTTTATATTAACTAATATATGTTTCGTTTGCATCTTTTTACCAGTGACAATTAATCAAAGTTAATTTATAAAATTGAAGAATATGGAAATAAATTGGCACTTCACTGAATTCCTACATGCAAAATCAAACAGAGTACTTTTAATACTCTGAATCCCCTCCCCCCTCAAAGTTCAATGTAATTGGATTTCAGCAAATGAAGCCAATCCATCAGATTCTCTTATTCCTAGGATCTGTTCCAATTTAGTCCTATGTTTTACACTGACTGCTAGCCATGCCAATATTTCTCACACACAGTTGTCATACTAACCTGTGTATAACCAGATGCACTCTGTACATTTATCTAGGTATAATAATTTAATTTAATTGCAATGGAGCACAGGCTCCAGTGGCAATTTCCCTCGACACCCAACTTCCCCCTATACTGCACCCACCTACATTTTAACTTTAAATACTTTAATGTTTTGGGTAAGTTATTCATCATTCCCCTTGGTAACTCATTCCAATCCCTGACACCCTTACCGAAAAAAGAAAACCTTCCCACACCCTTGAATTTAGCATATTCTGAAATATTACCATTCTATATAAGTGATGAGTTAAGCTGCTGCATTCATAATGCAACATGTACAATATCTGTAAATTGTAGATCGATGACTGTGGCAGGTACAAAGCAAGATCAATGCATGTACACAAACAGCCACAAAATATATGATGATATGTTCAGGCAAGTGAGGTAATGGTTATGTTGGTAACCTGTAGTTTCTATCAAACTGAAAGCAATCAACTGAAAACTGAAGAAATTTAAGAATTTTGGAAGTTCAGTAACAGCTTCAATGTTCAATTAAGGGGAATCCAGGTTGGGGGAAAACATTTTCAGTGATTAAAGACTTTATACGGAACAGAAAAATTCACTGATGTGCAAATAAACTATCCACTGTATTTGTTATATACCAATTTTTACATATGGCTGAGAGACATGGCCAAGGCAGAGGAGAAATGTGAGAAGAATCCATGCAACCAATATTAATCAGAAGCACGGTTTGCAAGATGATACAGGATAAGGAATAAGGACAGAAGCTTGACAGATTGCAGATTAAAATTACCAGGTATAACTTTATATGGTATAAACATTTCTGAAGACTTGAGGCTGAAAGAATACCTAGTAAATGTTTTACCTGCTAGTGGGCAACAGCAAGCCAAAAGGATGACCACATATGAGGTATGGGAGAGTAGTGAGCCAAAAGGGCAACCATAGAGAAGCTGAAGGTGGTGAGGGCCGATACTAGGATGGAAGTTTGTGGGCCAGAGTTGGTTGAGAGTCTTAAATTGCAGACCTGCCGAGTTTATGGAAACAAGTGATAGCAATGGAGCATACACTCCAATGGAAATTACCCTATATACCCATCTTCCCCTCCCCCCACCCCCCTTTTCTGCACCCTCTACAAACTTCAACTTTAAATTCTTTCAACATCTTTGGTAAATTATTCATCATTTCTCTTGGTAACTTATTCCAATCCTTGACACCCTTAGGGAGCATCCATAAAGCAACTTGCGAAATCATTCTAGACCTCTTTTCAGATCAAAATCTTTAGCAGCTCGTACCTGAACCAACGCGATGCCTCAACGGTAACGAAAATATTTTAGATATAGTTGTTACAAATAGGCCTGAATTATTCGCGGATATTTCTACCACCGCAGGAATAAGTGATCACAAAGCTGTAATTGCTACAGTAAAACTAACAACCACGCGCAAAAAGAGAAAAGAAAGGATCGTTTACAGATTCTAAAAGACTTCAAAAGAGTGTTTTAGAACGTAATTGAGGCATAATTACCATTCCTTCTTAGTAGCAGGAGGCACCGTTGAAGAGAGGTGGCATCGATATAGTTGGGGAAAGTATGAACTTGCACATACCGAAATGGACAATCAGGGAAGAGAACTATCCCCCATGGTACACATGGGAGGTTAGGTTAAAAGGTTACTCAAAAAGCATAGGAAGATACATGCACAATCTAAAAGGACGATGCATCGGACTAATTTAGATACGTTAGAGGAGATAAGGGGACATGTTAAGAATGTGATGCGAGAGGCCTTTAATAACTTTCGTGCCAATTCTCTCTCTAAGAGCCTCACTGAAAACTCTAAGAAATTTTGGTCGTATGTAAAAAAAGTTAGTTGTAGTGGGAACAATAAGCCAGTTCTAATAAAAGACGGATGGGAAGTTGAAGACAGCCGCGACAAGGCTACCATATTTAACACCGAATTCAAAAATTCATTCACGCATCAAAACATGGAAAACATCCCCACTTTACCACATCGTGTGAAATTAGAGATGGATCCGATTGATAGCATAGGTATTGTAAAGCAATTACAACTCCTGAAGTGGGGTAAAGCACCGGGTCCTGATGGTATACGGGTAAGAGTATTTTCTGAATATGCGGAGAATATTGAACCATTTCTGTCAGATATATTACGTAAATCTTTAGAAGAGAAAAAAATACCTTCTAGCTGGAAAATAGCCCAGGTAATTCCCGTTTTCAAGAAAGGAGATCGGAGTGATCCTAGGAATTATCGACCAATATATCTAACATTTGTCTGCAGCAGAATTCTAGAACATGTCATATGCTCGAACATTATAAAGTTTCTAGATGAGAATGAGTTACTTACACCGTGTCAACACGGATTTCTGAAGAAGCGATCGTGTGAAACACAATTGGCCCTATTTTCCCATGAGGTAATGAAAGTTATCAACGCAAGTTTGCAAGTAGATGCAGTTTTCAACCGACTTTTGGTGAAGATTCGAGCTTACGGTATTTCGGCTCAGATTTGCGAGTGGATACGTGATTTTCTAACTGGTCGATCACAGTATGTTGTTGTTGACGGGGAAGCCTCTTCTAAGATAAATGTTACTTCGGGCATTCCTCAAGGAAGTGTAATAGGACCCCTTCTTTTCTTAATATTTATAAACGATCTAGGTGACAACGTCAAATGCTGGGTGCAATTGTTTGCCGACGATGCAGTTATCTATAGGGAAATAAGGTGCTCCGACAATTGCTTAGAAATTCAGCGCGATTTGGATGCTATTTTTGATTGGTGCCGTAAATGGCAGCTTACACTTAATTGCAAAAAGTGCAAGGCAATGTGGATAAGTAACAAAAAGAATCAGTTTGTTCACGAATACAAAATAAACAATTCCGCTGTTGACATGGTTGAGTCCGTGAAGTATCTGGGGGTGATAGTACAAAGCAACATGAAATGGGACGTGCACATAACTTCCATCGTAGGCAAGGCTAATTCTAAATTATGATTCATAGGTCGTATTTTGAGGAATTTTAATGCTCTTACAAAGGAGATAGCGTATAAAACACTAGTGCATCCGCATCTGGATTACTGTTGTGGAGTTTGGGATCCGTATTGCAAGGTTCTGATTGACTCAGTGGAGAGGGTGCAGAGGAGATCTGCTCGATTCGTGACTTGTTGTTACAGCCCTTATGAAAGCGTCACAGAATTGATACATAGATTGGGCTGGGATAGTTTGGAAGACAGACGACATAGCTTGTGTTTGAATTTATTGGAGAATATGCTAAAAAAATTAAATTTCGAGTGCAATGAAATACTTCTTCTGCCAACCTATTTAGGTCGCAATGACCGGAGCAATGAGATTAGATAAATAAGATGCCGTACTGATGCTTTTATGTATTCCCTCTTTCCTCGCACAATTCGGGATTGGAATGCGCGGGTTTAGGGTTGGTGCTATGCACCCTCTGCCACCCACAATGTTTGTGATTTGCAGATTATGGATGTAGATACCATGTACTCCATTTTGGGCACCTGTGAACCTCCCCCTTCCCCCCACATAGCCCGACATGGCTACTGGATCTACCCCCGCATCCCCCTTCCCCTCGTAGCATGTAGCTTTTTACCCTATTGATTCCAGAAGACTTTTTGTACTGTTTTCTCTTGTCAGACTATCGTAAATTACATACGGATTTAATTAAATAAAGGATATAAATATTCATATTCTGTTGTGTGATTTGTACCTCATTCTAACTGTGACAAATAATATGAATGGAAAGCTACGTAGCCTGGCTCAGAATCCCCCCCTTTCCCCTACGTAGCTCAATGTAGCTTTCCAGACAACCCCTCCCCCCTAGGACAAGCCATGTAATTTTTGAATGTTCCCTTACCTATAAAAGAGAATTTTCCTACACCCTTGTGCCTGAAATCGAGGGCCAGCTTGTGGTCATGGTCATCTTTTCCCTTTCATGCATTACTTTTTAATTCTTACACCAATATCTTTCCATACCTCATCACCAATATATGCCTTGTACACTCCACTCTTCACCTTCCTGTCTTCCAATGAATCCCAGTGCAGCACTTTGGTAATTTCCAAAAATAAATCTAGTATCCCTTTTTTGCACCCTCTCCAGCTCCTATATTTGATACTCAAAATATGGGTCCCATACTACACTACCATATTCAAGCAATGGTCTGACCAAAGTTTTGTAACCTCTTCCTTTACTTCTCTCATACATCCTCTCATCACTTTCTCCAACAAGTGCAGAAATTTGAAACCTGCCTGTCCAATGTGTCCTTCCAAGTTAAGCTTGTTATCAAATGTAATGCCAAGATATTTACATTTCAAGTCTTCAACAAGCAATTCTTTCCCTACTTTATAATCATAATCAACCTTTAGTTTTTTATCTGTTTAGCTGACTCTTCTTTGTATTTATCTTCATCCCATGTTTACCAACCCAACTAGATATCCTGTCCAGATCACTCTGCAGCTGTTTACAGTCCTCTTCCTATTTGATGCGTTTATATAGCATTATGACATATGAAAACAATCTAATTTCGGGTAGTAAGCCATCCACACAATTATTAATTAGAATAATGAATAGCAATGGTCCCAACACACTACTCTGTGGCACTCCCATTTTTACTTCCACTTCTTTTGATACTGCATTTCCTACACTAACTTTTTGTTTTCTGCCTTTTAAAAATTCTTCTGCCCAGCAAATCACTTTCCCATCCACTCCAATAGTTTTTACCTTATTTACTACCATTTTATGGCTCACTCTGTCAAAAGTCTTTACAAGATCTAGTGCTACAGTATCAATTTGGCCTCCCTTGTCCATTTCATCTGAAGAATCTTTATCAAGAACAATATGAAAGTGCAACTAATTATAAACAGTAAAGCTTAGAAATAAGTAATTACTTGTAAATTAAATGGAGTTATCATGTGGCAACAGGGACAAAGAATATTTTAGATATTAGGGAAGAACCAAAGCTTTTTATACTGAGTATTGAGAGAGCAGTAAAGTGTTGGGGAAGTAACATTCTGCAGTCTTTTAATTCCCTCGAGCTCACCAGTCTGGTTCTTGGACAGCAAACCGAAGCAAAGCAAATTAGGACCCATGGGAAGGGAGAGACAGACAATATCCATGGATTTTTGCAGGCCAGCCTGAAAGTCAGTGTCAAAAATGTAACACTGGTAATACCAACTGTTCGAGCGATCAACAAGATATACACTACTGGCTGACAGCTTTGTGTCAGCTTTACTCTATAATGTATATAAACCCCTCCGTATACAAAGTGTCTCTCAATCTATCGTTCACCATCTCTCACTCTTATGGTATGATCCGAGTAACTTTTGTTGGTGACATCGTGAAGTGATGATGTGTTGCAATGATGAGGATGTCGATGTGGCACATTATTAGCAAGTCAGCTCTCAAGATAAATAAGTTAGTCCTATCAATACTATCTCTTGTATGTACATGGAAAAGAAAGGGAAAATACACCCAACACTCACTAAAGTTGAAGGGAGGAGGGCAGCAGCAACACAAAAAAGGGGGGAAAAAACACAAACACAAAGAAAAAACAATATTTTGACATGAGTCTATCATGTGAGAGGCAAGACATATGGCAGGGGGAAAGATGTGGTCACATTCCAGCCCGCCACATGAATCATCTCTTGTATGGTTATTTGAGGTTGTAATTATGGTGTACATGTTCTCATTAGAGTAATTATGAGAAACCTGGATTCAACTCTCTCAGAATAAAATCAATGAATAAATGAGTAATAGGAGTTCATGTTGGTAACTTTAAATATCACTGCATTTTACTCATCATTCAACAGTGCCAGAAATTGAAATTGTTATGTTAACATTGTTCAAATGATTTTATCATGGTGTTAATAACTGACAAGTTCAGTAAATTAATTGATACAAAATAATACTATTGTAAATGACCTACAGATACTTGAAAAAGAAATGAGTCACTTAAGATTGTTTGCCCTATTCCCTACTCTACAGATACAACTCAGTCCAACTTCTGGCTGTTGTCTAAAGTTAAAAAGCTACTAAAACCATCTTTGGAAGTCAAAAGAACATCACACATGGAAATACTAAGGAAAAGGAAAAAGCTTTTAGGCAATATAAACAAAACACACACACAAAATTGTACAATATCTCAGTTTAAATCCTTATTCACGCAGAAGTAAACTTGCATGCCTGGCTTTGAACAGGATGTGGGTTGTAGGAGTGGAACAGCAAAATATTTGAAGTGTAGTATCGATAATTCTAGAAATATATTACAGACAGTGGCAGAAAACAGAAGTAAATGTGATGATGATGCTGACAAATTTTTTAAAAGATCCCTTTCATATGGAAGCATTAGAATGATTGTTAGATTAAGTAAATAAAAGCAAAAATAGTCTAATTAAGCTCCCGGCGTATAGATGAAATGAATAATTCTCGGGTTTTCTGGCAGAAAACCGGAGAATTATTCATTTCGAAAATAGACTACTCTGAAGGAGAATCATAAAGAGGCCACTTCACTTATATTAGTTAACATTTTTTCCCTGGGCTATGACTATATGCTCTTTAGACAAATCTCACAAAATGTCTAATTGTTTGCCATCTAAGTAAGGTATTGTAGATTCAGTAGTGCACAAATTTAAAATAAACAATATTATTATTGGATACAAAGGAACAATGAATGTTATGATATTACATACCTGACAAGGCATGGTAACTTCACCATCAATGGCTTCGAAACGTTGACCATGTGAAGGGATATTAATCCGTGGTGCGCATGCTAATTGGTCTGCTTGCAGATCTTTCCATTGCATACCTCTAAATTTTTCTGGCTCTTCACACTCTGTTAGGTATCTAGCCAAATTATGCTCCAAGGTCCACTCATACAATGTAGCTAACTGGCAATCACAACGCCATGGATTCGTATGTAATTCAAGTGTGCTGTTGAAAAGTATGAATGAAACATAAAACTGAAGATTAACTGAAAGGATAATTAAGAGATCTAAAGCAGTTGTAAGCTACTTTAGAATTTCATAAAAATTTGCACAACGAAGTTTGTTTACAGTATAACGGGCATAGGTGAACCACACGATACCACAGCCTTAGAGCCATTTACACAGTAAATTCAGCAAAGAAATAGAACTATACAGTTGTTTTAGATAGTAAATCAAGTTTAAATGGTAAATCCAAATGCTAAATCTACCTAAACAGCTGTAGAAAGACACAACGTAACATCTACATATGTGATATTTGGTTACGATTAAAATCAATATTTTGTGTCATTTTGGATGATGTTCAGGATAATAAATAATCAAAAGATAATAAATTTTGGAATAATGAAAACATACTAAAATGTTTAAAGATGTTAAAAGCTAAAAAGCCAGTATAAAAAATTTAACACGAAATTGCACACTTTAAAATTCAAAAAGTTGTATTTCTACAAGATATAGGAAGTCAGCTGATGGCAAGAGACAAACTTAAATATTTCTTACACCACATACTAAAATTTTGGAAGGCTCAGTATAGTTTTAAGGTTCTTTTTAATCATTGTATGGTAAAATCAGACACAAAGAAAAATTAATAATTTTAGTGATACACATAAATTCAAGGGAGTAAAACATCTTCTGAATATATTATAATTTATTTGAAACAAGAAACATGCAGTATTGTGATTAGGATGAAACAAAGTAGAGATTCTTTTATCATGGCTGCGGTGTTATTGTATAACCAGGAAATAACAGTTTCTTTAAGAATTAATTATAAACCAGAGGAAATGGCTAGAGACTCCAAAAGCATACAAAGGGCATTTGAGAACATGTAGAATCTTTTAAAATATGTTTTAAAGTTATCATGAAATTATTAGTGTGCTCTATTACA
The DNA here is from genome assembly GCA_031002005.1 of Vandiemenella viatica. Lineage (NCBI taxonomy): Eukaryota > Metazoa > Arthropoda > Insecta > Orthoptera > Morabidae > Vandiemenella > Vandiemenella viatica. The sequence goes on along the minus strand of JARYHS010012519.1, from coordinate 36,812,886 downwards.
TCAAAAGCCACTTTTTTCCCTAGAAGAGTAAATCAGTCGTGTTTTGTATTAAACAAAAGGTAATTCAATTAGAAGGTGAAAACACATTGTTTGAACCCTGTAGCTTTAAGATTGTAAAAGTTATTAACAAATTTCAGAATCACACAAAAAGATTTTTAATGGCAAAACGGTTATAGATACAGAAAATTTCATAAGGATCAAAATTTCTATTTACCTCACATTCTAGCTACTGTTAAAGTTTTAGAACGATAGAAGTGGTGTGAGCAAAGAAATGAACTATTTTGTGGGTCGGAACATAATGATGCAGTTTTTAGGCCAGTTGACCTTTGATGGTGGAGTGATCTTTGGCGAAGACAGGAGGTCCATACACTGAGGTGACAAAAGTCATGGGATAGCAATATGCAAATATACAGATGGCAGTAGTATTGCTTACAAATTGTATAAATGGTCAGTGCCTGGGCAGGACTTTCACATGTGGTCAAATGCTTCGTGTGAGAAGGTTGATTATGGCCACACAATGAGAATTAACGGATTTCGAATGTGGTATGCTAGTTGGAGCTCGATGCATGGGACACTTCATTTCGGAAATCATTATGGATTTCAACATTCCGAGATCCACAGTGTCAAGAGTGTGCCAAGAATACCTAAATTCAGGCATAACATCCCATTGTTGACCGCCGGCACTTAACGAGTGCGACCAGCGACGTCTGCATAGACTTTTCAGTGTGAATAGACAAGCAACACTGCATGAACTAACCGCAGGAATGAATGTGGGACGTCCGACAGGCATGTCCGGTGAAATTTGGCTTTAATGGGCTATGGCAGCAGAAGACCGACTCGGGTGCCATTACTAACAGCACGACTAGTGTTGTAAAAAAAACGTTTTTTTTCTGACGTGAAAAAAAACATGAAAAAAACTGTAAAAAAAAAACATGTTTTTTTTTGGGACATGTTTTTTTCATAACTACTAAATTTCAAATTTTTAAGGCATTTATCGTTTAATATGACTGTTTTAGAGTTTATACTAAGTATTTATCTTACTTTTAAATCTACTATATCTTTCTGATTCAGTAGAAAACAAAAAAAAATTACAAAAATATTGGTAACATTGACTGAAGTTTACATTTACGAATGGGAACTTCCCGAAAAGGCTAGGTTGCGTGAGAAGGAATCCCCGTTTGGTCGTTCACTATTTGAACTAGTGCTGCCAGCCCCTACAAATTTATCTGTAGACCTACGAATCTTTTCAAAAAATTAGGAAATTTAACTGCGGTTTTTTGCCTATTTTTATTACTTGTTGTGCTTTCCTTATATTCGTATACTTGTTAAACTCGCAGCGTATAGTGATAATACTGAGTCATTGTCAGTAATTATGAATAATTTCCTTGCAACCGTTGGCGTAAACCAACGATTGAAAACAAATAAAGCTCCTATTTTGTATGATAATAGATTTAAATTCAAACTTAAAAGACTGTAATACAGAACTATCGGCGCAGTCTTCATTCACAGTGCTCACAATTTAAAATTGCCATCTCAAAAGCTTTTGCATGCAATACAACCAGTAAAAGAAAATGTAACTATTTCTGAAGTTATGGATCTAGAGGGGACAGAAGATGCAACAGAAAATTCCAACTCCGACCGAACTAGTGTTGGTAGTACTGATACTAGTGAATGTGGTACCGACATAGAAGATGAATAAAAAATTATGTTACCTATATAGATACATTTATGAATCATTATGTATTATATGATTTAGTAAGGTTTAAAACACACATGTAAAATGTAAGTTCCATAAATAAAACTATAATTTATCAAATATATTGTTTTCTGAAAAAAAAACAAATTTAGAAAAAAACGAGGGTGCTAGGTTTTTTTTCATGTTTTTTTTCACAAATCTGAAAAAAAAACTTTTTTTTTTTTTCAGTTTGCAACACTAAGCACGACACCACCAAAAGCAGTGCTCCTGGGCTGGTGACCATATCAGTTGGACCATAGACGACTGGAAAAAAGTGGCTTGGTCAGATGAGTCACAATTTCAATTGGTAAGAACTGATGGAAGGGTATGAGTGTGGCGCAGACCCCCTGAAGCCATGGACCCAAGTTGTCAACAAGGCACTGTGCAAGCTGGTGGTGGCTCCATAATGGTGTGGGCTGTGTTTACATGGAATGGACTGGGTCCGTTGGTCAAACTGAAACAATCGTTAACTGTAAATGATTATGTTCAGCTACTGGGAGACCATTTGCATCCATTCACGGACTTCATGTACCCAAACAACAATGGAATTTTCCGGGATGACTAGTTGAGCGATTTTTTGTATTTCTTTCCGTCGGCCGCTAGCATCTGGGTTTGCGGTTAATTACGGCTAGGTTTGGCATAATTCAGTTTTCCACCAGCCTGAGCGAAATTTGCCAAGGAAATTATATATTTATCTTACTTTTTTTAAGAGTGTTATTGTTATACGGTCTCAGTTCACGGCAGTTATGATCGCTTGCCCCAACATTAAGTGAGTTCAGCCTTATATTTTAATATCAGCAAGCTATGCCAGGTTAAGAAGGTTGTAATAAGGAAATAAGTTTACGAGTGTAGAGTTTTTACAGTTAATATTTCACACATCCCGTGAGAAGATCTTGTGGAGAATAGCAGCTGTGTCACACTTATGTCTATGCTACAGTTAAAAGGTGAGTGGAATTCAGTATTTATGCTAATACTAGCTGACTCGCTGCTGCCAAATTCGGGCGTATCGCCGGCGGAAACAAAGAAGAAAAATCGCTCACCATTTAATCACAATTAAGTTCCCTGCGGGAAGCTACTATTTATACGTGACATTCCAAATAGATTATCCAATGACACCATGATCCATGTCACCGGGCCATAACTGTTCTCGATTGGTTTGAAGAACATTTGGGACAATTCCAGCAGATGATTTGGTCACCATGATAGCCCGACATGAATCCCATCGAACATTTATGGGACATAATCAAGAGATCAGTCATGCACAAAATCCTCCACCGGCAACACTTTCGGAATTATGGGCGTCTATAGCGGCTGCATGGCTCAATATTTCTCCAGAGGACTTCCAATGACTCGTGGAGTTCATGCCATGTCGTGTCGCTGCACTTTGCCGGGCTAACGGAGGACCTACATGCTATTAGCAGGGTATCCCATTACTTTGTAACCTCAGTGTATATACGGATAGAGAGCACTTCCGTCGTCTTTTGCCTGGTGACTATCGGAGGAGTAATGTTGTCGAACTGCTAAGCGCTTTGCACTTGGAAGCAAGAAGTGCGGTGTGGTTACACATGCGTGGGACAGCCATGCTAGAATTTCGGTAGAACAGTGGAACATTTTAAGTTCAATGTGACTTAAATTTTTAGTACGGGGTTTGGTCTGGTCTGATCGTTTTTCATTACTTGCAATCTAAAAACTTGGTGAAATTTCCAATAGCCATCGACTGTTTGGACTTGTAATATTTTTTTGTGAGAATATAGTGAAACTTTGAATTTGAACTTACTATCGGTGACTTTTTTTTACGATGTGAACTATACCTTTCCTAGTTTGCGGTTTAATCAAGCAAGGTGGCGGCCGCAATAATTTCAGAACAATCGATAATCCAATAGGCACATGCACGGTTGGAGTTAAGGTGATAAACTGTTATCATAACCCCGGTAAGCAGTTTAGTAGCTCACAGTCTAATATTTGCCATTAAATGACATGTTAAAACAAACATTCAGCAACTTGCAACATAGTCTTCTCGTGTTTGCAGGCTGCACACCTGTAAACACTACGTTGCATTTATAAGCCGGGAAAAATTTCTGTTCACATTCAGCTACTTCAAAACATTAACACAGATACAAATAAAAAGTTTTTTGTATGTAAATGGAAATGAAGGTGATAATCTAAAAAATAAAGAAAAAGAAACTCCTGTTTTTGCAGATGAAGGGAACATAAAATTTGAAAAAATTCACACGTAATAAAAAGAACAGAATTTTCCTGTAATCTCTTGACAGAAAGAAACTGTCTTTAATTTGTTAATTTGAACTATCTTCGCATCTATATTAAGATTCTATCCTGTAAACTTTAACAGATTTAATGAAGAGTTTTCAATTTTACATGTAATGCAATTCTGCAACTATTTTATATGTTATTAGTGTAAATTCTACCAACTGTAAAAATGTATGTCACTAAAGTTAACCACAAATTACAAATTATATTTTGGTTTTGGGTTAATATAGAACTCTCAGTCTTAGAGTTAATTTACTGGTTTGTTTCTGGAAATTATTGCAGAATACAATCAGTGACAGATATGATAAAGGAGCTGGAATGGGATTCATTGCAAATCAGGAGAAGGATGAGGAGGGTCATGGGAGTGTACAGGGCGTATACTGGCGATGAGGCGTGGAAAGATATTGCAGTAGGTATGAAAAGTAGTTCATGGAAGGGAAAAGATGACCATGACCACAAGCTGGCACTCGATTTCAGGCACAAGGGTATGGGAAGATTTTCTTTTTTAGGTAAGGGTGTCAGGGATTGGAATGAGTTACCAAGGGGAATGGTGAATAACTTACCGAAAATGTTAAAAGAATTTAAAGTTAAAATTTGTTGAGGGCAAATGTAGGTGGGTGCAGGATAGGGGGAAGTTGGGTGTATTGGGAAATTGCCACCGGAGCATGTGCTCCATTGCAATTAAATTAAATTTAAATCCAGGATGTTGTGATCATTATAGAATTGTGGATATTTTTGTAACACATGACTGTACCAACCACAGGGGTCATGACATCTTTCAACAAAAATCGGTACACAGAGAGGGCTTTGTGAGCAGGGGCATTGTCTTGCTGGAAGAACCAGTCACCTGATTGCCACAATCAGGCCTTTTCCGTAACATATTGTTGCACAATATTTTCAAAACATCCAGAGGTCTGGTTAACTGCCTAACCCTGTGAAATAAACTCTGAATGGACAACCCCTCATGAATCAAAGAAATAAATCAGCATTGTATTGATGTTTAATATCACCTGTCTTGCTTTACTGGAGCAAGGTGAGCTGGGAGTCCAACAATGGCTCAATTGTTGCTTTGTTCCACTGTCTTTACTGTAGCACCAGGATGTGTCCTGTGATTACCCTGAAGAAAAAGTTTGGATCGTTTCAGAGCACTTCCTTTAAAGCACAGCATGCTTCCTGTGCAGATGAGGCACAAATTAGGCAGCTACCCTTCTCATACCCAAATCTTCACTTAAAATGCGTTGAACTGAGCTACAAGTCACTCTAGACAGCTCCACAACTACTTCGATTGTATGTCGTCAATCGTTTAGGATGATTTCGCATTTTTTTTTTTTTTTACATTTTTGTTGGTTCAGTGTGTTGAAGGCCATCAAGAATTAGGTTGGTCGACAACTGATATTTCACCTCTTTTTAAAACGGGAAAACCACTCAAACACTTGGGTTTTCCCCCATAGCTTCATCCCCGTAGGCCATTTTTCAACATTTCAAGAAATTCTGTGTCAGTTTTTCCAAGAAGGACGAAAATTCACAGTCATGCACTGTTCAAGAATCAACCGTCACAGAAACGACAAGCATGCAAAACAGCAGTCACAAAAAAATTAACACGAGCTGAACACAAACTTCTTTTGTGATGACAATTGGTATACTGACTTAGGGACAGAACCGATACTACAAAAACTCCAGCCTCTACAACATCAGCTCTGTTTCTTTTGGTACCTTTCTTGTATATAATAATCACTGGATCTGGGACAACATACATGCCAAGGCCCCCACCTATCAGTTGTCCAGATTGTGAAATCCTGCAATCATCTAATCAAATAGTAAGACAGTCTCCAATCTCTGACGCATTTCACAAACGAAAAATATATTATCATACAGAACAAACAAGATTACATATTTCACTGACGGCCAAACAAGACTTTCCTCCAACAGACAGGGTCACTAGGTGTAATGGGCCCAGTTAGACTTTGGGCATTAACTCAGTTTTTACCCCCTTCCATCCAATGATTCATACTGGCCACCTGTCCAAGAGGTTCTTGGTGGCCAAATCTAATGGGGGAAATAATCACATTATTTTCTTCTGTGTAAAGATCCACTGGAAATGAATGGCATAGCTGCATTAATAGAGCTGTAAAAGTAACGACAAATTCTGTACCCGTATGTATTTATTACTAAACCAATCAAAGACCGTTACTTTCGAATTGTTACCCATTACTTTTGGTACAATCGAACACTAGCATGAAGCATCGCATCATTTGTACTTGGTAAAGTTTAAGTAAATTGTTTATTTAGTAAAATAAGTTTAGGTAAGTTGTTTGTTTGGATAAAACAAGTAAAGTAATTAGCACATGGATCTTACAGAAAACCTCTAAATGTACACTTGATATGCTGTAATGAATTTTACATTCGATAGAATAATATAATTTCAAAACAAACACCTGTTTGCACACACAATAAAAGACTTGAGCTTTCACCTGTCTGTGGCATATCTAGTGACAATAACTAATGGCGATTATTTTTTAAAGTAGCCTACTCAAAACCCTGCAAAAAAGCCTGAAATGATAACAGGACATGTATTTAACAAATATTATAATCTCATCAAAGTATTTAGCTTAAATAGGAGGTTTCACCACTGACTTCTGTTTTCATTTATTTTTGTAAATTCTTCATTCTTTTGTGATAGATTTGTTAAGATAAATGTGGACATACCATCGAATCGGGCCTGCAAGCAGAGTGCTACTGACTCCCGCTTTGTTTCATTTTAAAAATATCAATATTCAAAACTTTTAAATCAATAACAATTTTACATGCAATTAGATTCGTAATTGTTGTTGCATCATGGTTACAACAGACATTCAACATCAAAGCCAGTACCGCATTGATCACATGCATCCTGCAGTAATAATAAAATAACTAACACCAGGCAAAAGGTATAAAGTCATTGTATCTTGTTCTTTCTTTATGGAATTCTAGAATGGCAAAAAGGGCTGCTAGATTTGTTTCTGGAAATTATTGCAGAATGCAATCAGTAACAGATATGATAAAAGGGCTTGAATGGGATTCATTGCAAAACAGGAGGAGGATGAGGAGGGTCATGGGAGTGTATACTGGCGATGAGGCATGGAAAGATATTGGTGTAAGAATTAAAAGTAATGCTTGGAAGGGAAAAGATGAACATGACCACAAGCTGGCACCAGATTTCAGGCACAAGGGTGTAGGAAAATTCTCTTTTTTAGGTAAGGGTGTCAGGGATTGGAATAAGTTACCATGAGAAATTATGAATAATTTACCAAAAATGTTGAAAGAATTTAAAGTTAAAATTTGTAAAGGGCAAATGTAGGTGGATGCAAGGAAAAGGGGGGGGGGGAATTAGTGTGTAGCGAAATTTCCACCGGATCACGCACTCCATTGCAATTTAATTAAATATTATTAGAACATAGCAAATGCAGAGATTGATATCACAAACTATTAAATAAAAATAAGATAGGATAGGGAAAATAAACAGTTACCCGTCACTTACCACAGATGAAGGCTATCCTATCTTATTTTCATTGCCTCGCGGCAGTTTCTTTGTTTCCTTTATCCAAACTATTAAATAAGTCTTTTATATTGTAAACTACACTATGAAATAAAATAGAAGTTATCAAATCTTAAAATAAACGCATTTCATAAATGTTTGAAATCAATAAACCTCACTAATGAACAATCAATGAAAAAACAGTAACTATCTCAAATTATCCATACAAATTTTCTATTAACAAATTATGCACAGTAAATTTTAATGTTAAACAAAATAAAAACTACAAAATTAGTCTTTACGTTGCCAAAATTAGTTAGCTGCGAGAACTGGAACGTGTTCGTTTCTATATGACAAATGCAAGTAACGAAACATGCGAGTAATGAAACGAATTTGTGAGTAACGATTCGGTACTTCGAGTCAGGCGACGAATCCGTTACTCAGCAACGAAGACATTGTTACTTTAACAGCTCTATGCATTAATAAATGAATTGTATATAATAGATAGCGCTCTGGTAGCTCAGTGGATAAGGTGATTGCTTTCAAAAGTTTGCTGCTCCAGTCCAGGCAGGAATTTTTATGAGTTGAGTTTGATCAAATGAGCTATGCCAGGTCATTCCGTGGCTCAGATTCTGCATTCAACTGTAGGTCCCAGAGGTCTTCCAAGAGAATTTCTTTTTATGCCTCCTTCAGACTAACTTAATTTTATACAATAAACTAGCTGATACCTGCGATTTGTATGTGTGGGATAAGAATTTCGTTGCCAGAATTGAATATAGAAAGCTGTTGGTAACGAAGGATTGTTCCCAATCAACAACGAGCTGGCATAATATTACAGGAAAGCCATCCCTATATCATTCTACTGTCGAACCTGTCTCATGAAGAGAATCCATTTCCAACATATTTAAAAACAGAAAAACAAACAAAAGTGTAGGGATGGGAGGGGAGGGGCAGCTTTATTTCAGTTTGGTAATTTCTTCTTTCTTCGGCATGAGCATCCGATTCTTGGGTTCTAATAACTTTAGTTGCTTGTGATCTGCTAGAGACCTTAGGACAGTTTATGCCCGCAGCCATGTCAAAAAGGAAAGCAAAATAAACTGGTCCCAGAAACATTTAGGCAGACACAAAGTAATAGTATAGAGAAAATCGACATCTATACTAATTAATACATTTTGTCTCTAAACGAAATTCATTAACAAATTATACACTCACATAATGCGTGAGAAGCACAGCTTGAGCAACCGATGTAACATTACAGACTAACACACACATCTGTCTCTCTGTCACCATTCGATAAGTTCTCAAAATTTCGTGACTATAACTGTTATTCATACCCAAACAAAATGTCCTGTGTCCTTCCTACAGATACAAATTCCATCAATATCGGTACAGCCATTTAGTCGTCAAAATGTAACAAAAAGACAGAGATTTACTTCCGCATTTATAGTACTATTAGTGCAGATCACACACACACACTGACTGCGAGAGTAACAACCCCTGAGGGATCAATATAACATAAAAAAGTGTACACCAACATCATTGCTAGACTACCTACGATTTGCCTTGCATTGCATTCCTAAATTTGTCGTAACTACAGTTAAAAATGCAATCCAAAAAACTGACGGTCCAGGCGTGACTAATACGATCAAAAACAATTTTTAAAAATCTTTGATTCCACGGGGATTTGAACTGGAGACTACGCTCCAAACATTGGCTGCATGTTCCGCCCACGTCGTAGCCGCCTTAACCTAGCCCACCAATCCTGCCGGGTACAGGGGATCTACAGTTTAATGTGGAATCTGAACCACAGTACCATCCTGGCGTACTTCACATTACACAGCAAGCTGCGCCAGAGGCCAACACCGGATTAAGTACCTATGAAAATCCCCGCCAAGAAAGGGATTCGAAACGGGGGGGGGGGGGGGGGACCTTTTGATCACCAGTCAGACAGACACCTTAACCACTGAGCCACCATACCGCTCAAACTTACGGATCTTTCAAATAATTACAACAAACCATTGTCCTATGACAAACATGTAATGAACATTTAATTCACAATAATAAATATTGAGGTCGATAATCGAGATAAAACTATCTTATCTTTTAAGTTGGACCAAATTACAAACAGTAAGACAAATTTCATCAAAATCGGTTAAGTAGTTTCGGAGTTTATCTCGGACAAACATCGTGACGTGATTATATATATATATATATATATATATATAAAGATACATACCAAACCCAACTCAATTGCTTACAATAACTCAACAAATTACTAATCATTTGCAAATGAGAGCTATGATTTTAATCATCCAGTTATTTGATAATGAGTATTAACGATTTTGAACAAGTTTTGAAATGTATTTTTCACTATTATAACATATTGAGGACATTTTATAAAGCATCTTGACAGTTGCAGAATATTGTCAGCAAGCAATACTATATTGCTAGCATATGTGATGTTTACATCCACTCACTGATATTCATCAATCATTCTTCAAAATATTTGGTTTCCGAATATACCCTGAAGAAAAGTATACAAAATAGAATCTTCTGAATACCTCAGTCTGTACACAAAAAGTATCTTCTTATTATGATAGTTGCTTTCTGGTTAAAATGTAAGTTGTCAATGATACAAAGAGCTTGAAAGCAAGTTTTCTTTATGTTGTCACTGTCAAATATATTTTTGAAGTTAGTAAAACACACATCTTGAAATGTTTAAAACAACCTGCATTGCAAACAAAGATTGCTCTGACAACTTAGAAATTGACATGCTAGTTTCTGATTCCAAGGATCACAGACATGGGTAGTTTCAATTAAGTTTTTGGTCATCCTGTGTTTTCCATAGATTGTTTGAAAGCTTCTACTATGATAATAAAGATCCTATGAGAAAAAAATAAAAATTATAATTTGTGTGTGTGTGGGGGGGGGGAGAGGGGGGGAAGGAATCCAATCTGAGAATCTGATACATGTTCACATACTTTCTATATATCCTACATACTGTGAGTTTAAATCCACAGCTTTTCACTCAAAAGGCGCAGTAATTTTAGTGTATAACATTAGTAAGCAAATGGGGAAAAGACTGAACCATTATAACATCCGCGATGTTTTGCCAAGGATTTTATATAACCTCCAAATTAAAATTCAATGGGAAGAATTTGATCATCTGAAGTCAATAACAACATTTAAAATAGAATTAAAAATCAAAAAGGAAAGTGAACCACATTTTCAGACTTACAGGACTAATTAACTTCACAACTGGGGAAACATTTGAAGGGAACGCAAGGATACATGCTTTTGAAACAAGTACCTAAATATTTAGGCTTAAGCAGTATGTGGAAGTAAAGAAATTAAAATAGAAAGATGATTCCATCATATCAGTAGAGTGACATGATAAAAAAAATTTCTTACCCTAGTTTTGTCATGTGATACAAGGATTCCGGGTCCATTGTTGCCAGTCGGTTTGAATTAAGCAATAGTTTGCTTAAATTGGGCACATTGATAAAAGCTTTGTTACTGAACTGTATAATCTGATTATCACTGAGCTCCACTGTTTGCAGGTACTGAAGATCTTTGAAGACCCCATCTGGCACCTTCCAACAAAATAAAAAATATTTAAAATACTACAGGTACAAATATTGTGTAACCTTAGAAAGCACTGAAATTTTTTGTGACAACCTGAAAATTAAAAATATTTAAAACAACTTTTGAATTGATTGACATTTTTTATATGACAATTACCAGCATTTTTCATTACCTTTGTTACTTCATACATATTCCTTAGAAAATATTGAAGCGAAATGCTCACAAGTATTAATCCTCATCATCTTTTGAATGTTGCCTCTTTTGCAGGTTGTTTGAAAATAAGCACAGCTTCTGGAAGAGGATTTGCCAAAGCAACGTTCCCTCTACTACCGGCTTGATAGCCCTGTTAGAGTTGTGATAGGGCAGCAGATGTGCTGTCTATTAAACATGTAACTTGTGTTCTAGGTCTGCCTTTCCCAACCTTTTCCAACGGCAACAATACCGGATACGCCAAGTAGCAAGAGTTAGCAAATGCTACAGGCGCCACGCTATCTGGGGGGGCCTCATGCCTATGCTTCTTAATGATCTGACTTTAATGAATATAGAAAATGATTTGCTCACATTAAATCACAACAGGTAATTTTGTAAATGTGTTGTTTCATTTTACATCATAAACTTTAATTTCTAAAGCAAACCAACAGCTTCTTGTTCACATTTGCTACATGCCCTACACTGTCTTAATCCGACTCTGAATGGCGGATACCTTAATGATAATTGAATATTGGCTATTCCAGAACTGTCATTTTATAGCTCGACTCGCACATTGTGGCCAGAGTTTGCATGTTCTTACACCTCCGTTTATGTTTTCACAGTTATTAATTTCATTTTGTCTGTGGACTCCTTAGGATAGATCCACGGATCCACAGAAGTCTGCAGACCCCGGTTTGGGAAACCTTGTTCTAGGTGATAAGTGTATCTTTGTTTCTAATATGTGTAGTTTATGAGGCAAATATTGGGAACCATCTGAGCATTCACCTAGGAAAACTTACTAAAAACTACAATCAAGATGGCTGGTATGTGGGGCCCTGGATTTGAACCAATACCCATTGTACTTCCAGAATCCAGTGTGAAGGCATTTTAACACACTTAGCCACACTGGCAGATTCACAAAATATTGCAGTTGCATAAAATGTAAACAATTTTTCTGTGTCTTAAGAATCTCACTGGAATTGTCAGAAATGTGATTGAAACTTCATGAACCCCAGTTGACAAAATCACATTTCACAAATTTCCGTATTTATATAAAATACATCTGCATTTTTCATCATACTCGGGAGTGATCTTTCTTGTTTTAAGTATTCAAGTTTTAGTTTAATAGTGATGGTAGTGGTAAGAGATAATATTAATGAAGTCTCTAATAAAACTATCTGCTAAACGAACTTTTCGTTCAAAACAACCCAGATTATCGGAGATAAAATGAATTGTTAGTTATTCTCTTCAAAACAGACTTCCATAACAATTTCTTGTCACGATTCAATATTTATAAAGTCTGTAAAAAAAAAATAGCAATTTTTACCTTCTGTATCCGATTGTGTCCAAGATTTATAACACGGATCTTCTCGTTCTCAATGAACATTGATGTGTATATTTCACTTATCATATTATACGACAAATCAAGCTCTATAAGAATGGCCAGTTTGCTGAATGCACGTTTCCCCAGTGTCTCAATGCTGCAATCTCGCAGAAACAACTTCTGCAGATTGACGAGTCCAACATTGCTGAAACATAGATTTTCAATTACATTATAATTGATATGCCAGAAAAGTGGAAACGATTACAACATTTATATTAACTTAGTAATTTAAATGTACCAGTTTAAAAATAAGGAATGGCAGGGAAAGTAAAGCCATCGTTCAATATAGATGAAGGCAGCAGGGATGTGACAAACACACTTTACAATACTTTGATTAATACTTCAATCATTAATAGAGGTGAGACATATGGCAAGGGAATTAGAAGTGTGCACACTGAGACTCGCCACATGAATGAAGCCAGAGATGAATGAGTAAGAGTGGGGATAATCTTTGTAAAGATCACACAAAGTAACAACATAAAATAAAACAATAAAATAAAATGAAGAAATGAAAAACTGAAATAGAAATAATATATATAATAACCTGCGTGCTGAGGTCTGGGAGCAGCCTGGTGGCAAGGGTATGTTGGTATGCCAGTTCCAATCTACTCTGAGAGGTCTCACTTTAAAATGGTTGTTGAGGTTGTGGGAACTGGCATGAGAAGCCACTGTATGGACTAGGTTTCCAGCATAACCCATTTGCTTGTAACTGGCCATCCTGATGGACAGTGGTGAAGCTTATGTAAGTGGAGTGATTTGGGGAAACCATGGAAAACCCAAATCTGGATGCCTGGACGGGGATTTGAACTGGCGTCCTTCCAAATGCAAGGCCAGAACATTAACTGGTCACCCACCACACTTGGTGAGACAGTATAAAATGTAGTTCTCAAAAGTATGTATGTTTGTAATCAAGGTGTGTAGGTTTGCAAGTGGCCTGTTCAATGATAGGAAAAATTTCCCCAGTGATAGAATTGGAAGGGTGGTTGTCTCCAAGCTGCAAGTTTTTCATTGAGGTCTATTGCAAGGGAAAGATGCAACTGATAGTCTAGAACAATGTTTTTTAACCTTTCCATTATGTGACCCCCTTTACAAGTTGGGGGGGGGGGGAATGGCGACCACCCTCCATGTCCAAATAAAACTATGTCAGTGATTTCAAAATTGTTTAATTTTCTTTCTATTGAGAGTAAACCTAGTGACCAAGAAATAAAATGATGTGCAAGACAGTGATATATTCTTTGCTGCAGTGGTGGCGTGGGAAGCAAGAAGGTGGGTTTAGCGGCCACACAGGAACAGTTTTGTTTTCGTTCACTGTAATTAGCTGTCCGAGTATGCTAGCGAGTATGAACTAGTATCACTGTGAGCAAGGATATGTATTTTTATTGGCTTTGCGCCTCATAGATGTCGAGGTTATTAGAGGTGGGATGGAACCAGGGACAAGGAATGGGAAGGAATTCGACCATGACATTTTGAAGAAAGTATATTGGCATTCACCTGGAGTGATTTGGGGAAACCCTGGAAAACTCAAATCTGGATGCCTGGACAGTGATTTGAACTGGCGTCCTCCCAAATGTAAGGCTAGAACGTTAACTTTTCACCCAACAAGCTTGGTGAGAGAGTATAAAATGGAGTTCTCAAAAGGTCTGTAGAAGCAAATTAAAAACGAACAAAATACAGACTTTATAACAACAATATATCATAGTAAGAAGAGAAATAGGCTCCAATCAGAAAATTATTTGGTTATTTGCATCTCAAAAATACAACCACAATTTGACTTGTGCACATGTTAAGTATATGAAAATTATTTTGCCCCCATCAAATTCGGCCAAGTGGCATGTGGATATTGGCAAGCTCAGGTGGTTAGTGTGACTCATTTGAGGGGGAGGGAGAAACTCCAAAGTCAAACCAGGCTTGATAGGCCCAGCGTACTTAATCTATTGGATGAAATTCTTGGATAGACTTATGTCTGAGAAACATGTAACTTTGTGTGTTCTGTATGATAGGTGTTTTTTTGTGCAATGTGTAGTTTACGAGGCAGAAATTACAAACATTCACAACGTTTGCCTAAATGACTGTGGGAAACCTCTAAAAACCCTATCAGGACAGCCAGTATGCAGGCACCCCAATGATCAGTGGCTCAGCGCACTGAGCCAGTTATAGGAAAATTATTATTATAAAGAAAATTAAATGCACTTAGAAATAAGATGGATAATAGAAAATGAAGATTTTTTTGACATCTCTAGGATTATAAGACAAGTACAGGAGGAACTAGGAGAGAGGGGTGGGAGAGAAGAGGAAGAAACAGAAGAGAGCAGGCAATCTGATATCAAAGATACTTTAATATGTCAGTTCCCAGTGTAGTGAAGTTCTAATCAGTCTTAATGTTCAAAAATTGGAACTAGCATATCAACATATCTTGGGTACCAGTCATTCCCTGGGTTTTAACCTTAGATTGCCTGCTCTCCTTTCTTCCCCCCCCCCTCCCCCTGCTCCATAGGTCTCTCTTAATCTCTGCCTCAAGTTTTTTGCACCTGCTCTACAATACTACGAGTGTGGATCAAAAATAAGTGACTTTTTTTTTTAATTGCATGACCGTCTATTCTGTGAGGAGTCTGAAACAGTCTGCAGTCATGCAAAAGGCAGCAATAACATTGGCATGAAAATTGATTCTTATTCACAGCAACAATAACGACGAATGAGAAAGAGGTACACCCTACCGTTGCACAACATATTGTTATTACGTTTCTCGTCAGAGAAAACGTAAATGCTGCTGAGATTTGGCTCTGTTTACTCTCACAGTTCAGGGAAAGCACACTTAAAGGGGGTCAGGTAAAAAAGTGGTTTAACAAATTTAATAAATGTCAGGAGTGTGTTGGAAACATTTCCAACCCGTGCTGTCCCCTTACCAGCATCACACTGCAGAACACCAAGGCTGTTTGAGAAGTTGTTGAAAGCCATCAGCACATAACTGTTCTTAAAATTGCTCAGGAATTTCGGATCAGCTATGGAAGTGTGTGGTAAATTATTCATGAGTTTGGATTCCGAAAAGTGTCAGTTCGATGGGTTCCTAAGTTGCTGTATACAGAGCAGAAACCTGTGCAGTTTGAAATTTTTCAAAGCCTCATAACAAGTTACGAGAGTAATAGTGACACTATTTGAGATTTGGGTACATTATTACACCCCTGATTCGAAGAGGACTGGTATGAAGAGGTGGAAGACTGGCGAAGGTGCACTGGTCAAAGCGAAGATGATGCTGTCTGTAGAGAAGGTCTCGGCCACTGTGTTCAAGGACTCTAAAGATGTTCTACTTGTCGAGTTTCTTCAAGAATGTCGATCTATTAATGCTACGTGTTATCGCGATAGTCTTAGTTAAGTTTGAGTTGCCAGTCAGTCAAAAAGGTGTGGCATTCTTATCAGAAATATGATGCTTCTGCGTGGCAGCACCAAACATGACAACACAGCATAAAAAGAAAAAAAAAGCGACACAAATTTGTTGATATGCACTGAGGTTTCCTAGAACATGCTCCCTACAACCCAGACCTATTGCCATACAACTTCCATATCTTTGAGGCAGACAAAGAAGCCCTTACAAAACAGCACTTCACAACAAATGAGGAGGTGCAGCTGTTCTTGTTCAATTGGTTTGATACACGTCCCCAAACTTTTATGTTACCAGAATTAAAAAATATTTTTTGCAAAAGGCTCATTTATATTTGGTCCTCCCTCGAATACAGACTATCATCCATGGCAATTCATTCTCAGTTCACCACCATTTATATACCTTTCATTTTATATAACTTTTTAAGCGGTCTGGTAGCAGTGGTTACAGTGCTTGCTTTCAAAATGTTCGCTGCTCCGGTCCCGGGTTTGAATACCAGCAGGTGTAGGAATTTTGAGAGTTGTATCTGATCATATGAGCTATGCCAGGCCACTCCGCTGTTCGGATTCCACGTTAAACTGTAGGTCCCAGAGGAAAGGAACTGGTCATCCTACCTCTGACACAATGGCTTAGTATGCCTCCTTCGGGAGGATCCAACCAACCTTCGGGTTGTGGACTAAGTTAAGTTTTATAACTTCTTAATGTTTTATAAACACATGTATCAAGATGACACTCTTTATCTGTGAACTTAAGAGGCCACTGGCAAAAGCATTGTAATAATGCAATTATTATTCTATTAATTAATATTAGTTTTCATTGTTCAATTCAATTTTGTTTATATAGTATGGGAAGTTTTGAAGCAGAGACAAAGTGTGGTTATTTCAAGAATTTATATGTGGAAGATCTATTGCAATAAGATATATTTTAATGGATTGTAGTCATATTGCTTTACACAGAAAATAAATAGTGCAGTGCTCGGTAGAGATGTGACCAGTAGGTGGTGATAATGATATCTGTGTGGTGGAAGTGTTGCTGACACAGCATTTATTCTTCTTCTTCTGGTCCCTATCCGTTCCAGATGTCGGCAACCATCTCTGCTGTCTCGTCTCTGCTGGTTGATGCTCGGATTAATTCCATAGTTGTCTTGGAGGTCCATATTCTTAGATTTTTTAACCAAGAAGTTCTTCTACCAGCACTTCTCTTTCCTGGTAGTTTCCCCTGGACAACAGATTGCAGGAGTTCATAACGGGCTATTATTCCTAATGATGTGGGCAGGTAATGAAGCTTTCGTGTTTTTATGGTGGTCAGTATTTCCACATCTTTTTTCATTTTGCGGAGCACTTCAGCATTTGTGGTGTGGTCTGTCCATGGTATTCTCAACATTCTTCTACAGCTTCTAACCTTTTACTGATAGTTTCTGTTAATGTCCACGTTTCAATGCCGTACAGGAGTACAGAGAACAAATAGCAGCACAGGAGTCTCATCTTCGTGGTAATTGATAAATTATGACTTTTAAAAAGGTTATTCATTTTATTGAAAGTAGCCCTGGCTTTACCAATATATGACTTTATTTCATCAGATGGGTCCCATTGGCTGTTTACTGTGGTGCCAAGATACGTATACCTTGATACAAATTCAATGATCTTCTAGTTAATCATAATATGGCTTTGGAAGTTATTGTTTTTGCCAACAATCATTACTTTTGCCTTATTTATATTAATGCCAAGTCCTTATTCGTTGCTGCATTGTGGTACTCTATCTATAAGATATTGTAAACTTTCCCGACTGTCTCCATCTGTGTAGCGAATGTTGTTTATCCAGTTTCCATTCAACAGCACTCCCATCTCCACACTCAACGACTCCCTAAAGATATACTCTGAGTAGATATTAAATAATAAGGGGGACTGGATACAACCTTGCCTTACACCATGAAGAATTTTTACTTCATCCGTATTTTCTCCCTTTATTTTTACATGAGCAGACTGGTTCCAGTAGAGGTTAACAATAATTCTGAGGTCTTTATCATCCAAGCCAATACTTTTTAAAATTTCTATCATTTTCTGATGCTCAACCCTGTCAAAGGCCTTCTGATAATCTATAAAACAAGCGTCGACATCACAATTTATATCTCTGCAGTGTTGAAATAGTACTTGGATGCTAAACAGAGCTTCTCGTGTTCCAACTGCATTTCTGAATCCAAACTGTGAAGGTGATACATATTCTTCACAGAGCTTATGTATCCTTCAATGAATAACCGCCACAAAAAGTTTTAATGTGTGGTTGATAAGGCTGATTGTTCTGTAGTCACCACATGACTTAGCTCCGGTTTTTTTTAGTAATGTAATAAACTCTGATCTGAGCAAACCTTGAGGAATTCTGCCAGAGTTGTAGATGTCATTGAACACTGAGGTCAACCACTTTGTACTATCTTCATCAAGATGTTTTAAAAAATCTGCATTTATCTTGTCAGGGCCTGGAGTTTTATCACCTTTCATCCCTTTTTATTGCAGCTTGTACTTCAGTCAATAAAATGCTTGGACCTGTTTCACATTCAAACTGTGGATGTTCCGGACTGCTATCTGAGAACAGTTGTTTTATGTGTCTCTTCCATGCATCTCTGATATCTTGAGTATCAACAATGACGTTTCCCTCATTGTCCACTAGTTTATTCGCTGTATTAGGTGTATTGCCTGTTACCTCACTAACTTTCCTGTGAATATTGAAATTCTCATATTTTAACTGTAGAGCCTCTATTTCAGCACATTTCATCTGTATTTCCTTTTCTTTAGCTTCTCTTACCTTATTTCTTATTGATGTTTTTATACTCATCAGGATTACTTTTTACAATTCCCCTTCTGTCATCCATGTCATCCTTTTGGCCAAATCTAATTTCAGCAGTTCATCTTTAAAACAGATAATACTATCGAATTTAGTTTTTCAATTTTTTTCTTCTGTTTGTAAGTTACAAGACATGTTTCTCAGTTCATTATTGAGTCGTTCCTCAACCTGCCTTCTTATGGAGGACTCTCTTAATTTCCGAATAGCAGTATTCATAACCATCTTTTTCGTAACTTTCATCATCCTAACTTTGAAGACACCGACTAATGGAATGTGATCAGAGAAAATGTCAGCACTGGGGTAGGTTTTCACTGAAGTACAGCTGTTCCTGTATCTTTTGTTGACTACGATGAAATCAATCAGATTTCTGATGGTGTTTTCCAGTGAATCTCTGGGAGACTGCCAGGTGTACAGGCGTCTAGGTGCTAGTTTGTAAAAGGTATTAGTTATTACAAATCCCTGTTCTCCTGCAAACATACTAGGTTGTTCCCCTCTTTCGTTTCTTTTACCATGTCCATAAGGGCCTACAAAATCTTCCTCATATCCTCTTCCAACTTTGGCAATGAAGTCTCCCATTAATATAGTAAGATCTTTCTTTTCTTGGTAACTTATTCAATACTTCTGTTATTTGGGTGTATAACTTTACTACTTCTTTGTCACTCTCATCTGTGGTTGGGACATACGCCTGGATTATATTCATCCATGTTGGTCTGGCATTTATTTGTAGTAACAAGAGTCTCTCCGAAATTGGGACAAAATTAGTGACACTCTCAGCAATCTGTTTATATATTATGAGTCCGACGCCAAACTGAAACTGACTATTGGATGTACCTGAATAGTACACTCGATGTTTATTCAGGTCACAAAAACCTGAACCTGGCAACCGCATTTCACTCACTACTAATATCTTGATCTCCATTCTCTCCATTTCCTGAATGGCATTGTTAATTTTTTCCAGCCTGTGCCATGGTTTTTACATTCCATGTGCTTATCCTTACATTAGCATTTGTTGAAAATTTACTTCTCACAGAGGTGTCCAATACTGTACCCCCCAGAGATCCAAATGGGGGACTTGAACCTCCGGAACATTTAGTTTTGAACACTGCCATGATGTGTTACAAGAGAATCCAATGGATCTTTAATGCAGTAGTTTCTCGTTGCTTTCTGCGTCCTCATGCTGTTGGCCCACTTGTGGCTCATCCACCTTCTGGAGCGATTTCTCATTCCAAGGGCAAGAGAGTGCCCTACCTTCCACCATTGGGTGGAAGGGGTATCCTTATCCCAGGAGATATTCGGTCCCTTCATTCATTGGCCACTTGTCTATGTGAAACACAGACAAATGTTGCCCCCTCTCTACCACATGGAGGTGAATGTCAGGGTTTTCCCTTCTTTGAATCTAGGACTATGATGGCATTACCTAGATTCTCCAGTAACTCCAAAACTGCGTGTAAAAACCTTTCAGTAGTGACCCATTATTGTGAATAATCTATGAAATTCTCTCCAGATATGCATTCTCAGATGCCAAGTGTCTGCAAAGGTGCCCAATGAGAGGCAGGAACTGTGCTTAATGTGTACACATTTCAGCTCCAGAGATGTGCGGGGGAATCAGCAGTGAGAAATTGTTTCATCTCAATGAAAAGTTTTAACAAGAATTGCCAATGGTAGAGGTGATCATCTTCCAATTGATTCCTGCATGTTTCTACTAAAGTATTAATATTTTTCTCTTTATGTGCCGACAAAATGAGTAAGAAAGAGGGGGGAAGAAGTTGAGCTGAGAGCATCACGTTTAGCAGAATAGATTCTGTTCACAAGGGTCGATGTTTCCCAACATCTAGTGATCAGATGGAAGATTTGCAAGAAGTGTGACATGCTGTGAGGAGACACCATCACCACTGCAGTGGGCACAATTACCTGGACAGCAGACTACTGAGAGCCAAGCAGTCGCACCACTGGGGAAACCTGCCTTCTCCTCAACTATGGTTTCTGACATTGCAGTAAACTCTCTGTCTATATGTTGGCTACAAAAGGCTTCTAAACTCAGAACAACAAATTCTAAAGTCTTCAATTAATTAACAAATGATACATTAAATGAATTTCTTTTAATCAATAATGTTGCACTGTAAAATTTGTGTGCAAGCAAATAAATTCATTAGATTATTAATATATTTTTCTCGGGCTTCCAGCCGTGTTAAGATGTGACAATTGTGGGACATTTTGAAGGCGTCCTTCTCTGCCTTCATTCTCAACCAAATGTCAATGATTAACTGTTTGTTTATTCAGCCGCTGAATAAACAAACAGTTAATCATTGGGAGTGGTGGTACATAAACGTTGTCTTCAATGAAACCCCACAGGAAGAAGTCACAGGGTGTCAAATCCGGTGATCGTGGAGCCCAGCTGATGCACGCTAAGTCGCCAGCTCCTTGACGACCATTCCAACGGTTCAGTAGAGTTTCATTCAGATATTCACGCACTTGGCGACTCCAGTGAGGGTGTGCCCCTTCTTGTTGAAAAATGAAGTTGTCTTCGTGCAGCTTCGGAAACAAGCAGTTTTGTAACATAGCAAGATACTGCTGACTGTTAACAGTGTTTCCATCAAAGAAGAATGGGCTGTAAACAGATGATCGGGATATCGCACAAAACACATTGACTTTAGGCGAATCTCGTACATGTTCAATGACTGCATGTGGGTTAGGTAGACCCCAAATTCGAACATTGTGTTTGTTTACCAGATCACTAACATGGAAAGTCGCTTCATCACTGAAAACGATGCGTTGTGCGAAAGTGTTATCATTGTCAATAGCATCATTAATCTCGTTACAAAATGCCACACATTTCCGTTTGTCATCAGGACGCAGAGCTTGTTACAACTGTAACTTGTACGGCTTCATAACCAACCGACGTCTCAAAACACGCCAAATTGTTGTTGTAGGTAGTTGTAACTCCCGACTGGCATGACGAGTTGATTTTGAAGGACTACGTTGGAAAGCAGTTTGAATTCGTGCAACATGTGCCTCAGAAACTCAAGGGTGGCCAGGACTCTTTCCTTTACATACACATCCGGTATCTATAAACTGTCGATACCATCTACGACTGTTCCACCCATTCGGAGGATGTATTTGGTACCTGAAACGTCTTTGCACTGTAATCATGGAATTGCACTTCGCAAACTCAATAACACAAAATGATTTCTGCTGTGGAGTAGCCATTTTAAACATATGATGGTTACCAAGAATAACACAAGACGACTGACATCTAGCGGCTATTAAATAAACTAGACTATGTATTCGTTTCTCCAATAGCCGAGCAGGGGCGCAGCGATCGATAGTTTGGACTAAAGAATACATTACTTTGTAATATGTATATTCTTTTTGAAACACCCTGTACATTGCAGGTTTTCCAGCAAGATCTGTTGAATAGAGAGGCTCCATTTGCTGGTTTTGGAGAATCTGAAGGAGAGTATTTATGTATGACAATGTTCTTGAGATGGGGGTTGGATTCTGGGTACAAGGGTCCACATTTCAGGAAAGGTGGACGTAATACCCATGTCATATAATCTCATTAATGGAGTGGAGATCAAGGGAGAAATTGGTGACAAGCATGGGACTATGGCTTGGTTTTAAAAGTGTGACATGAAAGTAGTAGTGTGATTGCAAGAAAGACTTGTTTATGTACAAGATCCTCTAATAAGGGTCTTTTTCATCACTTCATATATGTCTGCCATGGATATCAAGGCTGCAAGGAAGGGAATGTTGTAATGGAGAGGATAACAAGTATTAAAGTGTAGATATTTAGTAAATTAGTAGGCTTGATGCAAAAAGAGGTGCGAATGATGTCCTGCCACAGGGCAATGTATACATCATGGAATGTACCATGTCCAGGTGAAGTTGACTGAAAGGTAATTTTTTACCAAATTTAAGAAATACTTTTCACTGTGGGTCAAGATCAAAATATAGTGTCTATGTAATTGAACCACACCGGGTTTAAATGGGGTGTGGTTCTTGAAATGTTCCTCCAGATGACCCAGGGACAGGTTGGCACAGGAAGGGGCCCTGCATGGCAGTGCCACACATCTGGTGATACATTTGGGAATTGAAGATGAATTGGAGAGGAAGAAGTGAGCCATCAGTGTAAGAAAGAATATATTGGGAATGCTATATGAGGGTTGCATATCTATGACGTTAGAGCCAGACCTTTATGAAATTGTATTTTAAGAATTTTGTTTAACAAGCTGGGAGTTGATTAAATATGGTTTTGTACATTTTTTGTGTAATTAACTGTGAATTTGTGTAAATGAACTATGTAAAATGCTATGTAATATGTTCAAGGACAGTATTATGCATGAAACATTATTTAAAAGTTTGTAATTGTAAGTATTGATATGAGCTACAATGTTTGCAGGACAATTTGTGACAGTTTGGACTGATTTATTTTGACAATTTTGTTTGTAAATGCTTGTAAATATCTTTAATTTTCGTTTCCACGTGTTTCATGATGATTGTGAATGATTTTGTAATAATTATGGTTGTTTTAATGTGATTTTAATTGTTTAAGTATGGTTAGAATTCGAGAAAGTCTGCTTTCTCTGTGTTATTCTGGAAATTTCTGTAGTGCCTATACAAATCGAATGACAGAGATGAGTTTAGATTGAAAGTTATTGTAAATCAGTAGTTCTTGGAAGTGTGCGAGTTCAATCACTGTTTATGTTTGACCTTAGTATCTTTGGATCGAGCTGATGCCTATTTGTATAAAGTTATTATGGAGAGCATGCGAGAACAAACAAAGTGAAAATTGATTCTTTGGACTGGTTATTTCAAGAAACCAAATACCTAACAAAGTGTTCTAGGGAACTGAGCCCTTGACAGTTGATGTAATTTCCATGTATACAAAAATCACCAACAGACACAAGGAAGTTTGGGTTTAGAGGAATGGGAATTGAGAACAAACATTCAAGGAAATTAGAGGCATCTTTAAAGGAGGCAAGGATTGCTCAAAAATGGGCTGGAGATTTTTATTGACAACAGCTGAAATCTCTCCAGTGTGTGACCCTTATGATGTACTTACAGGTCACTCAAAACTGTCAGCCTTGTGGATCTTGGGAAAATTGTACTAGGCGGGTACAGGATACTGAAGAGTAAGGAGAGAAATTGACTGACAAGAGATACCTTGCAAGGGGCCTTGAG
Organism: Vandiemenella viatica; assembly: GCA_031002005.1. Classification (NCBI taxonomy): domain Eukaryota; kingdom Metazoa; phylum Arthropoda; class Insecta; order Orthoptera; family Morabidae; genus Vandiemenella; species Vandiemenella viatica. The sequence continues at coordinate 36,788,816 of JARYHS010012519.1, read as the reverse complement.
GCCAAGAAATAATTTTATTTCCTGGCAGATCTATATGATTAGGGGAGGCATTGGAAAGCTGTTACAAGACCCTGCAGCCTCATAATCACAAGGTCTCTATTTTCACTCCCTGTCCTTCTCATTACTAACTTTAAGAATCACCGTAAACCCGCTCTACCCTTTATTCTCAAGATTCACAAGCCTGGTAACTGTGGGTGATCTGTAAGTACATCAAATTTGTCACCAACTGAATGGATTTCAGCCTGGGTTATAATGTCTCCAATCTTTTGAGCAGAACCTCCATTCCATTTTTTTCCTTAAAAAAGACAATCCACACTTCCTTGAATATCTGTCCTCAGTCCTCTCCTGGTCTTGACCCAAATATACTTCCTTCAGATTCTCCCAAACCACAACATGGATCCTTTTCATGCAAAAGACATTCCTGCAAAGCTTGCAGCATGCATCCACGTACCACAACCTATTCCAGTCTGACCACACTGTTTCTTCGAGCACCACAAAGAACGTCATACAGATACCACTAACCTGCCTTCAGTGCACTAATTACGACACAGGCCTCACCACCAAGAAGCTTTCAATAAGAATCAATGGCCATGACTAATCAATCTATACAATCAGTGGTAGCCCATGGCAGTCCACACAACTCTCGACAACCTCAACAACTGTTTTATGGTCAGAGCTGTCAAGAGTTTTCCAGAAACTGCCATCACTTCTGAACTCTGTAGCTAGCTTCACTACATATCCTGGACTTGCAACCTTTGATAAGATCCTACCAGCAAATCGTTCATTTACTGTTTATTTATTTATTGTATGTTTATTCCATTATTGCTCCCTTTTTTATTTATAACTTATTTTTATATATATGCATCCATTGTGTGTTCTGCAGTTGACGTCACCTTCCATAGTTATCAACATTTTACATTGTGTTATTTAATCTTCCTCTCCACCCCACCCCATTTGGTTAGCTAAAACTAGAAGATTTCAGGTTATAATCTATATCTTTCCATCATTTCATATTGGCTCCACCTGGATAATTTCCTTAACATTCTTAATCACGTTTTGAATTATCTTCATGCTTCTGAGTATGTAATGCCTAAACATCACCATCAGTTACTTTATATAATAGGCCACTTAGATTATTTTTCTTAAAATGTCCTGCAAAAAAAACTTACAAAGAACCTTACGGGTACAGGGTACTTTTCCACACTCAATATTATCTAAAAATCAACACCTATTTGTTTTATGCACTGTTTATATTGTATATGTTTTACAGATGCAAATTATTTTCCAAAATGCTTCCTCAAATTGCGGTACCATTTAATCCAATGTTATACCTTTGAACGAGACCAATCTTTTACCATCCACGAAGGACGTGATGGTTGAGGTGCTAGACCTATTTAATCCCACCTATTACGTATATAACAAGGAATAAAAAATATCACATCTTACATTTTAATTAGTTTTTATTTTTAGAATATTTTTTCCTAATAAGAATTTTATTTTTTCTATTATTTAGTTGAAACTGCAGTAAATCTCAGGTCTACTACATAAGTATGGACTATTGGAAGTTACAGAAAAAAATTAGTGCAATGCTTTAAAACTTTAGGAATTAATCGTACCCGAATTCTGAAAAATACAACCTGCAGGAAATTGTGAATGGAGATATGAGTCCAATTAAATTGTGCCTCAGAACATTCCTGAAGCATAGTCTCCATTCTGCTGCATTTCTTCATTTTCAAGCTTCCTCTTGGCATTCTTGTTAACACTTCTTGCCTCTTTGGTAATTTGAAGAGTGAATCTTTCAGCTTCATGCACCCGTTGTCCCTCACACGCAAGCAACTGATCTTCCATATTAGAGCCACTTTTTATGCCTAAATTTCTAAAAACTTCCAATCTACCTTTCACTCCATCATTGAAGCATATCACTGCAACAAGTAAAATAACTTTTAATGTATTTAGTCCTACAAAAACATTCTTGGGTAATCTTTCCCATATGCAATGGTTGAAACTTTCATTTGTATCCTGAGTTCCCCCATGAAGACATTTACTAAGCAAAACAGGGTGAACCAGGTCTCTAAAAGCTGGTTTTATTTAATTCATAACTGATTCAGGAAGGGAATGCTTATGATGGTATATTTGACCACTTTCTTTTGCTTTTTGGTAACCACATCAAGAATCTGCTCCTTTAGGGCAAAGTGCATGAACAGGATGGTCATCTGTGGACAATTTATGAAAGAAGGTGGCCCACACAGCTTTTCTCATTGCTGTAACATCATTCAGAGGTGCATTTTGTCTAATGGTTAGTCCATAATAACTGAAGGAGGTCTATTTCAGTTTCTGTCAATCTGCCTCAGCCAGACAGAGATTTTCCATCAGACAGCAACTTTCCTTTCATTTCTCTTCATACCTTCCTCAATCTAGCAACCATCCTCTTTTGCACATGTCCACAACATTCCAGTTTTGTTACGAAGGTGTCCCCATAAACATTGAATTCATTAACTTTATTGAAAGCTTTAGAGTCTCCATCACCTAGGTACAAACTAAAAGTTCACAGTTCTTCTCCAAATAATACTGGTTTCTGTAACTGAAATCAGAGGACGTGGTGGCACTCGTGATCCTAACTGTGGCGGGTCGGGATGTGACCACATCTTTCCCCCTGCCATATGTCTCGCCTCTCACATGATTAAGGCTAATGCCAAAATATTTTGCAATTTGTTTGTTTTTGTGTGTTTACGTGTTCGTCTCGCACTCCTGCCTTCATCTGCGGTAAGTGATGGGTGCTTTTTCCCCTATCCTATATAATTAACTTTAAAATTTGGTACATATAGCTCATTTTTATTTGAAACCCTGCAATTTATATATCAATGTAATAAGGAAAGACTATAGAATTTAATAAAGTCATAATTTTTTTTTGATTTACCACCATTTATAAGTACCCTGTATCCTTAAGAACAATGAAAACTGTGGTGCAGAAATCAAAGAAGATTTATGGAAACTGGAAGAAGAATGTCCATTTATTACGATGATCATGCCCTACATTCAGTCGGTGTGCACATGTTTGTTATCAGATAAAATGAGTGTCTTAGCAGGAGCTCTAATGACAATGTCACTGAATTAGAAACTGCTGGTACCATCTAGAATAGTATAAACCTTAAATGAATGGCAAAGAATGTAAGTAAATATTTTTTATTTTTTTTGGTGAGAATTAATTGATATGTTTGCTACAATATTTGTAAACAAGTGACTAGCAAAGAATCACCTTGCAGTAACTGTCTGGAATATACAGAGTGCCACTTTTCACAAACAAGGATTTCTGCAGTGATTTAATGAAGAGTTTGCAGTAATATAGATTTAAGTTTTTATTTTATAAATTTATGCAAACCTAGTTGGTTTATGTAAAAATGTAACTGAACCATGAATAAATTTGCAAGTATAGTTCAAACAACAATTTTCAGTTCTCCATCAAATGTTCACCCCTGCCAATAATTCTGGCACATGAAACTTGATGAGTACATTTGTTTGATGGTATTATTTAAGAAAAAGAAGTGTGCACCACAGCCATAAAAGAGAATATACATTTAGACATTTCAATTATAGATTCGCCAATGAGTTACCACATTACAAGAAATGTTGTTACTTGCTAATGTATGTATGTTATGATGACAAGTCAGTATGATCCCTGGATTAAGAAATAGGTAGTATAAGTATTAGTGTACTGCAAACATTGGCTACCACATTAAAGCAGCATTCAGTGCTGACATCACAGATATGAACATAGCTACCGCAGCACACTGATCGTTATAGGTGGGTGCAGGAAAAGGGTAGATGGATGTTTAGGGAAATTGCCACTCGAGCGTGAGCTACATTGCAATTGAATTAAATTAATTATAGTTGATTTGGTATGCCATTATTTCAAAAGTACTTGTTTCACAGCTATATGGTACACATAATCTTGAAAAATACAGCCAAAGGGATGCATGTACAAAATTTCAACTATTTACGGTGTCGGTGAGTTACTCTAACCATTTTACTTATAGAACTAAAAAAGTAGAATATAATTTTTTTGTTAAACTCTCTTGATTTTTGAAACTTGTTCTATTGATTCATTTAGTAATAAACAAGTGAATGTGCTTAGTAAATGTTTCTGCCAACCTACTGTAAATAGACATAATTCATTTTCAAAGCTAAATTTCAGTTCTGTATTAAGAACCCAATAAAATAAACAAACGAATACCACTGTTATCTAGCTAAATTAACACACTTTTTTAATCTTTACTGAGGACCTGTTCTTTTGTGTTTCCTTACAGTAATTATAGGTCAGCTTAGCACTAAAACACATTTTCATTCCGACAATTCTGTAGCGCAGGGATTGTCCATTTCACATGCTTACTTTATTGTGCTATTTAAATTTGCAATTTTGCAAAGATGAAGATACTGATTGAAAAAAAAATGGGTGAAACAATAAGCCTTGAAACAATTTTAAACAAATTAATAACAGAGATGTAAACAGTAACTACGAAATGTCTATGTTTTTAATGCATTTTATTTAGCTGTAAAAGGAGTAGTAAACGCAACAGCAGTTAATGCAGCAGTTGAGGAAGAAAAGTCAGGTTAATTTTAGATCACCACTACTTTCCACGAAACAGACAACAACGATGAAAACACAAATTGCCGCTGGTACTTATGAAGTCATTGATTTCAGGTGTGATGTATTCAATATGTGAGCAGCTAAAAATTTAACTTAAATTTAATTGCAATGGAGTGCACGCTCTGGTGGCAATTTCCCTACACAACCATCTTCCCTCATTTCCTGCAACCACCTGCATTTGACCTCTAATAATTTCAACTATTAATTCTTACAACATTTTTGATATTCATCATTTTCTTGGTAACTTATTCCAATCCCTGACAAACTTGCCTAAAAAAATTGAACCTTCCGACACCCTTGTGCCTGAAATCGGGTGCCAGCTTGTGGTCATGGTCACCTTTTCCCTTCCATGCATTACTTTTAATTCTTACATCAATATCTTTCCACACCTCATCACCAACATACACCTTGTACACTCCCATGACCCTCTTCACCCTCTCCTCCTGTCTTCCAATGATTTTTATCGTATCTGCTATCGATTGCATTTTGCGGTAATTTCCAGAAATAAATCTAGCAGCCCTTTTTTGCACCCTCCCAAACTCCTGTATTTGATACGTAAAATGAGGGTCTCATACTACACTACCATATTCGGGCAATAGTCTGACCAAAGTTTTGTAACCCAATTCCTTTACTTCTCTCGTACATCCACTCATCACTCTCTCCAACAAGTTCAGAATTTTGAAACCTTATCCTACTGCCTGTCCAATGTGTCAAGCTCAGTTAAGCTAGTTATCAAATATAATACCAAGATATTTACATTTCAAGTCTTCAACAAGCAATTTTTTACCCACCTATCATAATCATCCTTTAGTTTTTTTATCTAACAAGCTAACTTTTCTTTGGATTTATCTTTATCCCATTTACCAACCCGACTAGATATCCTGTCCAGTATCACCCTGCACCTGTTTACAGTCCGCTTTAATTTTGATCCTTTTATGTAGCATTATGTCATATGCAAACAATCTAGTTTCTTATAGTAAACCATCAAAACAATTATTCATTAGAATAATGAAAAGCAATGGTCTTAATACGCTACCCTAATTTACCTCCACTTCTTTTGATACTTCATTTCCTACACTTACTTTTTGTTTTTTACCTTTTAAAAATTCTTCTACCCAGGAAATCACTTTCTCATCAATTCCAATAGTTTTTACCTAATTTACTACCATTTTATGACTCACTCTGTCAAAAACCTTTGAAATATCTAGTGCTACACTATCAATTTGACCTCCCTTATCCATTTCATCTGAAATATCTTGCATATATCCCACCAAATGAGAGTCACATGACTATCTTTGCCTAAAGCCATGTTGCTGACTTGAAACCCACTCATGCGCCTTACATGTATTTCTGATGTCGCGTATCAATCTCTCCATTAATTTACCTACCACTGATGTCAAACTGATTGGCCTATAATTTATTGACTCTGTTTCCCACCCCTCCTTTCTGTATCAGCACTACTATCGCATTTTTACAGTCCTCTGGTAAGCAGCAAGTATTCAGACTCAATTTAAATAATATTTCACATACTGCTATCTTTAATAAATTTGTAGTAATATTGTCTACAGCAGCTCCTTTATGTTTTTTCAGCGTTCCTAGTTCCTTCATGATACCCTCAGGATGATTTTTGAATCTTTTGGTCTGATCTTTTGTTAAGCTGTTATCCGATTTAGACCCTCCTGGTTCTGATTCATTGTCCCTAATGCTCTCACTAAATCAGTTAATTAAAAACAAATCCTCAGTAACTTCTTCTCCATACTTATCTATAAGCATCTCAACTCCATCCCATCCCCTCAGTTTTCTAGCATAGCCAAAGAAATTTCTTGATGCATCAGTCAATGGTCCCACTGCACTGAAAAAACACTTCACAAACCCATCTTTAACCACCTTAGCTATTATTAATTCCTTCTTACCTACCTCTTTAACCTCATCTATTTCCATCCCTTTACCTTCAGCCCTTATCCTAAAAAAGGCACAGTCCTGACCCCATGACACTGGAAATGGGCTCCCTTACAGCTTTAGCTAACAACTCTAAGTCACTTGCAGAACCCTGAAAATAGTTTCCTCGGGCGGGGACAAACCAAATCTAATATATCGATAAATACGTATGTTAATAATCCTATTTTTCAACGTTAGTGGTATCCCTATCTAGAATTAATCCCATTCGCGCATATCTTTATCGAGATACCCGAATTTGCATGCGTCAATAAATCTTCCAAACTTCATCAGCATAGAAATGAGAGGTTTTCTGTGATATGGAAAAATAAAGGCAATAATCCAGTTCCTGTATTTTATGTCTGAAACAATATCGTATGTTTACACAAAAATCTCTAAAATTAACTGTCGTTATCAAAACCAATATTCTTTTAATAACACAGAATTTTAAATAAAACGAAGAAATATGAAAAACTCAGAATTGTAGCGAAGGACTTGACGAGTCAGATATGATGACAAAAACAACAAAATGTTTCAACTTTCCCTTCTCCCCGTGCCCCTCACTTCTAACTCCAAAGAAGATTGATTAGCAGCGTTAAATTTGTTCACTGTTTTTAAAGTGAGATGAATCAACAACCGACGAATAGAATACGGAAATAGGCAATATGTTGCATGATGAGAGTCGTTACATAACATTTAGTTTCATCTTTCTTGAAATCAGAAACCGAGTCGGTTCCTAGTTTTCTTACCTGAAGGCGTTATCGGTAAGCGCCGGGATGTTATTTCCTGAAAGATCTAGCGATTGCACCTCTGGACTGAGATCCGCGGGTACCGCAGATAAACTTCCGTTGGTGCACTCTGCTGTCTTTCTGCTGGACACCCATTTGCACTTGCAGGGCTGAGGACACTCTGAGGACCAATCATACCCCGCCACAACGCATCCGACCAATAGGAGCAGCAGCAGTGTTGGCGGCGGCCTCATCCTCGTTGACATGCCGACGTCCAAAACATCACACGACCCACCATGCACCTGAAAAAAACAACATACATTGTAACTCGTTAGATGACCGACCGCGGCGCTAGTAATTCTACTGTTAACAAAAACGATTTGTGGTTGCCATCATTATCACTAGGGTGCGTTCATTTACAAAAGCGGGCATTATGATCCGGACAGTCAATGTAAAAAACTGCATAAAGTGCAATTAAAAGTCTATAGTGTTTTACTTGCATTCAGTCATGAGTCAGTTTCTGCGGATTGCTAGTAATGACCATTACATAAAATCTGAAACCTTATTTCTCCGTCTATTCGTTTATTTATTTGGCCTTTGGTCTGAAACCATTTAGCCAGCATTCTACATTAACGTATATTTATTGTTGCCTTATTACAACATATTGGAGACTTCAAATCTTGATTTCCGTGTCTCGCAGGAAGCGAACGACTGCCTTGTAGATCTGCACATTTCTTGATTGTAGACGCTCGCTGGAAATTTGGCGGAAAGCTGTTTTAGGCGCCTGTAGAAACGCTTGCGTTGTGACTGGAACCGCGAACAGGAGAGCATGATGTGATTCAGGTCGGCGATCTCTTGGTCGAAAGTGCATATAGGTGTTTCTATTATATTGAGGCGGTATATGTGCTGTGGGCAACAACCGTGTCCTAGTGTCATTCTAATAATGGTTGTTACGTGTCTTCGTGCTATTTTGTGCTCTGCGAACCAGGGTGTCTTCGGTATTGCAGGCTGTACTGTTGCATAGTGTCTTCCTCTGAGTAGCTGCGTCCGGGACCAGTCTTCATTCCAACTGAGGTGTGCCTTCCTAGATTTTTTTTTTTAACTGCTTTATGTCTCTCAACAGCGAGGTCTTTAGAGACGGGAAAGGATGGGGACAAGGAATGGGAAGGAATTCGGCCATGGCATTTTAAGGAAGCATCCCGGCATTTGCCTGGAGTGATTTGGGAAACCATGGAAAACTCAAATCTGGATGCCCGGACGGGGATTCGAACCGCCGTCCTCCCAAATGCGAAGCCAGAAGCCTTCCTAGAGACTATTGGGATGAAATCCCTCCAAGGTAGCTGGATGCCTGCGAAGTGCCCTTCGTTGATGCTCTGTTTCGCTAACTGGTCGACGATTTCATTGTGTACTATTCCTATGTGACCTGTGATCCAGAGAAAGTGTAGGTCTACTTGTATGTCATCTGAAGAAGCTTCTGAAACTAATCTTATTGATTTAATAATTATTCTTTAATAATTACGCCAGTACAACTGTTTTTGATAATATTTATTTGACGGAGGCGTTTCGCCTCTCGTCGAGGTATCGTCAGCGTACAACGTTTTATTTTCCATTTCTGTTTTAAGGTGTGGTTGTTGGTCGCCTGTGACCTCAACCAGCATGCTGATTACACTATTGTACATATTTACACAGTTTGTACAAAATTGTTATCGTATGAATACACATTGAAGCACAGTTTTTGTCCACGACATTGTCAAACTTCACTTTTTGTGTGTCATAAAGGTATTGGTGCGTTTTGTTACTCCATATTGAGTTCTGTAATTTCTGGAGAGCGCTCTTAGCGTCAGTAAGTATTAAGATTCTTGGAAAGTGCTTGTCTAGCCCGTACTTGATGACTGCGCACATGGCTGTAGTTTCCGCTGTGTAAATGGACGTCTCTGCAGGTAGTAATGTTTGTCCGAACTCTTTAGTACTCGTATGTGGGCAATAATAAGCGTATCCTACTCCTTCCGTAGTTTTAGAGCCGTCGCTGTATATATGAATGTAGTTGGGCCAAGTTTTGTTCAGAAAGTGAGAAATTGCTGTGTTGATGTTGTTACTCCGGATGACATTTTCTGGTAGATAATATATATGTAGTTTCAAAATTTGATGTTCTTATGGATACGGGAAGCATGGAATCGTGCGGCTTTTTAATACGAGTGGTTTAATTTTTTCGTATTGTTTGTATCCTTTTGATAGTAGGGGCACTCTTCTCACTGGCGGTGATCCGTTCTCTGCGAGTCTTCTGTTCTCTACTGACAGCTTCTTTAGTAAAGGATGTTCCTTTATAGCACGTTGCATTGTTTCTCAGGAGTATTTCTTTTTATTACAGTTTTAGCATATTAAACTATCCCGCATTCCCGCTTGTACTTATCTATGCATGAACTTTTATAAGAAAACTTTCTCACTATTCCTGAAATCAAGTACGAATTCACGGTCATAGTCATCTCCACGTACTGCTACTAATTCCCCTACTAGTGGCATATTAATCCAGGACTCGTCGCCAATATGTATTTACTAAACATCCAGCATCCCTTCACCTGCCTCTTGTGAAAACCCAGTCACTGACTGTTCTACTCAAGCAACCAAAGGTTTTTATCAGTTTTCTCCCATCTCTGGAAAGTCTCTTCATCACCCTCTCCAGTAAATGCAGGACTTTCAAACCTATACTGTACATACCACTCGACCAGTGAGTTTTGGCTGATCGAGTTTATTTTTAAATGATATCCTAAGATGTTTAAAGTTTAAATCTTTTTTAAAAAGAAATTACTCCACAACCCTTTATTATACAAAACATTTATTTTTCTAACAATGTACCTAATATGACGACACTTTTGGGTATTTATCTTGCGTCCATGTTTATCTACTCGAACAGGTATCCTATCAATTGCCCTCTGTAGCTATTCACGATCCTCCCAAACAATCTAACTATTCACTGCAAATCACGATCAAAATAATTCATTAGAATAACGAACAGAAATGATCACAATACACTATCCTTTGGAACTCTTGTTCACACTCAAACCTCTTTTTGAAATTGCATTTCCTACCTTAATTGTACTGTATTGTAACTCTTTGCTTCCCATCTCTTAATGGTTCCTCTACCTAACAAGTTGCTTTATCATTCACGAAGATAGCTTTTACCTTATTTAGCCTCAATTTGAGTCTTATTCTGCCAGATGAGGAGAGAGATAAATTACTTTCCTCACATATACTTTGATTATCTTTCCTTATCAAAATCTCCATCAAATTACCTAACTCTGTGTCTAAACTAATCGGCTTTTGATTTTTAATTCTGTCTGCTCTAGTGTATACACGGTTACTTTTCCAGTAATTAGCAACACAGAAATTCTCCAACCTCGAAATACGAGCTTCTCCCTTTTTATGTGGTTTCATCCCACAAAAGCCGGGGGGAGGAGGAGGAGGGAAACAGGGACGCTTACTCCGGGCGGCAACTTCAAGGGGGCGGCAATTTAGGTCGCAGAGACGGCGACCCCCATCAGAGCGGCAAAATAATGTTTGAAGGGGGCAATCTCACAGTTTTTGCACCAAGTCGTAAAATTCTTAGATCCATCAGTGATCAGACCACAAATATATTATTTCTCCTACTTGTGTATTTCTCACAGCCTGCCATTTTACCATTAGTTCCAAGTTGACCTCCGTTCCGCAAGGAATGCGCTCGCTCCGCTGACACGCCAGGCGGGCAGAGTGCCCCAGCGCACTCGACCTCGCCGGCGGCAGCTGCGGCAACAACGACGACCCGGCTAACGGACACGATGGAACGGATCTGTGAGCTAATATGACAACCCCCCAACGAACTACGGACTTGATCATGGATACAGCCTCAACTAAGACGATCAGCGCCTGCTCACGGACAAGATTCTCGCGCTACCAAGCGGCGCACCTCGTCGCTCTCCGTTGGTAAAATGAAGCTTCACAGGAACGCGCAGAGGGGCAATATCGCCAAGATCAGCGTCCCCGTTGCGCAGCTCTCCACGACAGCCAAAAATAAGAAAGCAGGTTAAAGGAGCCTTCCGCTTCGATCTACCGACTGCCCCGCCATAAGACAGCGGAACATCTGGTAAGAAAACTACACCAACCAACAGCAGATCAAGAACAGCCGAAGGACAGTATCCAAAGACCAATGAGGATAACCACACTTACCAGAAAAGTGTGCAACCTTACGACGAGGGCTTAGCCTTCCCTCGTCGTACAGCGAGGCCATTACAACGCTCGACCTGGAAAGGATGGAGACAAGCTATCCTTTTCAACCACTACAGGACAACTCACCAGAGACTACGAGATGTGCGCATATCCCACTAACTGTTGTGCAGTTCGAAGAGAAACTATACAACCATGCACAACAAAATGTGTGACATAATGAACAACCCTTTCTCAGCCAAGTCGGCTGGTGGGGGGAGGAAGGGGGGACAAAATAAAGTTCACATTCACAGCAGCCACCAGGGTGTTGTTGCAAGGTAACAACATTCTCTACTTGACCTTCCTGACTGGAGCAGTGCCACTTCTGAAGGTTGTTCTCCATGGGATTCCCATTGATGTCATCAAGCAGAAGCTAAAAGATATGGGCTTCAACGTCCAGACAGTGGTTCAGCTGCGCCACCCGGGAAGCCTCTTTTCTTTGTCGTTCTTTCTGACATCCCCGAGAATAGGCCCATATTTAGGGTGGAGAGCATCTGATATCTCAAGATTCAAACGGAAAAAACTGAGAGCTAGAGTTGGACCCTGTTAATGTTTTAATTGACAACGTTTTGGTCATGTGGCCAAGCACTGTAAGATGCCTCCCGCTTGTGTAAAGTGTGCCGGCCCACACGATTCAAAACAATGCACGTCGAGAAAAGGACAGGACGCAGCTAAGTACTTGAACTGTGGCGGCGGCCATGTTGTGTCCTACAGAAGCTGTCCTGTGTACAAGAAGGCACGATATCGCCAGAGAGGCCTCACAGTCAATAGTGATACCACCAAACAACAGCGCCAGAAGGAACTTAAGTCACCAGCAGAGAATTTGCAGAGTGTCTCCGCTGTCCAGCATCAAAATACAAATACCTCCTACCCACCGACTGGCAAGGGTCAGACGAAGCCCACTACGAGGACTAGGAAGCATCCAAAGCCCCAGAAACAGAGAAAATCCAGTAAGACTGACAGTCATCTCTTCTCGGAAATTGCTGGTCCACAGTTGGCTGCTGCTGCAACTTCTGACTCCAATCTGGTTGACCAACAAGAGAGTCAAAACCCGTAGAGTTCATGTACTGGGGATCTGTCAAAGAACCAAATACGACATCGGCCAGCCTCAACAGCTTCGGTTTCGGGGGAATCTGAGGGACTGAGAAAAATGTTAGAGACTGTCCTAAGTATGCTGGTCAGCCTAATCAAGTGGCAAGACCAGATGACCAGGGACACAAGCGTCGCAGTGAAGACAGCTTTAGCTACACCCAAAAGCAGTTTTAATCTTCATTATGGATAGACGATCCCAATTCAATAGCATATCCTTCTGAATATGGAATACCAGTGGCATTCATCGTCAGACCGTGAAATTTCGGCAGTTTATTAACGAACAAGATCTATATATCGTCACGGAAAACCACATAACGGTGCTGAAAGCCTCAGTAGCCAAATGCTGCTGTTATAGATTCTATCGTCCAACAGCAAAAGGTAGTATGGCTCTGTATGTCACAAGAAACATCCCACATCACGAGATCTACATTCCGCGCTGTTGTAAATTAAAGGTATCGGCATTTAGGAGGCCACGACCAGAGGACCACTGACCGTAGTTGCTGCCTATCGGTCTCCTAGAAGGGAAATAGCAGAGGCTGATTTTAATACCTTGGCCAATATCAGAGGTAAGCTGTTCATCAGAGGCTATCTCAACGCGAAAAACAAAGATTGGAACAGCAGAGTTACAATTCTGCAGGTAACATACTAAGCAGAGTCGCCAACAGACAAAACGTGTGTTTGGGGACCTGAAGAACACACCTACTAACAAGCTCACCGCGGACGTCCGGAAGTTCTCGACGTAGCAGTTACTAAAGGAACCCACGTTGAACAGGCTGTCCTCTGACCATTGCCCAGACTCCGACCTAATCTGACACGAACAACAAAAGCCGGACTCAGAAGACCGACTTGGTGAGATAACTTAAACTAGTCTTGGCAGCACTGCCGGGCCGCCCGGCAGAGGATAACGACTATGCTCTGTCCTTCTTAGAGCACACTTTCAAGGAGACATCACATTGACGACTCCGAAGAGATTCCTCACCAAGAACACTTCACGCCAGCTCCCACTTCACCTCCTAGCAGCTATTCGGCGCGAAAACCGAATGTCTAAGGAGTGGAAGCTGACGAGGACCGCCAACACGGGAAGACTGCTAAACTGAGTCCAGAAAGAATTGAAGGTGTCGTGACGGAGCAATGGAACAGAGAATGGTGCTGAATGGGACGCTCTGGATAGAGACCAGGAAATTCATAGGGCAGCGATTTCGAATCCCGTCCCTACATGGCTAACGGGGCCCAGTCTATAGCCAGGCCAATAAGGCAAACGCCCTAGCAGATTCCTTCGAGAGTAACTTCTGCCCATCGGAAGTGATAAACAAATACAATTTTTATTCCAGCAACCATTCGGCAGGAGTCCGAGTGCTCACCGAGAGGCACATCGGTCTGGCACTGGCCGTGTTGAATAAATCTGACACTGCGTACAATACTTTGATCAGCACGTTCCATTCTTCATAAGTTAGTGTAACTTTGGTGCTGTGCCCCAGTTTTTCTAGCACCAATACAGGTTCAAAATCGTGCTTAGACGATAAACCTATCATCAAACGTTTTGAATCACCAGCGTTGAGCTGATACGACGAAATAACAGTACCTGACAGGCCATGTATGAACACTGACGCTAGCATGCCAGTTGCGCGTTTCTAATCTTGCTTGCTCGTGTGGTGGGGGTAAGCCTGTTGTATCTGGGAACACCTGCTCCACAATCCATCGATCTGTCGAAGAGATGTGCTATGTAGGAAGTGGTGGTGGTGGGTGTAAGCCTGTTAAATCCCATTTGTGGAAGAACACTTGCTCCACAATTCATCACTGTGACATCTGATGCTGGTTTAAACGTGAGTGAAGCGACCCTAGCAACACGAGGTCTACAGGTTGTCATTATAATTGCAGACTACTCGTATTATGTCAAACACAACGGGCATATACGTGAAGCGTTGATTTGAATTTGCATCATACTGCTATTCCAATTGCGGAAACGATTAACTGATGCTGTGAAGAGGTAAATTTTAAATCAAACACTTATAATTTTGTCACCTATCATTTCACCGAGCGTGGTGGACTCTCGTTCAGGAGGACCGGTGCGAATCCCCATATGGGCATCCAGATTAGGGTTTTCTATCGTTTCCCCAAATCACTCCTGGTGAATGCATGGATGCTTCCTTTAGAAGTTCATGGCTGAATTCCTCCCCGTTGCTTATTCCCAGTCCTTTACGGCATCTAAACAAAGCCATAAGTAAGAAGAAAACATATCATTACTCCACCCGTGTGTGCTATTGAAACTTTTTGAAAGGCAACCATTCGACTTCACATCCACGTCAAGCAGCACTCGCTTCGTGGATTGAGCTGTTTCGTAACGTTTGCTTGAACCTACAGAAATTCTGTCTACCAGATACTTATATAACATTCTTTAAATCTAAGAATCCGTACCGTTTAAATGAATATAGAAGGTAAAGGACTTTCGAAATGATTGGTAGTGGCCGACTTCAATCATCCTGAGAAGCGAAACAGATAGGAAAGTTTGTATCTAGACAAGATGTATGCCGTCTTCTTCAGCCCAATTCTCTAAGCCTTCATCATTTAGATCAATAGTCTCGTACATCCATCGTAGGATATAGATTCTAATCCTCATCCGGCCATCCAAATACAGTTTTCAATAGTTTCTTTAAACCACTCCAAGTGGAAGCAGAGGGGTTCCTATGACTTAATTCCTTATAGAGGGTTTGTGAAGATAGGGTGCTGAGGTTGGTTGCCTCGCATTCTGGAAGTGTAGTTTCTAATCCGCGTCAAGATTTCAGTTTTTCCATGGTTCCTTAAATCACTCCAGGCAAATGCCCATTACGCACTTTGTCAAAATATGCGAGAAATAGGAACGGAACGAGGACTTGGCCGCTTGCTCATGAAATTGTGCAACGTCTGTAGATAGTTGTAAGACAGCAAATATTTTCATGATCCTCGATACTAGTATACATATATATATATATATATATATAATATATATATATATATATATATATATATATAATATCAGTTGTCAATTGCTTGTTAGTCCTAAAGGTAGATACGTTCAGAGTTTGTATTTGACGACTTTCCTATCTTGTTTTTGCTGTTTTCTAGTCGATTGTGTGCTGTAAAGTCTAATAGTGCTTGGTGCGCTTAAGGTGATATTAATTTCATTCAAGTTACTATATAGTGGACGTATAGTTAAAAAGAAATGTAATCTATGCTGTCCTGAAGGAATAGACTGGGAAACGGAACGACGCTGTTTTCAGTGACGATAGTAGGTTCTGCATGCATGAAACCGATGTATGACCTGCAGTTAGTATCCTCGGTGTGCGTTTGATGTGTGAATAAATATTTTTATGCATGTTGGCGTATGAAATCTTGACGTCTCTTTGATGCTCATGTGCCGATGCCTTGTAGTGTGTACAGCATGTTTTTGCGGAAAGTACATGTCAGTGGTTGGAACTAGGTGGTTTTCCGTAATCACCTAAGCCGACACATGAACGGTCTCCAATATTCGCATTATGAGCTGATTTCACATCTCACAAATGCATTTATCATGGAGAATACCATGTTTACACGTTTCACAATACATGCCTCGCTAAACAACTCTTTCCCTCAAATTTCCTCGCACTTGCAGTTTAACACAAAGTCCACAATTCTATGGAACCAAACTCATTTTGACAATAGTCGGCTTCATATCGCTTTTTTTGGTTCTAATCACCTCGACGCCGATGTAATACCCTAAAAGGAATTAGATATTCAGAAAAAACAAACAAAAAAATCTATTTGACGCCTCACACCTTTCTACGCGTCTTTAAAATTTGCATGATTTCGACGTGTTTCTTCAACACGATCCTATCTGAGACAAATACAAGTGCTGTGTGTTTGTATGCTTTCAGTGTGAGGTGCATATTCAAAGTATATGAAAAGCTGTATTTTGCTGCTGAAGAAGCAGAGCAGATTTTTTTTTGCCCCTCCACCCCCGCGAATCATTTGTAAGGCTGGAACATCGTTCGGTGGGACTGCGAGGACATTCTGCTTAAGCCGCGTATTCACTTAAGCATTCACCCCGAATGAACATGCGGCCCGAGAAGAAGGGGGCACAAAACCACGCCCCGCAAAAAGCAATGAGCCACTGTGTTCCGACCCCGTGTGGCCTCAACAGTGAACCCAGTCTGTTTTTGTGTAGATGTTGAGTACATTGCAATGGTTAACCAGAAAATGATCGTCGCCAGTTAATGATACTATAGTCGAGCTGAACGTGTGATCTTGAGGTTATTTTTTCTTAACTTAGGGCTTAACGCCTTGTCGACGGCTAAGGTCATTAGAGTCGAGATGGGACGGGGGACAAGGAACAGGAAATAATTCGGCCATGGGCTTTTCGAAGGAAGCATCCCGGTATTCGCCTGCAGTGATTTGGGGAAACCATGGGAAACCCAAATCTGGATGCCCGGACGGGGATTTGAACCTGCGTCCTCCCGAATGCGAGGCCAGAACGTTGACCGTCCACCCACCACGCTCGGTGTGAGGTTATTATCAATAACTAGGTAGCCCTGTACTATCTTATGGATGGGGTTCAGCAGACAGACAAGTCTCAACGGGGTGGAGTGGCAGGAGGTGCAAGGCGACGTGAACAACCAAATCCGTCAAGGGGCAGTTGCGAGGGAGCAAGTGGTGTAACCTGTCAACAGGTACTAGCTTACCAACAATAGAAAGCGGCTTATTTGGTACTTGGTCACAAGACGCCAACCAGACTGAGGTTTGTGGTTTCATGGTAAACGATTTCGAAAACACGTCTTTTCCAACAATATGAAACACGAACTATTTGAGGTGAAAACGAGTTTTTTTGATACCACCAGTGCATGATCCGATATTCCCCTCACTGCGAAACTGGAAAATTTGAATTCGTTAGAATCTGTGAAATTTTTGTGTATCAAATACATAAATAAAACATTTAGACGGATTAATCAGTTGGAGATTATGTAAAATCAAATTATTACGATTTGGAATTAGCTAACTAATAACCATTTTTATATTAAATACACACGCGATGTTCGATTAAGCAATAACTGAATAACAAAATAATCTAGCGATTTTAATCACTGTTATGATTTAATCAAAAATTATACAGCGTTTAATCAATTTAGCATATTATTTATTTATGATAAAAATATATATATTAACAGAAATTATTTGATCAATTGACTAGCTACTGACAAGATATTTACGTCCTGTAACTGCGGCAATTGTAATTAATAGTTTAACAAATTCGTGGTGAAATATAGGTTAGTAATGCCATAGTGGAGCTCAAATAGAGGTAAATAATGTCAACTAATTGGTAGTTAAATTGTGTTTCCTGTACTATCTTATGCATAGGGATTCGTAGACAAACAAGTCTCGACCTGTTTGGCAATGGTAATTAATAGGTTAACAAATTTGTGGTAAAATATAGCTTACTAATACAGTGAAGAGCCAAAGATACTGGAATAGGCATGTGTATGCAAACTCAGAGATATGTAATCACTCAGAGTACGGCGCTGCAGTCGCCAATGCCTATACAAGACAATAGGTGTCTGGCGCAGGCGTTAGATCGGTTACTGCTGCTACAATGGCAGGTTATCACGATTTAAGCGAGTTTCAATATGGTGTTATAGTCGGCGCACGAGAGATGGGACACAGCACCTCCGAGGTAGCGATGACGTGGGGCCTTTCCCGTACGATCATTTCACGAGTGCGCCGTGAATATGGGGATTCCAGTAAAATATCAAATCTTCGACATCGCTGTGGCCGGAAAAAGATCCTGCAAGAACGGGACCAACGACGACTAAAGATAATCGCTCAACGTGACAGAAGTGCAACCCTTCCGCAAATCGCTGCAGATTCCAATGCTGGGCCTTCAACAAGTGTCAGCGTGCGAACCATTCAACGAAGCATCAGCGATATGGGATTTCGGAGCCGACGGTCCACTCGTGTAGCCTTGCTGAGTGCACGACACAAAGCTTTAAGACTCGCCTGGGCCCGTCAATACAATTGTAAATATGTTGCCTGGTCTGACAAGTCGTGTTTCCAATTGTATCGAGCGGATGGACGTGTACGGGTGTGGAGACAATCTCATGAATTCATGGACCCTGCATGTCAGCAGGGGCTGTTCAAGCTGGTGGAGGCTCTGTAATGGTGTGGGCCTTGTGCAGTTGGAGTGATATGGGATCCCTGCTACGTCTAGATACGACTCTGACAGGTGGCACATACGTACGCATCCTTGCTGATCACCTGCATCCATTCATGTCCATTGTGCATTCCGACGGACTTGGGCAAATCCAGCAGGACAATGCGACACCCCACACGCCCAGAATTGCTACACAGTGGCTCCAGGAACACTCTTCTGAGTTTAAAACACCTCCGCTGGCCACCAAACTCTCCAGACATGAACATTATTAAGCATTCCTCAGACTTCCACGGCCATCTTTGTTCATGATTAATTGACTTTCGGGTTATGCATAAACTGAAAGTCAATTAATAATTATTGAGCATATCTGGAATGCCTTGCAATATGCCGTTCAGAAGAGATCTCCCTCCCTCGTACTCTTACGGATGTATAGACAGCCCTGCAGGATGCATGGTGTCAATTCCCTCCAACACTACTTCAGACATTAGTCGCGTCCATGCCACGTCGTGTCGCGGCACTTCTGCGTGGTCGCGGGGGCCCTACACGATATTAGGCAAGCGTACCAGTTTCTTTGGCTCTTCAGTGTATGATAGTGAAGCTGGAGGAGAGGTTAATATTAACAAATAGGTACCAGAATTTGCCTTGAATTGGGCTAGGGGGCCCCCTATACTATCTTATGGAGAATGAAGCTCAGCCTGGTAGGTCTCAACTGGGTGGAGGGCGTAAGAGCTAAGCATTATAACAATAAACGACACAAGTGTTAGAGAACAACGAAAGAAATAATTTCACTCTGAAGTTGGCATGTTTAAATATCTTGGTTGTAAGGTAATTGACGACTTGAAATCAAACCTAGAAGTTAATACTGGAATAGAAATGGATGTGCCACTATTATAACCACAGTAATAGCCGTTATTGCAGATAACGTAATGTTAGAAAATAGGGTAAAAAACGACAGAGGATTGTGAAAAGGTGCAGAGACATCCAACAAGGTCCGCATGGGGGACGAAATAGAGGTTAAAAAATTATTTTGATACGTACACAGAAATGTCTTTTATGATCATAAGATGGAAGTGATTTTCTTGTTCAAAGATGTGCGATAACACTTTGTCTGATTCTGAAGATTGGGCTAGAATCTGATAGCAGAAAAATCTGCGTATTGTTTTCGAACAATATTTGTACAGGCCGCGCACATAAAAATTCAACAAGGGCAGCATCTAATACATTACCTAACACGGGTGTCATCAGAAATGAAGTCAATAATGGTAAATCATTAGAGGATTCATCACAGTGACTGATGGAGTGACCCAGTGCGCGGTAATGAACGGATGTTTACGGTCCTGGACTGCTAATTGCAGGTGAGGACAGCAATTTATCGACATCGTTAACAAGAGTGGACAATAAGCTAACTGAAGTACAGAACGAAAATGTCTGTAATCGAAACAAACAAAACAGAAAATCAGGAACACAAAACGATTAACTAAAGAGTTATGATGGACTATTTACAGTCAATAATAAACAAGAATTAATAACCTGGCGATGCAGACCTTCTAAAAGCTCTTGATTCATGAAGCAAATGTTTATACTGAGGTTATCAAATTTAAGTACAGTCATTTCAGCGTCAAATTGGCTACCTAGAAAATCGAGTTCCCGTTTCCGGTAAAAATTTTAAACAGCACATGACCTCTGAACTATACCACTGACGCTCTGTGATTAGAATTTGATGTTTAACAGTAACTTCATCCGTAACAGAGCAGAATGAGCTACAACTTTAATCCTTTGTCATATGATGTGTGGCACCCGAGTGAGAATACTAGTAAAAAAATGATTTGTCTAAAGAAACTAATATGTCAATCCATTGATGTTGTTATTGTTATTGTTTTTGCTTTAGGGTGCTTCGTCGACATGGTTATTAGCGCCCTAATAAATCCGTAGAAAGAATCTACCATCCTGACTTTTTCAAAATTAAGGTATTGACACCAATCGCCCAATAAAGCGCTCATCCACTACACGGCCATACACCACCAGCCCAGAGACTCGTGTCTAGGAAAAGCTTCCTGAGAACATCGCGGGAACTAATTGGGTCACCTGATTATACAATGATTTTAACTGTGTATTTGAAGTGTATGATTCGAGAATAATAATAATAAACAAAACATTTTCATCGTTTCGCTTCAGATGGAAAAACCGGAAAGCCACGATTGAATATACATGCTAAAGCTAAGTGTGTGTCACACCCCGTGTTCAGGAATCGGAGATTACAATGACAAGTGTTAGTCCGTGTGTGGACGACTATGTGAAGGTGTGTGCGATTTTGTAAGGTGGTGTTCGTGTTATGGATGGAAAATGAAATAAGTGAGGGAGAAAACCAGTGCCGCCCCATTCAGGACTGCTATTCCGTCTAGTTCAACTTCCCCATTCGACGGACGTATAACCTACAACAGTGTCGTACGGACTTTGGTACATTATCTGGCGATGAGGAATTGTGCATTACTATCTTTCCTACCCTGCTAGTCAAGTCCCGAATGGCACTGCGTCTGGAAGTAGCAGGAATCGAACATCATCAATATCCGCGAAGACACGAGCAAACGTTCCAGTATAAGTTATATATAGAAAAGTTGTGATAGTACACAAAATTTATTTCTAAAGGATAAACGCAATGTACATTACTGATCATAGAGACGCCAAAAACGTAAATTTGGAATTTGTGTGTGTGTCTATCCGCGAAACACGCAAAAAATAACGGACGGATATTAAAGAAACTACATATTGATAGCTCACTAGTTGTGACATACAGATTGGTAGCATAGTTCCCAATTATACATAGTCCAAAACCATACATTTTGTCTGATCTGCCTGTCCATACATGATTTTAACGGCACTGAACGCAGTAATAGCTTAAGCCATGGAGTGACATGTAGAATCCTTTTTCTCCCATTAATAACATATTTCTCAGTATACACACTCCAAAACTGTAAATTCTGAAATTTTAGTCGCAAAAACTAATGGACGGATTTTAACGAAACTACACATCTTAGTAGTTAATGTCATCATTTAACAAATAAAATAATTTCCATCCAGATTAGTAACATTCATTTATTTTGTAGACAAATATGGTAGTTGGAGGGAGTGCAGAGAAGAGCTGGTAAATGTTTCTCTGGTAAGGACCGCAGAACACAATCAGTAACTGATATGATAAAGGAGCTAGAATGGGATTAATTAGAAGACAGGAGGAGAGTGAAGAGAGAGGTGGTGTTTGTGATGAGGCGTGGAGAGATATTAATTGATAAAACATAAGAAATCCTTATTTTTTAATGTAGTACTGAAAAATATGTAAAATATTTAATTGTTGACTAATTTTTTAACCAACAACTCAAGAACAGTTCAGTAATAATTATATATTTTTTAAAAAACTTATTGATGCACCTGGATGTTTATTTACGCATTGCATTATTCACTATAAATCCACAAATCACAACAACTAATACATATTAAATTCACTGATAACACCGATAAAATTAACTTTTATTATTAATATAAAACTAGATGAAAATTTCGCGAATAAAATGCGATGAGAAGTGAGGTCAGTGGTCTGTACTTTGTAGTAAGTTGACAGAAGAACCGGCAAATTTATAGTAATATCTTTCCGATTTCAACTGATGTATGCTATCCTGCAGACCTCTACTTTGAAGTAAACACCTGAATCTAAGCCAAACAAAACACACACAGTATTTCGATATCTCTGTGGTATGGGGTGCTGCTATCTAGCCGTATGAGATCACTCGTTATCAACGCTAACGTAGCCTAGTGGCGTGACCTTCATAGTTAATACTTTGCCCTTTGAGGGCCGAATTACAAAACATCGATTTCTTAATTTGTGCTGTAACTAAAGCGGAACCTTAAGCTTTAAAATGATACCTCATTTACTGATCTCGGTTACGTATGAACGAAGATAAGTGACACGACGCAAAAAAAAAAAAAACTTTTAGAAATAATGTATATGATGATACAAGTACATTATTATGAGGTTCATCACTGTTGTGTGACGTCTGTTCCTCCATTCGCTCCTCTTGACGAGTAATATCTTTGGTCGTTCGATGTTGTCATCAAATAAGCTGTATTCAAAGTATCATCTAATTCCTATGGCTAAAGAAATTTTATTTCGAAAGCTGTATCACTTATCAAGTAACCCCATACGTTGAGAGCCCGGTTCGAACGGAATATCTTTTAAGCTAATTCCAGAGAAATCCGTAGAATTCGTAGAGTGTCAAATGATGCTGTTGCATTTTACGCTCCGTTCCGCCGTGGGCGTGACAGTGATAGGGGATAATGGTAGGCGAGCTCTGACCAATTACAGGCGGGCTGATCCGACGCGTTGACGGCTTTCCCCGGCCGTGCATTTTTCATGGCCTCAGCCCTCCGACAGCCGAAGCCCACCCTCATAATCCGGGTTTCCCTATCGCTCGTATCGCGTACGGCTCTAAACATTTCCGAGCTGTCGTGGACGCAACGCATCGAATTCGCCCGCGAATATCGGGGAGAAGCGACGTGTTACAAGTGGAATTCAGTCCGCCTGTCTCTGTAACGCTGCTACTTTCATCTTGTTCGATGAAACGATGTGCATTCTGTAATGTAATCTTCGAAAACGCGTTATAAAAGAACTGTGCAAAACCAGCATTAATATAAGAGTATAACTGTAGTCCACAACCATTTCTTATTACCTACTATAACGTAACCATCTGTTTCACCTTTAATTAATGCAGATTTTTAATGCCGATAAAGAGTGTTTTTTGCTATGAAATATTATACGGTCAAAATGTTCAAATTTGGTTTACTTGCGATGTAAAACATATTGTGAATGTATAAATGGGCAGTCGTAATGATTTTTTTGATTGCTTTTAACATAGAATGTTTCATTTAGAGTTGCAGTCGGGTACACCAGCGGTGGTTGTCAAATATCGGCATATTTTAGTTTATTGTGAGTAGTAATTAAAACCTTATATTAATGTATTAACATTTAAAATAATCTGCATGGATTTTGAATGAAATTAATAGTATTGTGATTGTTGTTAAGTAGCTGACTCCCGTAACTTCACTCACCTACTTTCGTATTTTAGAAAGGCTTCAGAGATGAGGTCAAGGTTTCTAAGAAAGTAACATGCGCGGACGATTTGACTACCTTATTTGCATCCAACTCATAGTCAAGGCTGTCAGAAATGCATGAAAAAATCAATTTGTTGACGACTCATATAAATAAGTTACTAACGATGATGATTTATAGTTTTAATAAAACCATCTAGCGCTGGAAAGAAACAACAACAACAAACAACAACAAAAAGACTTTTTTTTCTAACAGCAGCTATGTAGTCCATAGTGCATGTAACTAAAAATAAAAAAAAAAATGTTCGCCACGAAAGAGTGCCAAAGAAATACTTAGACCCTTCTTTTTTTTCATCAGTTTCCTACAGAAATATTAACTCTGAAAATGGGGCAAAACTCAGTAACTTCGTGTTTCCTGAAAACTTGTAACCTTCACATCTCTTGAACTTGTAATATCTAATTTTTGGGGCAGGGGTAGTCGAAATATGTAGTTGTGGATTAGACAAACTTTTTGGACATGCGCTCTCCTTTTGGTGATCATCCTACAAGGACTGATGCTTAAAAATGATACCAAACATTAGCTTCAGGGGAAGCTGAGACCGTGAAAATCAATCGAAACTTTGAAATCAAAATTTTAATGTGAAAATTTGTTAAAAGTTTTAAATTTTGAACGGTTAATTATTTTATTTACCTTACGTGTATGAAACATCTATACATATTACAGTCAGTCCACGATTCCAAACATCAGCTAAAGAAAACTTCTTTTGAAGTGTTTAATTTTTGAAGACGATGATATCCACAGAGGAAATTAAAGCTGGTTTTACTTTGAGACTCCATTAGACAGAAAATATGTGTAAAGATTACAAGCAGTAGGGATCTGCAACAAATAGTAAAAACAAAATTAACGACAAATATGTTTAAATTGTAACAATCGGTTAGGGAACAGAAGTAAAACATTACAAACCAATTACAAAGCCAACCACGACCAACACTGAAAAACGACACCTTAAATCGCTAAAACCAAAGAACGAAGCCTCCAGAAACACTATATTTGACCATATGAAGAAAACAGTCTAACAAAATAAATATTGATAGAATATATGCTGAAGAAAAAATAACAATATCATACCATTAAACAGAATGGTTTAAAAATAGAATTTACGTATTTTCAGAATAAATGATGAAGGATAAAAGGGAGAAAAAGCAAGAGAAGGGTGGTATCTTGGAAGCAAATTGTTGTAGGGCCACGTCATAAATGAAACTGGTACAAACAGACCGTATGTTTGTAAAGAAGATTAAGACTGTAGCATTAATTTACTCTGCACGTAATAGCTTATCATTAAATGTAGACTTTTTTTTAATATTCTCGAACACCGTATTTAAAGAAATTAGCTCACCATCACGGGTCGCTACCAACTGTAGCTTGCGAGCTGAATACTTCAACTACACCGAGCATAAAATTGAAAATTACTGAGCGGAATCTTGGTCTAATTTGCGAGTAATCCTTGCGGTGTTTCTTTTTGTGCTAGTTGCTGCTGGTATTAAAGCGAAGACGTCTTGTACAAGGCGAATTAATTAGGTCGTGTAGAGTTGGTTACGGCTTACTACAGGGTACACAGATTTCTCGTATTTGTCTTTGGCAATTGGGCTCGGCTTAGAGCAAGCAGTTGGAAGATGAGATTGCTATCTGCGGGCCTTATAGGCAGCTACAGGGCCTTAGGCTCACGAACTGTGTGTCAGGCAACAAAGAAGATTATATTTGGCGAAGCAGCTATTAAAAGTGAAGCAGCTCAATAATAAATTTACCACATTGTGGTAATCACATAACAAAATCAGAATAATTCAGATGTTCAGCATAGCTTCATTCTGTTTAAACTGCCACCTCCAATAACGGAACTGTTTCCTGAGAAAATGTAAATGTAATCAGTAACTCAAAACCTGCATTTATTTTCCATTTGCCGTATGCTGCTGTTAAGTTACCTCTCAAAGATATTGCATGATAGTTTGGCTGTCCTTTCTCTAAAATTTAAAATAAGTTTTTTACAGTATTCTATAAATTTATTTAATAGTACAAATACTGATATAATAGAGAATAATTACCAATCGCGAGAACTTTACCGACCACCAGTTTAAAGATAGCAAACATATTTCCCGTCTCCACTAGTTTAGATGCATGACGTAGGCCTTAATCTGAGTGTGTCCCCGGATTGAATTGGGACCGCCTTCTATTGGAAACTGATTGTTCTAATCAATGATTTCAAGACTGACTACGTGTTCAATACTAAATTATATTTTGAAGAAAAATAAATATCTTATGTAAACATAGCAGCAGAAAGATAATTTGGTTGGTAAAATTTAATCATTATTTCTGTAATAGTTTTGGTATTTTTTTTTTTTGGGGGGGGGGGGAGGAGATTGGCGAGAAAGATGGAATGTGGTTAAATGAGTCTGCATCTCAAATTACTAAAGTAATTTAAATATAAAAGTTTCCGAGAGCCATCGATTGGAATTTGTAAAGTATTTATCCATCGGGAAGGAAATTTAGACAATGGTAATTGCAGTAACCCACATAGCTAATCAACGCAGTGTGTGTCTATTAACACTGACCTCGCTTCTCAGATAGAGACAAGTGCCACGGAAAGAACTGAAGTGAAACCTCGGTTACCGTCACCTCGGTGCGTCTAACAACGAATGGGAAGATAGGTGGCGGCAGAACTGCTCTTAGCAAACTACCTACCATTCCACACAAATTTCCTTTACTTCCAGCGATCTTTCATTCCAAAATACCATAAAAGTTCCTACTTGACAAAGCAAATTTATACTATACTGGAAATTATAGAAGTGTTTATCCCAAGAAAATGCTGTTTTTTCCATTTTGGCACAGACTTTAACTATCGTTATATCAAGACTGATCTCCTTCTGTGATAGCAGCCTTCAAAAAATACTGTATTCGAAGATCTCTCAATTGGCAAATCTCAAACCCCAAAAACTATTTAAAAAAAAATTTAAAAAAAAACACCCTCGTGTAATAAGCAAACAGCTACGTTTGTACACAAACATGTTGCATCAGACTGGGAGAGTAGATCGAATTTATCTGCAGTGTAACAGAGTGGATTAAAAAAAAAACAAATTGGAAGGCAAAGCGAATAGAACTACATTATTCCCACGGCAACCATTCAGCTGATGTAAGTCTCGTACTACCAAGAAAAGTGCAGTCACGAGAACAGACTGTATAGGGAATTAGATTAACTTGGTATCTTATGAAGTGCATGGCGCAGTGATTCATAGTCACAGGAAAGGAAAGGAAGTAAATCCATGCTTATTAACTGGGTTCTGAACATAACACGTAAGAATGGTCCTTTTATTCTCGTAGGACTGTAGATGGATGAATCGATGTTCTTTGTAAACGAGAATTTAACATCGGTTGCAGTAAAACGCAGTTTTATTGACCAGTATTATCAACTATCTGTCTTAATTTGCCTGATAAATCTTGCCACGCAATTACGGTCATAGAACTTCAAATCTTTGTACAGTGTGCCTCGGTGGAAAGATATATAAAGTAAAAAATTTTCATCTGCTTTTTTAAACTGTAATCATTAAGTGGGACACGTAGTCCAGGATACAAAACTCTATAAGTTCGTGTGTGAAGTGATGAGAAAACATACATTTTCCTTTCCCGCTCTCTTTAACAGCAGAACCAAACAGCGGAGAAAGGATGGAATCGAGGAGGATTAAGAGACTTATTTTGACTAGCGTAATATCAGGTCGTCTATCGATACAGTCTTTTAGTTTTTACTGTTTTATTTCGCAAACATTTATACTTTCAAACTGTTCATAATAATTCGAATTTAAATAATTGTAATCTCGAATGGCTCTCATTTTGTGAAGGTTTAATTTTTTTAATGTATCTCTCCAAATTCTTACTTTCACCATACGAGAACAAAGATAATATAACATGGTACACACTTAGACTTTTAAAATGTGTTTCACTTTGATTGTTCTCTATTTCTGTTTTGATTATTTTAATTTTATGCCTCTATTTCAATCTTTTTTGCCATATGACAACTCTTTACTATTTGTGGTCAGATTTACATAATATTTCGTACTAACCGGCAATCTTCTGAGGTCCAATCAGATTACGTGTTTTTACAATTTCATGATTTTGTTGCCTCCTTGATCCTGTTTCTAATAACTGAAAAATTTACACGAAATTTGTCACTAACTTATATCATTAAAAAACTGTAAACTTATTCCCAGTGAAAAGTTTTTGACTAAAAATGTAAATTCGTAAGGTCTGCCCATAGCGCCTCTACAGTGGCTGGACCTACAACACATCGTGGAGCGTCCTACCGCACTCATATGAACAAATCAAATCCCATAAAAATTGACAGCCCTATCGGTATTCGAAACCAGGTACCTCAATTTTTAAAGTAGGCGCCTTATCCACTTTTTTCCGCATCGAGTTACCAGACCGGTCTATTGTTTTTTTTAACAGTACGTTATTAATAACTTGGTAACTCCCATAACAGTTAGGATCAGATTTCAAGGAATTTTAATACTATACATAATAACAGAAAGAACGAACACTAGTGTGCGTGCGAGATTTTTGGAGAGTTCGTGATCTGTTGAATTACGCGCTTTAGACGCCATTTTATGTATTAAATACAGTAGCTGATGTTTTTCCATTGGTAGCGTTATACCTATTCCTTGAGTCAGTCTACTATCTTACAACCTTCATTGCTGATTAGAGGGTTTCCTGCAAAATGTTATTAAAGCCTCGCATTCTTCCAAATTACCGCCAGAAAATTTATTTTTATATCCAAACTAAACATTGGTATGAAAACTCGTCATTTTAAATCTAATGAAATCATAAGAAATATTTGGTTACGGAGATGTGGAGGGACACTGGACTCGGCGAAAGAGTCTATAGAGGTTAACTGCGGAAGAGAGACTAGCTTACGAGTAGCTAAAAACGTCTTTTTCAAAAGCTCGCAATGTTCCTGAATAAGCCGCGTCATTTGACTTGTTTAGTGGTTATTTCTGAGGATTCTGTTAGTTTTTATATTCTGTAATAGTTACAATTCTGTGTGTGTTTGACAGGTATTTAATAGTAATTGTGACAGTGACAATATTGCAGTTAGTTGAGAAACCAAGAATGGTGGCATCAACGTTGTTATTTGCGTCATTCTCTAGATTCTTTCTCGAATTTTCATTGACGACTGACATAAAGGTTTCAGCAGCTTACAGTCTATTTGCAGTTTTCAGTCAGAATACCCAGAACGTAGCTCGTGTCTCCCTCTGTCTGTAATCTTTGTATCGTTTAGACTTTTCGCGAGTAAAATGGCGACGGAGGGAAAAGTTGGGTGAAGTTAGTTTCCTTTTACGGGGAAGGGCGATTGTATTGACGCGGATGAAGTTACACAATCCCTTTCTTAAGCCTCTGCAAGTTGTATCTCAAGAAATTTCAGTCTTTTTGTTATCTAGAATAGTGGCGGCATAACTTTGAATAAGAGAAAACGCAGTAGTACTATAAGTTTTTCCGTTTGTCTTAGATTAGGCCAATAATATAATAAAGAAACGTTATACCATTTGAAAAGCTGCACTATTCAGTCGAACAGATGATAGGTTTATGTGATCAGTAACATTTACACAATAATTTGTGGTGATGATGAAGACGCTATTTTGTACTGTACATTCATTTACAAGGTTTGCTGGTATTTTGTATAGTGCTAGCATGTTTGTAGCAAGGGAGTAGTTCCACCTGTATAATGTAACTTAATATTACCAATTTAATTTAATTGCAATGGGGCACAGGCACCGGTGGCAATTTCCCTACACCCCCATCTTCGCCTTATCCTGCACCCACCTACATTTGCCCTCTACAAATTTTATCTTTAAATTCTTTCAACGTTTTCGGTAAATTATTCATCATTTCTCTTGGTAACTCATTACAATCCCTGACACCTTTACCTAGAAAAGAGAATCTTCCCACACTCTTGTGCCTGAAATCGAGTACCAGCTCGTGGTCATGGTCATCTTCCTGTCTATTAACTGATTCGCAAATAGGCTGAGTGGGCAAGGGAACCGTTTCCTTTTTACTGGTTCGATGTAAATATCTAGAGATTTGAACCCTAATTGTTCAGATCGCAGTCACTGGCTATAGGACCTAAGCTACGCTGTCAGGGCATCGTGCCATCCACATACGAAACTGCGCTGAAATTTTACTTAAATGGAATCTCTCAGTCATAATAGGTCACCAAAGATTATCTTGTTTACATTTCATTTCTCCCAGCTGAAGGCTGGGAGGCGGGCTGCTGGAGAGTCACAGGAGACTCTTTTCAGCCTAACTATACTACGGGGAGGGAGGGGGGATGGAAGGTCGGCCGTGGCCTTGTAGGGAACCATCCCAGCATTCGCCTAGAGTGTCTGAGGAAAACCACGGAAAACCTCAGACAGGATGGCCGAACCGAGTTTAACCCCGGTCCTCCCCAATGGCAAGTGGCAGTGCGAAATCGCACTGCCCAAGCCTCGGTGCCAGATTATCTTTCTTGTATATCCGTGGCTATGAAGGTTGAGCTCGACTCTTTAGCATCCGTGAGTAATTAAAATAATTTAACTAAGTAAAAAACTCTAATTTTATATATTACGATTCATTTCACAACTAGTATTCAGCCGCAATTAATTTATGCGTCGTCTTAAATGCCACACTTAAGCAGAAAATCATGTCGGCGCATTAGATTTTCATTTTTATTGAAGCTTTACGACTCATCGACGAGGTAGTACAGCAGGCAGAGGATAATGGACGGGGGACTTGATGTGGTGCACATTTGAGTCCTTTTATGAAATATGACTAAAGAGCAATAAAAAATTATCCAGAAATAATTCAGTCATGGACGAGAGATGGGGACTAATATTTGCATCCCAGCTGCTTATTAACTTACACGCATAATGAATAAATTGATTGTGAATGGAGTACGAATATGATTAAATAGTTAGACAGTTCGTCGCTAAGTTTCGAGCAAGGGCAGACGTTAAACTCCGTGGTGTCCCACCCAGACGCCACGCATACCTAGATACCAGACCTACATTTCATCTCACAAAATAGTTCCAGCGTCACCTCGTGACTTTTCCAAGCCCATAGCGAACATCCAAAATCTGGAAAGTTAAAGCAGCTGGTGAATTTATTTTGAAGCTAATTTGCGGGGAGGAAAGATGGGGAGGCGAGGATCCAGCCATGTTTGATTCACTTTACCTTCTTGCCTAGTGTAGTAATGTACGAAGCAAAGGGAATATATATCCGATGATAAGGTAACGTGTTGCGTTATCTATATGCAAATTGCGCATATGGCCATAGAGATGTTACGTCGCACGATTGAGGCGAAGCAAAAGGACCCAACCATTCTGAAACTTAGCAGTTTGTAGCTGGACTGTCTAACTCAGGGATTGTCAACCCGCGGTCCATCTTGAACATTTTTCAGGCCCGCGAAATTCATCACACTTTAACAAAATATTTTTTATATTTCATTTTTAGTGTTATATATTTCTGTACAATGTGAGTGTGGTATCATTATTATTTACGGATAAGCCCATTAGGACTACGCAAAGTACTCAGAAGCGTTTGTTCGCTTTCCTTTGTGCCCATATTTCCTTCATACGCTTGCAGTGGGCTTCTTATCTCTCATCCGGCAATGTTGTTCCAGGTATTTTCTTTAGTCTTTCCTCCTAGTCAACTTGCCATTTGTGAATTTAAATATATCTGGGTTTTATATATCTTTTGGAACAATTCCTATTTGAGGTATTTCTTGATTTCTCCAGTCCGTTTTATTGTATCTGATATTGCTTTACTTCGGTTTTCATAGAATTCAACTATTTGTTTTGTTCATTCGTTTGATGTGTCAGTAAAACTTTAGTCGGCGTTTTCTAATATCACTGTGAATGTCTGCATAAAATTTTCTGATTACTTTAGAGTCTGTATTGGTCTCCTATAAGTTTGGGGCCCAAAATTTTCCTTACAGTTTTTGCGTTCTTTGTTCTCAATGTTTTCTATATCTCTTTTCTTGTTCAAAATAAGTGTTTCTGATCCATAAAGACACTATTGTTTAATAACTGTATTGTAATGTCTCAGTTTTGTGTGCTTGAAGATTTTTTTTTTTTTTTTTTTTTGTCGATGTTTTGTGTTGGGCGATTAGCTGTTTCCATCTTGTGGCATCTAATTTAATTAGCTTTCATTATTACCATTATTATTATATTATCTATGTTTACATGTAAGAATAATAGTAAACACAATAATAATAACTCATTATGTTTCAATTTTTCACTCGAAAAAAATGTCTATAGTGGGTGTAAATCTAATAAGGAGATAAATAATTTTATATACTGCCCGTGGAGTTGGCCACCCCTGGTCCAACTGATCGCACTGTCGAACGTCGACCCATCAGCTGTGAGGGCGAAAATGGAAAACTACGTTGTAAACATTGTCCCTGTTAAGCGACTTCATCAAGATATCACGTACTCTTAACGCACCCATAGCATGTTTAAGTCGTTTCATTGTTCTAAGCAGGAATTCCGACGTAATAGTGCATTGTTGATTTAAAATGTAAACCGGTTTAATCAAACAATTATTCGGAATATTTTGGCATGCAAGTGATTTTGTAGAACACAATTAATGCGGAAATATAATTTTGTCTTTATTGAAATTTATTCGATACGAAAGATTAAATTTAATGTTCCTACGTTTTAAATTGTATGTGTGAAATAAACAGATCCAAGTTTGTTGAAGGAGAGGCCAAGGTTTAGATAAAGATTATTTTGCACATTTCGGAAAGTAAGGCATTTGTTAGAATTCTTTCGTTTATTTTTGGGAGTTTTGCATATTCAGATTAAATCAGTTTATAGTATAATTGGAAATCTTTCATTTGATTTTCCTATGTTGTTAAATAATTAATGAAAATGACTCGTTTAATTGGAAATCTTTCATTTGATGTTCCTATGTTGTTAAATAATTAATGAAAATGACTCATTTAATAAACAATAAGGATGATGAGATGGTTTATGTGAAGGAAATCATTCCGACTTTAGGCTGCAGTGACCTCTGGGAACCATGGAACACCGAAATCTGGATGGCCCGGTCGGTGAACGAAGCCGTGTCCTCCCGAATACCACGCCCGACATCCTGAATGGATAATCAATTTTAATACGCAGCCGTTCTCACAGCTGTTAACCAGTAATCAAGCCTGGAATTTTTTTTTATTACTGCAAAATTATTTGCACGATTTTTGAAGGAAACTTATCGGAATATGAAACGTTTCGTAAAAGTTCAAAGGAAATGAAACAGTTATTATTTTTTGCATACAGTATAGGTGACATTAACACTTAGGCCGGGCTGTTAACCTCTGGAGGAGTGGAGTGCTGTCATTAAAAGTCAGTTGCACACGGCCCTTTGTCGCCGGCACACTTCTCCCGCAGACAGAAGTAATGCAATTAACAGACGCCCCGTGCGCGCTGGAGTAGCGTTAATTGACTGGGCCACAAAAATGTGCCCGAAACAGGGCGGCCAAGTTGGAACTAGTGTGCCAAGTACGAGGAACAACGTCTCGCAGAGCTGAGGATCAAGGAAGTTAATTGGGTCTCCGCAACATCGAACTGTGCCGATTCTAATTTTACGACAGTTTTTGTTATACTCAACAATGAAAGCGTTCTTTATGGATACTCCGTTAAGAACACTTAGATCTAAACTTTTAATTGGAACTGGAGAGTACTTAGTGTGCGCACGACGATTGCGATAGCATGAGAAACGAATATAATTATTATAGTGTTATTCCAAACACCTGTAAATGGTAGCATAATACAGTCTGGCCGAGAATCCCATTATATTTTCCTGACGGGAAAATAGTTCTTTATCTAGATGGTCAACTTCGTTGCTCGTTATGCGAGCAATAATAAGAATTTCGTAAAATTCTTATGAAGGGAAAGAGCTTTGGACAATTTCCCTATCACGTTGGATTCAATTCTCTCTGCATAGCTATCATGCCACTAAGCGTGGTGGGTGAGCGGTAACGCTCTGGCTTCGCACTGAGGAGGACGCTGGTTAAAATCCCCATCAAGCCATCCAGATTTCGATTTTTCATGGTTTCCTGAAATCACTCCAGACGAATGCTGGAATGGTTCCTTCAAAAGACTATGGCCGAATTAATTTCCGTTCCTTCCTCTCCCCCACCCCCCCGACCTTTCCCTTCTATACGAAGCGCAAAGCTAAAATAATATTAATAAAAATGCTGTTTCTGTGCCTCATAGCATTCACCCAAGCTACCGCTCATTTTTACGGTAGGTCAAATATTGACGAGCTGCGGAATGAAAATTCTGTGTATTAATAACCATCCAAGGAGAAACCACTCGGAGAAGGCATGCGCGGGAACTTGAAGCAGTGTCACCGGAACTTCCAGGCCAGAACGTGTTGGACTGTAGACCTTTATTGTTGAAAAAAAAAAAGACACTTGTTCAGTGCAGATCCGTAACTAGTCTTTTCCGGCATACCTGCAGCGAGCACGCAGGAAATGTCTACTTAACTGGAAGGAGAATGGAAAGGCCCTAGTCACGCTATATAGCGCACAGCTAGATAAATAAGTGCACCTTGTATTAACACGGTCAATTTCCATCGAATCATTCGAATCCTGAAAATTGAAGGCACCCTGGTTCAATTCCTCGCACGGACAATGCCGGCAGATTTTGTAACTGGGAAACGGGAGAATATTTGTTCTCAACATCACAATTGTTCAAATTGCAAATACGTTTCTACCTATAGGGTATTATACATTTCTGAACGGCTAGGGAGAGTCAACTGTATGTAGCGAGCATTTGCCCCCTCTACAAAACGAGTAATCTGCTAGACTTCAGCGAGGGTACTGAAAGATAATACAGAAATAGTAACTCGATGCAAATTCTTCAAATTCTTCCTGCCACACTTCGTTTGATCATTGCTGGCAGATTTTATAACTGAGAAACGGGGACATTGTTATTAAAGATTATAAGCATCAAAGATATTAGAAAAAGTAATATTTTCAATAGCATACAATAACAAAGATAGTAATAATAATGCGACGGTATCTGGACGATGTCAAAGCCAAGGGCAGAAGTCAACATAAAAATGTTTCGCTTAAACCAGAATAGACATTTTCGCCACAACCATACGAAGCTCTGATAACTTGCAAAAGTCTAATTAAAACATCAAATACGTTCAAACGAGATTCAGCTTCCTCTCTGCTAGCACCAAAGCACGGTTGGTAAGGTATCAAAGAAAATTTCGCTTGGATACCGCGGAAAAGCCATTACATTTGTTGACTTCAGTTCTACTATTAGCGCTAACTGAAACTGTCCTATTCATGGTATGACACTTCCATAAAGTTCTTACAATTATACAAGAATATGAACAGAAAAGATTTCCGCGCGATGTAAAAAAATATCTTTCTACAACCGGAATTTATATGCATAAAATGATGCCGGTGCGCCAGCGATTAATTTATATGGTCCTGAAGCGTACATGGATTTGTTCTGAAGATTGAAAGTGAAAAACAAACCATCTGACAAGGAAGTTGGGCTTTAAGCGAAAATACTAGCAAATTTCTTAGTTGATCTTGGCTAATAGCTCTGATCTACTTCGGGACTTACATTTCCGTAAACACAATCTAGAAACTATGTATTGAGAGCGATTTTCTATTTAATGTAGTTAAAATTTAGATGCCATGTATGGTATAGGTGCAGAATAGATTCACTTTGAATAAAATTTATTCTAAGAACCAGTTACATTATTTGTTTGTCTTAGTATGCGACTTAAATGTTAACTGTAATTGCAGTTTCCACAGTTAAAAATGTGTAGCTCGCCTAATTATAACCCAGCTGGATACATCATAGAAACTCTTCTAATTTTATATGCTACGGGACAAAAAAAAAAAAAATCTTTACCTTGGATAAAAATTAATTAAACGTTAGAAAAAAAATTATTTTACTTTTCTGTGACCCTCTATTACTTTATGGTACGACAGTACGTTTACTTAACACACCATCAAAACGTGTGGGAGGATTGCAATATGGAGAAGTAATGCGGTGAATGAAGTTTAAACCAGTAACAGTTACTGTGATTTATTGGGCCGGCGCTGAATGATTTTCTCCACGGTAATGGATTCGCCACCTGAGAACTTAAGAAATCGTAAAACGGCGTTTGGAACGGCATCTTCCCGCATAATAAAATTTTCAAGCAGCACATTTCCAAATTCAGAATAAGAACTATCCTCGTTTTTCCCCATGCTGTAAAATAACTTCACTGAAGTTATTTTTTTATGACGAATTAAATTCGTCGTTAAAAAGACGGATTTATAGGCTACCATTGGTCGAAGTGAGTAGAAGAAGCATCCGTTTCAGACCGAAAAATAATGGAGAATACTAACTCCCTAAGAAAATAAAGAGTGGATTTAATCACATCACAAATACGTAATATGCTAAACTATTATATCCAATACGAACTTAATTAACAGGAATTAACAATAATTAGTTAAACAAATTATTAATAAACTAAAAAAATATTTAAACTTTGAGTTACTGTGTTTTATTCGTCTTCCGAGGGAGCAGTTTTATTTAAGTGATTAAAGGATTTTCTCTTACCACTGACGCGTCCAAGAAATATGATATATATAAATAGACGTGTTTCTCCTTATATCACTTTTCAGCCATCACTACCTAGCACAGATCACTGGTGTTTGTGTGTGGAAGTAGCATGGAGTTTCCTGTCGTGCACAACGTTGTCCAAATGCAGATAGCTCTGGAAATGTGGGAGATCTGATGGTTAAAAGTGGTCGATGCATGGCATTTTCATATTTCTACCGAAAGACTCGTGTATCCTTATACTCCTCTTTCATGCCACAACCACATAGAATAGACCATTGATGTTTGTGTGTAGTAATAACATCAAATCTCCCATCGTGCACTATGGTGGTTAGATATCTGTAGCTACGGGGGTGTGGGAGATATGGGGGTTGAAAGTGGTCGACCTGCGCCAGTTTC
Organism: Vandiemenella viatica; assembly: GCA_031002005.1. Lineage (NCBI taxonomy): Eukaryota > Metazoa > Arthropoda > Insecta > Orthoptera > Morabidae > Vandiemenella > Vandiemenella viatica. The sequence goes on along the minus strand of JARYHS010012519.1, from coordinate 36,751,873 downwards.
ATATTTCTACCAATGACGTATGCGTCATGGTGTATCACTTTTCAGCCAAAACTATCTAGCGCAGATCACTGGTGTTTATGTGTGGTAGTAGCACAGAGTTACTCGTCGAACACAACGTTGGCCGAATTTCTGGAGTGTGGGAGATATGGTGATTGAAAGTGGCCTATCAAGGATATTTTCGTATTTCGACCAAAGACATGAGTGTCCGTATATTTTACTTTGCTGCCCGAACTACACAGCGCAGATGACTGGCGTATGTGTGTGGTAATAGCATCGAGTCTCCCATCGTGCACTGTGGTGGTTAGATGTCGGTAGCTGTTAATCCAAATTCTTTACAAACACGAAGTCGTGGCACCAGCTACTATATATATTTAAAATATCACTTTAACCATACTAATCACAGGTTACATGTCTTTATAAAAAAAATCTTATATTTTAAGTTTTGTCTGAAATAGTTCTAATTGTTAAGATTAATTCATACTAAGATTACTGGCTGTATTTTTTATTTTTGTTTGAGTTTTCGATGGTTATTTTATACTAAGTAACCTCAAAACCCTTCAAAAATGAAGGGTTTAACGGAGTGCTCTAACCATTTATTTCCTTGCAGTTATTTAACTAAATATAACTGTTATAAAACAAAGCTCAATGTAATTTCTCGTCCCTTGTGCTGTAGCAAAAAGTTTCAGTTATTAACTTGGTCAAGGTTGCATTTCAGCCTAACGACAATCTTCGCTAATATTGCCGCTAGAAAATCAAAGCTGGACCGAGCGTGGTGGTGTAACGTTCTGGCCTCGCATTCGGGAGGACGGCGGTTCGAATCCCTGTCCGGGCATCCAGATTTGGGTTTTCCATGGTTTACCAAATCACTCCAGGCAAATGCCGGAATGTTTCCTTCAAAAGGCCATGGCCGAATTCCTTCCCATTCCTTGCCCCCCCCCCAATCCTTTCCCGTCTCTAAAGACCTCGCTGTTAGAGATTAAAAAAAAAACAAAGCTTCAATCACACGCGAATTAATCCATTCCCTGTATCGCGCGTCATTGGCATGATGCATCGCGATAAAAATTTTACCCAAAATCTTCACGGGTTCTTACATTTTTCTTTATTGTTATCTGTGATGCAGATCGATGTTTTAATGGCTGACACAGCTTACATGCGGCTGAAATAATGGCCCCAGTGAAAACGAAGGATGCTAAAAATAAATCTTAACAACTTAAGATATGGCATGTAATATTAGTTTTATATGACGAGTGAAAGGAATGTTCTGGCAATTCATTTCTCTGCGGTTGCTTAAAGAATTAGAATTGTTGTTATGTAATGCTAATAAACTTATTTTGTAATGTGTACATATTTCGGTTGCAGTTTACACAGCAATACAGATGAACTTCTGAATTAATGATGTTAGAATTCTGGAACCACTGAAATTAAATTAGGAATTCCAAAACCTTACGCTGTAGGGAGTGATATGGTTTTTATTCCTGGTTCCGAGCGTGGTGGGTGAGCGGTTAATGCTCTGGCCTCGCATTCTGGAAGACGCCGGTTCAAATCCCCGTCCGGGTATCCAGATTTTGGTTTTCCATGGTTTCCCCAAATCACTCCAGGCGAATGCTGGGATGCTTCCTTGAAAAAGACCATGGCCCAACTCCTTCCTGTTCCTTGTCCCCAGTCCCGTCCCGCCTCTAATGACCTCGACGTAGACGATGCGTGAAACCGTAAGAAAAAAATATTCCTGGTCCAGGTCTCTTTCAGCACGATAAATACGGAACGATTTACATCCGTATAGCAACTCAGGGCTTATGAAAGCATCTTAAATTATTTATGAAACTAAATTCCTGTGTTTTATTCTGTAGAAAATTTTCAGTAATCACTCTGGTCTTGTGTCCATTTCGACATAACCACAACTTCTACTAATATTGCTGTTAAAAATTCATAGCTTCTATTACCCGTATACGAATACATTCACTGTATTAGAACCTAAATTTGACTCGCTGGCAATATTTACATATGTCTGATATATTGACATCGGCAATATAAGCTGGTAATAATTAATATATTAATTTAAACGCGTTATTTATTTCAGTGTTTCGGCAAATCATTTCCTCGATTATAACAGTGACTTAAAATATTTACGTTGGATATAAATCTTGTAAGCCCGTCAAAAATGACGTGTTGAACGCAGTATTTTAACAATTCGTTTTTTCGCAAAGTTTAATCTCATCAACTAACACTTATAATCTTGAAAATGATGTTATGTAGATATTTCTTTCTGTATCAACAGTATCGCTGAACAGATGGTATAAGAAAATGTAAATCGAACGAATTTTAATTAAGAAAAAACAACTGATAATTAACATGTCTATTTTTACGAAATACATTTTCTTTTAGTGTGGTGGCAGTTCAATTACTTGTGGATGCTCAGCAAAATAGAAATATTATTTAATAACTAGAATAACCTAGAACATCTCCGGTCGCTGTTGGTTGGGCAGCGGAGGCGGAAAGTGTGACGTCAGAGTGTGACAAACATTACACATAAAATCGGAATTCTTCTTACATGAACTTTTTTTCACTAAATCAAGAGAGGCGGGTGAGCTATAACATTCAGGCGTGGTATACGAGAGGACGCGGGCTTCCATCTCCATCCGGCCACCCGGAATTTGGTTTTCCATGCTTTCCCGAAATCTCTTCAGGTGAATGTCGGTATGGTTCCTCCAAAGACTGTAACCAAATACTTTCAAGTACCTTTTCCAAATAACCTCTCCCACCTCTCCGAATTTAATGACCTCAGCGTCGAAGAGATATAAAGCCAATAGAAAAAAATTAATACGATCGGAATTTGTTGATTTATAAGTGGACTGAGCAGTCGAAGAAAAACGCTATAGACGAAAACAATGATTAGAATGTACAAAGCGACGATATAACTGAAGATTTAAGTCGTAAGGGGTGAAGAAATTAACTGATAATATCAAGAGATAATCATAGTTGAGCAAATGAAGACTAAAAAACTTTTAAAATTTATCTCTGAAGGGAGTGAGGTATGAAAGTACCATCTCTTGTCAAGTTTCCTGCAAATTTTTTTTAGCTGGAAGATACTCTTGTAACATTATCTCCCCTTACATGGAATATCCATCCTCCAGAATCAAACGCATGATTTAATTATGCTAAATTCTAGTTTAGCTTCTTTATTTCTACTCTCTTCTATAAAAGACAAAATTTTATACCATTATTATCTGTAAGCATCTTATGAACTTACAATAAATATAACAAGTGTGCTTAGCTCAGGTATTAACTAACATCGCCCATCCTAACCAACCCCATTCACACATGAAAGCAGAAACTTAGAGGTTAGCCATGTGCCCAAACACAAATTGAATATAGCAATCATTTGCAGGATACAAAATATTTACTTAACATCGGAATTCAAAAGCCATCACTTGGGTTATTTCGAAATTTAGGCCTTACAACATATCGCAACACAATTCCTTATTCTTCGAAGATCGACGAAAGACAGAATTATTAATTATCAATATTATTCTTTATTATTTTGGGATCCTTGTTTGAATCTGGATTTTTTCCCAAAGTTCGTTTTTCGTTTTTCTGTACTTTTATTGAGAACTAGCTGACCCGATGATGCTTCGCTATTGCTAGATTTGGGTATACACACAAATTAAAATAACGCAAAGCTTGGTATCAATTTTGGCTAAAACTAGATATTATTATTTTTGTGTTTTGGATTTCATAAATAGTAATTCCTGTTTTATTCCACTTTAAGTTCATTACAATGTTCTTGGATATATAATGTTTTTGGCGATTCCATTTGGCATCTATATAAACAAATTCTTTGGTTTCTCTATATGGGCGCACGCAACATACAACTGTGCATCAGATAATTTTTCCCATTTACGATATCAAATAATTTTATCACAAAATGTTCTGTAATTTAACATGCATGCCTGTCATCAATGTAAACTTATTAACACGTCCCCAAAACATGTGATGCTTTTAAACACCCATTTAGTTCATCGGATGGTGTTGAAAGGAGAATAACAGGTAATGTACGTCGAAAATCATTACCTGCTAATAATCTAAGCGCTTCACCAAATGGCCTTTCGTTTCAACTTAAATCTTACAACGTTCGATCCAACGTTTCCAACAATTTTTTAAGTGCTATTGTACGTTCATCCCATATCATCATCTAGCATTTCTAGAATATTTTACCGATTCCTGATGTTTTTGAAATATTGAAAGTTGGTATTTCACTGTTTTATATATTCAAGGGCTATTTAATTGCTGAATGTGCCGTTTGACAACCATCCAAAAGAATCGCCGCAATTCTAGATGATGAGATTGCGAATGGGATATTTTGTGCACGTATGGTTGGCAATACAATTGAAATAAGAAATGGCGTATGCACTGAATCAATTCTTCATGTGAGTAATGGTTTCTTTCTTCTGTTCAGATATGAGGATTTCAGTAGCTACGGACAGAGCTGACTGACCATTGTGCAAAAAAACCGTTCAGTAGAATTTAGTCGATAGCGAACACACATTGCCTTTAATATACGAGAGACTTATTAAGGTTTTATCCGATTTCATCACAAATAATTCTCACCCTAGCTTTGAGGAGTATCAGAAAGTTCATCAATCTTTCTCTTTTTAGTTACTCATGAATTTGATAAATATTTTGAATGGTTTTATAAGAATTAATCTCAGAAATTCGCCATCTATTCTCCGACATCTTAAAACATGTTTAAATGTAGTTTGATGCGAAAAAGCTGCCCCAGGATTCGAATCCACCTCCACTCCTCAACACAAGCTGAAATTATTATTTAGGTCACTTTTGCCAATATTGTCAACTAACTGCACAGTTAAAATGTGTACACTTTCTCAATGTGCGGCCATCATATACAGTTGACTCGGGGGAAATAAGCTCGCGGAAATAGAGTACCAGTGTGTTTGACCTGAGCTTCTGAGTCAAGGTAACCGGTTCCCGAGACTATCGCAGCCTGCGAAGCGGAGCGAAACGGAGAAGAAACAGAACACGACCAAACCGAACAGAAGCAGGCACAATGCAAGGTCGCTGCAAGGTTAACGAACCTACAGGCGTCTGGCATTCACTACCGTTACTCCCCTGCAACCGTGAAAACCAGCCGAGAAGGATGTGTATATATATATACTGTTAGATAGAATAAGCCACTAACCATCCCGCTCACCACTTTAGATAACTGGTCGGAGATTGGATCATGACGACATTCCAGTGTCAAGTTTCACATGCATTCTGTTATGCCATAAACTGTGTCAGTAGGAAGAAAAGGGAGATAAAAAAAAATTATGCAGAAGACAATTTGTTTCTGGGGCTTAAGGTCTTTCTGAAAATGAAGACAATGTATTCCTTCTTTCCTCGCACTATTTGGGATTGGAATGCGCGGGTTTAGGATTGGTGCTTAGCACCCTCTGCCACCCACAATGTTTGTGATTTGCAGAGTATGGATGTAGATGTAGAATTAAAAACGACCTGTGAAAATTCCGTATATCAGATGTCACCTTATGTGTGAGAATCTCGTAAACTTTGAACTAAGTTTAATTAACGATTTAACCAAGAGGGGACCCATTCGATTGCACATCATAAAATCCAGTGTAGTTGAGTCAGATTGCTGGGAGTAGCGGCAAAAGGGCTGAATAATCCAAGAAACATTCCAAGGAAACATGGACAACTATTACAGAAGCTAGTCCCAGGGTAGGTTAACAAATCAGTTCATAACACGAATACTAGATACAAGCCGGAGAAAAGAAAGTACATTCTGTTGGATAGTTCCATACACTACAGTTTACAGAGTATAATAAAATATATATATGAAACAATTTTCCTCTCGGTCGTACAATGGCGCAAAATCATAGGGAGCGTCCATAAACTACGAGGCTCGGTTCGGGGGAAGGGGTTTGCTGGAATGCTACGCTGAGCTACGTGGGGGAAGGGGAGGGTCCGAGCCAAGCCACGTAGCTTTTCATTCATATTATTTGTAACACTTAGAATAAGGTAAAGAACACACAACAGCATGTGAATATTTATTTCCGTCATATAATTATTTCCATAAGTAAATTTCTTCTGGAATCAACAGAGGAAAAAGCTACGTGCCACGTTGGAGGAGCGAGGGGGCCAAAATGGAGCTACGTGGTTTATGGACGTTCCATAAGAAATAAATCCCTTCATCTGTCAGACGATTTATGACATCACAGAATTGTTGATATTGAAAGACAGATGCGAAGTCTATTATTTAATCAAACTGCATTACAGTATATTTGTACAAAGAAAGTTGTTTGGAAAAATCATTGCGGACAGAAGTCATTTTACTACTTCGAAAGTTATGGCGCTTGTGTCCTGCTAACGTAGTATAATTGAATAGTTATGACATCATCATATACAACATATTGAGATATTGACCACTCAAGAAGGTAAACTCGCGCACCGTTAACTTTTTTAACACAATGAGAACTCGCAACAAAATGCATTGCGGTGGTTTGCCTTACATTACGACAGTATCTGAGGATATTTCAGAATTGCCGCGCATTACATGTTTCAGTTGCTGTTTTTAACCATATGCAAGTGTTGCAGCTACGCGAATGATCGATAAGGAAAAGATAACACATAAAAGTGATTTGTGCAAAAATAACTCCATTTACTCTTTCAAAGCAATCACTAACGACACGAGGTGGCGTACTTTGACACGTAGTCGTCCGAAAAGTTTTTATTTTACTGTATTGGTGTGGTAAATTTTCCTTCTCTTTTCACAGTCCCTTTTCTCAGATAATACACATAAGATAGAGATTTGTCGACTCCTTTAAATTCGTTAACTTTGAATTATTTCCTCTCACTGTTAGGAGGAAGGAAAAAGGTTGTATTGCTTGTTTTCAAGTGCTGTATTGAAGTATGTAATGAATATTGGCAGAAGCCATTCGACGACTGCATAAATATTAATTATAGAAATATTTTTTATTTTAAAACGCCCGATGCTTAGGACATGCATCCACCCTAAACGTATTAATCGCAAACATGTAAATATAAATCTGTGTTTGCAAGCAATAGAACGTTTAATCTACAAAAGACTGGTGTTTGAAATTAAATTAGAAAATAACGACATACGACTATCATGTAGAGGATATTGGGTTAGGGAGAGGAAAGTATTTGATTTTTCAATATTGTAACCGAGATTGTTTGTGCAAAAAAAAAAAAAAAAAAATAAATAAAAAAAATAATAAATAAATAAATAAAATAATAATAATAAATAAATAAATAAAATAATAATTCCTATGAGATTAGGGATCACGTATAAAATGATCAGTATGCTATGGTCTCGTTCGACTAGTTCACAACTGTGACACTATAGAGAAATTACTCCAGAATTTAATAAAGCTCTGAATGACTTGAAAGCAAATAAGGCAGTTGGTATTGATGAGATCCCTGCAGAACTTCTTAAATCTCTAGGAGAGGAAGGAATCGAAAGATTATTCAAGCTGATATCAAAAAGTTATGAAACAGGAGAAATTCCAACTGATTTTAACAAAAATATCATCTTCACACTTCCAAAGAAAGCACAAGCCGACAAATGTGAGAATTATCGCACCATTAGTCTAACATCACGTGCTTCAAAATTACTAACCAGAATAATATACAGAAGGATGGAAAGGGTAGTAGAAGAGGTAGTAGGTGAAGATCAGTTTGGATTTAGGAAAAATCGTGGTACAAGGGAAGCAATTCTGTCTTTAAGATTAATAATTGAAGGGCGGATCAAGAAAAACAAAGATACTTTTATGGCATTTGTTGATTTAGAAAAAGCTTTTGATAATGTTAGGTGGGACAAGATGTTCAAAATTTTAAAGAAGTCAGGTCTAAAGTATCGAGATAGAAGAATACTCTATAAACTATATAAGAATCAAGTGGCTGTAATAAAAGTAGAGAATCACGAGAGACATGCATCGGTTTAAAAAGGGTGTGAGACAAGGTTGTAGTCTATCCCCGTTAATATTCAACTTGTATGTAGAAGAAGCAATGAAGAAAGTCAAAGAAAAATTTCCATACGGCATAAGTTTTCAGGGAGAAAAAATCAGTATGCTACGATTTGCTGATGACATTGTCTTGTTAGCAGAGAGGGCTGAGGATATTGAGAAGTTATTGAATGGCATGAACAAAATACTGAAGGAAGATTTTGGACTGAATATAAATCAAAGTAAGACAAAAGTGATGAAATGTAGCAGAAATGATACCAATAGTAGCAGATTAAATATAAAAGTAGGATCGGATGCTATAGGAGAAGTGAGTGAGTTCTGTTACTTGGGAAGCAAAATTACAACCGATGGCCGAAGCAGGAAGGATGTTAAAAGCAGAATAGCACTAGCTAAAAGAGCCTTAATGAAAAAGAGAAACCTAGGAATTAGAAAGAACTTTTTAAAACTCTATGTGTGGAGCACAGCACTTTACGGTAGCGAAACATGGACTTTAGGAATACCGGAAAGAAAGAAACTTGAAGCATTTGAAATGTGGTGCTACAGAAGAATGCTAAAAATTAAGTGGACAGACAAAGTAAGAAATGAACGAGTTTTGGAAATGATGGGGGAGAAAAGAAGTTTATGGAAGAAGCTTACAGGAAGAAGAGATAGGCTTTTAGGTCATATTTTGAGACATGCTGGATTGGTTAATTTGTTGGTGGAGGGAACGGTCGAAGGTAAAAACTGTAGAGGTAGACAGAGATTAGAATATATGAAGCAGATATATGAGGACGTGGGTTGTAAGGGGTATGTAGAAACGAAAAGGTTAGCACAGGATAGGAAGGGATTGAGGATTGCATCAAACCAGTCTAAAGACTGACGACAGCAAAAAAAAACTCCATATTGAGCAAAATGTGTTTGGACATGATATCAACAAAAGTGAAATAATTTTGTGAAGCGGAATAGAGTTCTCAAGAATAAGTAAGTGGGAAACTGAATCAGATGCAGTACAAGAAGAAAATTGTTATTTGCAACGGATGGCGGAAGCGAGGTTCTGCGGAAGTCAAGATTAGTATTATCGAAATGGATTTATTTTCACAACCAGTTACCTTTAGCACGAAACACTAATCTGAGGCAAAGCAACTCGGGAACTGAAGCATAAACTTTTGGAAGGGGGATACCGATGAAGCATACGAGCAGTATAACATTCTACAAATTTAAAATTTAGATGTCAGATGGAATACGAAATGAATATTTTGAGGAATTTAAGAATGAAGAACTCTACCAATTTTTTTTACAAAACTAATAAACAGTTTTTCATATATCGGTACATTTGGTTGTGACGGCTGTTTGCACTGTGAAACTACATAGAGAAAGAGTTACAATGGAAGACAAAGACCAGAGCATTTAAGATACGTAATTTATTTTGTTTCAGCTGGTATGTGATACCAAAGAGATTGACTCACGGTAGAATGCGATGTGACCAGCTACAACCGAAATCCCACAGAAAGCAATAGGTTTAATGCGGCAGGTCTATAAGGGGATCGACGGTACGACGTATTTGTGTACTTAAGTATTACTCTCAACACGGAAAGGCAAATAAATGCCTCATTCTTGAAATGTGAAGAGCTGATGCAACTGGGGATGGTAGAAGACACGAATACAACTTGTCCTACGAAAACATGGCGAAATTTGTTTAAACTTCATTTACACACTTTTATTGTGTGAAATAATAATTAAAACAAATCATATTACCTACAATTCAGCGTCATTTTTTTCCTGAAAATCTTTTTTCGTAATGAATTCACGGGTCTACCGACGGATTGTCTTTTCATAACACAAATCGGCCGCACACCCTTGAAGACTTCATTGCAATCATACGTCAGGAAAGTCTCCATTCTTACATCATTTTTTCATTTTTTGTTAATACGTTTATTGTTCCGGTGCGTTTTTAATTGAAATAGTTACTATTTTATTTCATCTTCGTTTCTTTACTTGTATATCAAGAGGTATTAATCGAAATTACACTCGATTTATTCCAAGAATGGTTGCGTGTAAATGGCTGAAAATAAAATAGTAAGTCTATCCGTGACGGAAAATGGAGCTCAACAAGGAAATGGAAGAACAACTGAGAAATGCTTATAAACATTGCAAAATGCTTGTGTCGATTCCAGTTTACTAGCAGATTTGCCTCCTGACTTAATTTCATTGGGTATGGGCGAGGAGTATTACAATGCCATTGTTGGTATATTGGCCGAAATTATTTTTGGTGGTATCTGTTATAAGCAATCTGATTTGTTTGAAATTTTATTTCACGCAATAAAAGTATGTAAATGAAGTTTAAACAAAATAAAAAAATCCAAGCTTGACAAATTATGAAGATAAAAATAAATAAAAATATTTGATTCTGCGGATATTTGAACTCGGGTCAGGAGATTATGAATCTATCACCCTACCGCATAGCCCATATGGTACAATAATTTATTATATAAAGGTTATTTAGAATTTTTTGTTTCTATGCATGCGAATATCTCAAAAACTAAGACGCATTTCGAGAAATGACTATACCACAGACATATATGCTGTGTACCCTTCAACATATAAGAAGGAGATCGAAATCCGTTCTTAACATGTCTGATGGTCTCCAAGTAAGGCGGGGTAGCTATGGTGAAGGAAAACATAAGATGACTTCAACGTAGAGGTGGGCGCCGCGCCGGCGTGACGCCGCCGTGTCTCAGTGGCGCGCCGCCGCCGCCGCCGACACTTGCTTCGCGGCGTGTCCTTGAGAAACATTTCTTAACACGACTGCTCGTTTTTTAAATTTTTCGTTAAATTGAGTTAATAAGTAGGTGTTAAAATGACCGCATTAGCCAAAACTAATGTTATAAAACTTTCTGTAATAATGTTATATGACTGTCTAAACCAAACTTGTTTTTGTTGGAAAGTTTAGTGATAGAAAAAGCCAATAAGAAAAAAATAGTGAATTCCGATCAAGTCTATTTCTTAGCTAACCTAAATGCGTTAAAAACAAAGTATTTAACCCTGAGTACTCAACGTATGAAGGAAATGAAGACTGGCGGCAAAATAGAAGGTATGATAAGAGATACTTTTAAAGCAACAGCTGAGACTGGATGAATATAAGATTATAGCTATCATTGATGCTGGAGGAAACGTGCGAAGAGCAGTTTCGCTGGCTAATATGGAACATCAATCTGTGTCTTGGTCTTGAGCTCCATAATCTCGTTACAGTGGAGGCCTAAACAGAGTTCCAGAAATTGAAAGGCTCGTAAAAAGAATGTAAGAAGATTGTCAAGAGAGAGAAAGAGAGAGATACCCCTTGTCAGCACATGCCGAAAAATGGAAAAAAAGAGTTTATGGATTTCCTTGATAACATCGTTCAATGATGAGACCAATCCTATTTTATAAAATGATTAGATGTAATAAGTACAGACAGAAAGGTTGGATGAAGTAGTTGAACAGAGCTCGCTAATCGTATCAGGATCAGGAAGTGTTATATACACTCTTTCTATCAAAACTGAAAGGCCAACACGTTGGCATAGATTTCGAGAGATGCTGAGAAGTTTAACCCACGTACGCAACTGTGACATAATAAATAAGATGTTTATAAAGATTGGACAAGATGAGGTAAAGCAAAGTGACCCGAATCTTTTAGACATAAAACAGCTAGTAAAATTTTGATAAGGTTTCGCGAAGCAGTTGAGGTCATGTCGTCTCAAAAATATGTTCAATGAATGCGAATCTTCTCTTCCGCTCTGAAATAATTGAGATCATGAATTCTGTCTTAGATGACAAATTATTGACTTAAAACTTAACTTAGTCCACCACCCGAAGGTTGGTTGGATCCTCCCGAAGGAGGCATACTATGTTTCGGCTTAATCGCAACATGGTGGCAGAAGTTAGCAAACGATTCGCTGCCACAAGAGTGATCGTAGCAGTATCACCTTTGGATTATCGTTACATGGGCCTCAAAGAAGTAGATACATATTTGGAGTCAATACAAAAAACCAGTACTTCCTTTCTTGTCTCGTATATCAGGGAAGTAATCACTGTCATTAATGTGCCAGAAACAAAAGAAAATAGGGATTCTATTGCTTCTATAAAATCCACCAATGATACATCGTTGCTGCAGAAACTATTGATGAAATATCGTATGGCGATAATGATTATCCGTTCGCTCAACAAAGTTGGAGATATTTAGCTTCATCTCAAACATCAGATCCTAAAGATGGAAATCTTTTAAGTTACTTCAACAGCAAAAAAATAAAAAAAAAACCTTCCCTCGGTTTTCTGCTCTTACCTAGACTTTTCTTTGTGTGCCTGCACAAGCACACCGATCGAAAGAGTATTTTGTGTGACTAGGTTAGTCATTTCTACGAAAAGGTCTAGCCTAAGCTCAGTTCGCCCAAATAAAATTATCTTTGTACATGATAATAACAAAGAGTACAAAAACCTGCAAGATTTTGAATATATAAGTGAAACGTTACTTATTTTCTGTTTTTGAGAAGAAGTAATGATATGTACATCTATCTATATGATATATATTATTTCTATAAGGTATTTTTTTTCTCACAAGCCATTATCTCCCTTCATACTTAACCGAAATTAATGAATGAGGTGTCATTTTAAAGCTTATGGTCTCCACTTTGATCACATCACATTATAAGAAAGGAAATTTTCGCAATTTGACCCTTAAAAGGGCAAAAATGTCAATACTTCTAAAATGCTGTTTTTTTGTGCTACGAGTCATTTATCTCCCTGGATACCTATCTGAAATCGTTTAATGAAGCATCATTTTAAAGATTAAGATCTCCGCTTTGGTGACATCACATATTAAGACAGGAATTTTTTTGAATTTGACCCTTAAAGGGCAAAACTATCAATAATTCTGCAACGCGTTTTTGTGTCACGGGCTATTTATCTCCCTTCATATCTAACCGAAATCGATAAATGAGGTATCGTTCAAAATATTAAAGTGTCCGCTTTGGTCACATCATATTTTAAGAATGAACTTTCTAAAAATTCAACCCTGAAGGGACAAAAAATATCATCATTTCTAAACCTTTTTTGTCGTTTGATGCTTAACCGAAATGGAGAAATGAGCCATCATTTTAAAGATCAAGGTGTCCGCTTTGGTCACACCATATTTTATGAAAGTAATTTTTTTGTAATTTGACCCTTAAAGGGCAAAAGTATCAATATTATTTCTACAACTTTTTTAAAAATTACGAGCCATTTATCTCCCTCGATATCAAACCGAAATCGATAAATGACATATCGTTTTAAAGCTTAAGGTCTCAAATTAGGTAAAATCATAAATTAAGAAAGAATTTTTCGGAATTTGATGCTTGAAGTGGTCGCCCGTATGAGACAGTTTAGAGCCAAGTCCCTAGATTGCAGCAGCAGATATCACATAGATGTCAACAAACTTTTTTTATACAATAAGTAGATTTCGGATTTTTTTTTTTTGCTTTGTTACGGAAGCATTTTTATTTTGCTATACAATTTCAATGCAAACATTTTATTCGCACAGCAACACATATCATAGAGATGTTGATATGCTGTGTGCATTTTTTTCAGGTTGGTTGCATTCTGTTAAGGTCAGTGACAGTTCGTCGTATATACAGTGTGTTTTAAATTTTCCTAACTGTTTCGTAATATGTTTTGATGGGTACCTATTACACTAAACAAATAAATATTTACTACATCAGTGCGGTTCTACTTTTCATTATACTACAAGCATTAAACCTCACTATTAATCGTATTTTACTAGCGAAATTTTCGCACGGGTCGTCTAGTATCATATATAAAGTAGTCACGCCGCCGGCGTTACGCCGCCGCCGGCTGAAAATGTTCGGCGCGCCGCCGCCGAGATTTTGGTAAGCGGCGCCCACCTCTACTTCAACGCAAGTGAGAGTACCAGAGTCCTGTCAGTTTATCAGTAGAATATGTGTAACATGTCATAAAAGTACTCTTCTGCTCGGTTCAGAGAAATTTTATCTGCAGATTCGTAAATTGATTTTATTTACACTAAAAATAAATTGCTGATGAGGCTGAAATGATTTCGTCTTCGAATAAGCCGTTATTAGTGCAAGTTGTCAACAGATTTTTTGCGAAAAAGTAAACAAATCGGTTTTCACAAAAGGAGAAACGAGAAATACAAAAATCTTCAGAGTAAGTCGTCTACTTGATTTGTTTTGTAGGCTATTTGTTCCTAAAACAAAGTAAGTTGCACAGGAGGCTAAGTTAGCAATCTAGGTTTCAACAATACCAAATTAATCGGGGTTGGCAGAAAAGCTTCCCGATGACAAAACTTGACATCACCACCTTGAATTACTAGTAAGCGGTTTTGTAATTATGTATTATTATGATTACCATTTGTACATTTCAATTAGCAATATTGTAAACGTTCGGTTGTTCGTTTGATGACTCATATTTCACATGCCGTCACATGAAACACAGCCCCTATTAACCTTTCTGAATACACCTGACAGCCTGCATGAAGGCTTTGTTAATTCTTTACCATCGGCATTAGACTTCTGACGGGCGTCGTAAGCTCTGGTTCCTGTTATCCTGGCGCGTTTATTTCTGGACCAGAACCGGTTCCGTAGCGCCGCTGGAAAACTCTGGCGCCGAGGCTGGATCCGCACTTCACCGGAAACAGCGTACAATCCACGCTTTCTAACTGGACAAAGCGTATCGGTTACAAAGTGAATGGCAGAGGGAAGCAGTTACTGGAAGTAGTTATCGAAAGAAGATTTTAGACACAGCTGCGAAACACTGAGGTATGCATTACTACAAACATAATGGAAGCGAAACAGGAATAACACAAAGGGTATGTCCGGCAACATGGAAAAATGATGGTTGACGGGGATCAGGGGAAGGTACGATAGGAATATTAAGCCAGCAGTCGATGAAATAACTTTCAAACAGTGAACAAGCGTCGACAATATCAGTGTCATATGAACATATAACGATAAAGCAAATGAAGCAAGGTAGGAGATCTCAATTTGAATGGTGTGGGGATCCTTTCTTGGTCCTGATGGATCAGGTTCTAAGTCGCAGCCTGCAACATTTGGAGGCAGGCAGTTGGCGAATGTCAATAAGCAGCTAACGCATTTGAACTTATTCAAATATTACTGCAATTAAGAGTTTCACACACTAGCTCGTTATGGTTCACAAAACTCCCTACTCGCTAGATACATTTTATTGTAAATTTATGCTGTTTTAAAAGCTGAAAATTATAGTTGAACTGCCATTAGATGAGACGTGGCAAATAGCGTCGTCTCGAACTTACTCCATTCCGAAACAATCCTTCCTTGAACATTTCCAGGAGGGATGAAACCACTTATAAAGTTAAGCGTGACTGTTTCAACTGGTATCATTATCATCTGTATAACTAGCCCCAAAGCCCATCAAAAATGATGGGTTTAACGGAGTATTATGGTAAGTTATTTCTCTGCAGTTGCTTAACGAAATAGAATTGTTATAAAATAAAGCTCGTTGTAATTTATCGTCCCTTGTGCTGTAGCAAAATGCTTCAGTTGTCAACTTGGTCCAGGTTGTAACTCAGCCTAACCACAATCTCCACTAAAATTGCTGCTGGAAAAGCAAAGCTTCAATCACGCGCGAATTAATACATTACCTGTATCGCAGGTCAGTGTCATCATGCATAGCGATATAAACTTGATCCCAAATCTTCGCAGATTCTTACACTTTTCTTTCTTAATACCTGTGATGAAGATCGATATTTTAACGGCTGAGACAACTTAGATCGGCTGAAATAATGACCCCAGTTAAAACGAAGGATGCTAAAAATAAATCATTAACAACTTACGCTATGCCACGTAATATAATTGTGGTTTAGGCCACATATACCGCGATCAATTTGGAACTTCATTCATTCAAACCATGTAATGATTTCAGTAAAAAAAATAAAAAAACTGATAATATGCCAATTTAACGAAATACATACTTTTCTTTCAGTGTTCTAACAATTCATGTCTTAGCAATTGCTTAACTAAATAGAATTGTTATAAAATAAAATTCAATGCAACTCCTCGTGCCTTGCCAGGTCCAGGTTTCATTTCAACCTAACAACATACTACGCTAAACTCGCCGCCAGAATAACAATACTTCAATCTCACGAATATTAATACATGAATTGTATCAAAAATCTTATAGGGTTTTTACACATTTATTTTTTGTTATCCGTGATTCAGACCGATATTAAAACGTTTGAAAGGCTGACACAGTTGCTGAAATAATAGGCTCAGTAATATTACACAGTGAAAGCAAAAGAAATTAAAATAAATCTTATAAACTTACATTATGCCACGTTATATTTGTTTTAAATGTAGTGTAAGATGCACAGATCGGGATCAGTGTGCAACTATTTCAGTTCAAACGAATTAATAATTTCAATAATAGGACACAGTTTCAATTATTTTGGAAAAAAACTAAATTATTCATGCCCTATGCTGTAACGTCAAATGCCAGTTGCAATTCTGATCCATGCCAAGTAACAATCTAACCAAAACTTTGGCTACATTGATGCTCGAAATACAAATCTTTTATCCTACATATCTATGAACAAAGAATTTAAAGAATACTTCTATATATCAAAAGACTATTATGTAAATACAAGCATCTAATGATTGATATGTCGTTTTTAAAGCAACACATAATTTTATTTCAGTGTTCTGTCAATTATTTTATTCGCGGATGCTTGGAAATGTTATTAAATAACACGCATTACCAAGATTAATGGCGTAAAGTGTGACGTCATTGCGCTACGTCATAAAGTTACGTCATGCCGTGACAGACGTCATAGCTGACACAGTTGCTTATTGTAATATTAGATTAGATAGCAGTGTCCGCGAGTCTCGTCCACGTGGAATTTGAGATCCGTGCTGTTAATTGATAGATAAACTATCAAAGAAATTTTTGATGGGCAGGAATAGCAGAGGAGCAGATCTGTTTATTCCCTTTTCTTGGATCTATCGCTCCACTTCTAAATTTAGGTTGTATGCAATTGTTTTAAACACGTTTGTGCACATTTGTGTTTCTATCACCCCTTCATAGTGTCATTGATCGGGAAGACTTTATGCTCGTGGATAATTCGACAGGCACATTTCGGTATTGATCACGGAACTTCTGTTATCAAATATATGAAATTGCTCTGTTTGGAGTGTTTTCAACCCTGGCAGCAAAACTGATACATCCAGAAGGGGAGGTGAAAACGAAATGAAAGCGTACGTGGTGTTTTATCAGTGGTTACAAAATTTAGTTAAATTTACAAAGAACTTGGTAGTATGAGCCCACTTATGAGTACGATGTTGCACTCTTCTGTTCTGTATGCATGCACTGATGTGTCAAAGCTGTTGTATTCTCTCCTGACGCAACCGTATCTGGTCGTTGATATCCTGGATACTGGCACTGGGGCAGAGTTCACGTCCTAGCTGTTCTCACGCATGTTCTATCTAGAACAGATCTGGAAATTTTGCTGTACCTCAGCATCACGCAGACAGTTCAGAGTGACACGTGTCGTGTGTGGACGACTATTGTCCGGCACCACGATACTGTCGCATGATAGTTAACAGATGAGGATGAAGGATGGCCGTGACGTTCCCTCATACACAACCAGCCGTGACCTGAAGTCATACCAGATGACTCCCCACACTACGACACCATGAGTAACTCCATTCTGCCTCTCTAAAACACTGGAGGAATGGGACCTCTCCCCAGGTCACCGTCATATGCGCCGACGATGGTAATCCGAGGAAGTGAAGGACCGCGATTCATCTTTGAACACAATGAACACATCAAATAAAGTTTTGAACATTTAGTGTCTGTGCATGAAATTTATTCGAAAAAGTGAAAATGCAGCGTGCAATGATGATAAAGAAGACAAAGCAGTTAATTCGCATAACTCATACTAATGTACGGATTTCAACGGATCATATCCAAAGTCATAGCTAATGTAGTGGGTTCTCACAAAGGACACTTTTTATTCCAATAACTAGCTGGTACCCACGACTACGTTCGTGTTTGTAAAGAATTTGTATTGACAGCTACTGACATCTAACAACCATAGTGCACGATTGGAGACGCAATGCTATTACCACACACAAATGCCAGTCATCTGCGCTGTGTAGTTCAGCCAGCAAACTAAAATTTACGGACACACATGTCTTTGGTTGAAATACGAAAATATCCTTGATCGGCCACTTTCAACCACCGTATCTCCCACACTCCCACAGTTATCGAAATTCGGCCAACGTTGTGATCGATGGATGACTGTGTTACTACCACACACAAACACCAGTGATCTGCGATAGATAGTTTTGGCTGAAAAGTGATACACCATGACACATGCGTCTTTGGCAGAAATATGAAATTGCCGCAGGTCGACCACTTAAAACCCCCATATCTCCCACACCCCCATAGCTACCGACATCTAACAACCATAGTGCACGACAGGAGAGACGATTCTACTACCACACACAAACACCAATGGTCTATGCTTTGTAGTTGTGGCAGAAAAGTGACATATGCGGAGAGACATGTCTTTCGTCGAAATACGAAAATATCCTTGATCGGCCACTTTCAATCACCATATCTCCCACACTCCCAGAAATTCGGCCAACGATGTGTTCGACGGGTAACTCTGTGCTACTACCACTTAAACACCAGTGATCTGCGCTAGATAGTTTTGGCTGAAAAGTGATACATCATGACACATACGTCTTTGGTAGAAATATGAAAGTGGCGCAGGTCGACCACTTTCAACCACCATATCTCCCCCACCCCCATAGCTACCGACATCTAACCACCATAGTGCACGATGGGAGATTTGATGTTATTAACACACACAAACATCAATGGTCTATCCTATGTAGTTGTGACAGGAAAGAGAAGTATAAGAAGACACAAATTTTTGGTCGAAATATTAAGATAAATGTAATGGCTATTTAATCCTTGTAGAGGCAAATACTCCCGTATATAACGGATTAAAACATTGACAATAACATAGCAAATATGGTTTTCTGAGGAGTTTCATGAACAAAAATGAAGTGAACTGTGGGTTATCCCCAGTCGTAACATTTTTGAAAACAGTACAGTTTCAAGCGGTAATACAAAAAATGAACGTTCACAAATGTGTTGTAAACAATTACATATAACGAAAATACGGAATAAAAGTCAGATATCGAGAAAGAGTAAATAAGAGGGCTGCTCCTATGTTTTTTTCTTGATACCTACCTAACTAACTTCTCTTTGACAGTTCGTCAGTGAACTAAGAGCACAAATCATAAATGTCACCATCACGAAGTCTTGGGCACACCTAGTAACATGTTATAAAATATTGATCGTCGAACTCTAACAACCAGTGCCATAGCCCAGTTACAGCAAATGTCTTCTTCAGATTTCGATGGGTAGTATTAGCAAAGTTTACCTTCGCTTATAGTCAGATCCTTCAATAATAGTCAAAAAGAGAAAGATTTCGAATTTACAAAGTTATGAAAGATATTTAACTGAGGAAAAACCTATTTGCTTGTATGAAACAGGATGTATATTGGAACACCTCAGCGTAAACCTGGTCAACACGTGGACTTATTTACAGAACGATGCAGCTACTTCCACCAAATATCGGCCATCACAGTCCAGTTTCATCAGCTTAGATTACTCAGTGGAAGCAATCATCATTCTTATCTAATTTCCACAATACATGACTGTTAAGTTGGAAGGCGGTATTACAACATTACCTCCCAAACAGGCGGTTCGTTGAGTGACGCTATCTTATCTTCTCGGAAACGCTTTGAAATGTGTGACGCATCGCTAGCACGGTAACACGTGCTATGACTCAATGCACCAAATGCATTTCCTTGATATTTCTGTGTAGCCTGAAGTTGATGTCGTAGGATGTTGGGCGCAGTGAAAACAGAAGCAGTAACAGTGGAGCAATTGATCACTTCACAATCGGATTATAAATTCTAATGACAACATATTAAGTAAAGTCAAGAAATTTCAAACGCAGAGACTTCCGTAAATCTATTGCCAAGATGTCAAGGTTATTTCACAATCTAAATGAGTTCAGCCGTTTCCCGATCATGAAGTAAAGACTACAACGTAAAGAAATATATATAATGTAACAATGAAAGGAAAGAAATGCCGCGAGGTAATATTTACATGGAAAAGAAAGGGAAAATACACCAAACACTCACCAAAGGTGAAGGGAGGAGGGCAGCAGCAACACACACAAAAAAACCACACACACACAAACAAAGAAAAAACAATATTTTGGGTGAAAATCCCTTTTTCACAAACAGAGAGGTGGCTGGTCTTTTATATATATAAAATAACAAAGAAGATAACATGATATTTTTTTTTTTTTTTTTTGATCTTGCGCTTTTAGTCAAGTGGCATTTTGACGATCACTTTATATGTACTGCATTTAAATCCCCTTTCGCACTGTTAACAGAGACAGAGCGAGCGTATTAGATGGTCTAGTTTTTTGTGACAGCAGTGTTGCCGGATGCAGTCTGCGGTCCAGAATTAAATCAAGAACTGAGATATCACTTACAACATATCGCCCAACTCGTACTCCACAACTCGATGTTGGGACACTGTGTTCTGCGGTTGGGCGCCCCTTTCATATTTCGACGTTATGGACGGCACTGCTGTCGACGAAGAACTGGACACACAATCTTATCGGTCAATTTGGACAGATACGTTATCGAGGCCTATCATAAATTAAAGAGTATTCGAGGCCTTCCTGGTAATATTGATACGGGCATAGTGAACTAGTATACGGTTTAACAATTCGTCTTTATCAACATCAAAAGAACCACATTAAATTATTATCTTTTGTAATTTCAGGTTCTAAACTAGAGAATAAAATATCAGAAAAAAGTGTTCTCATGGCAGCGACCAAATTAAAAGCCACCTAGATGTGAAAATAATAAAAACGACGAATTAAATGAGATTTTTTCTTCTCTTCGCGGGTGAGATCTTTCATGGCGATCTATTACAAGTGATGGAAATTATTGTAGTCATGTATCTGATAACGTATAAAATTTTGTGCTTACAAGTTTCCAGTCCCTGGTTCAAAATTCCGAGTGTTGATCAACCCTCAACGTGGGTTTTTCCTGCTCGGGTGACCCAGCCGTACTACAATAATCTCTGTGCGTATTGCGCATGTGGTAGGTCGGTTGGCAGTCACTCGTCACAAAAATCAATTTTTGACACATTTTCGGGTTTAGCAGGGCACTCCGCACCACAACTCTCCAACGCCGCGCTTCTAATGCTGCAGTTCAGTTCCACGCAAATATTTTATTATTGGTACATTATTAATAATACTTTGAATAAAATAAATTAATAAACTGAAAGTTAATCCCAAAATAAAAAGATTTGTTAGTTTCGATCACAAGTGACACAATGTATTAAAAGCAATAGATCTTGGTACTTGTCGTTTAAATAAGTGATATGGTTGATATAAGGAACAAATTTCAGGTTCCTAGAAAATAGCTTTCTTCATGTGGACTGTGTAAAATAACTAATCTGAAACTGACGACATTGACAGCAGCTCAGGTCTTCATATTCCTGTCGAGAAACTATGATGGTTCTCTACTAGTGAGCTCTAAATCCTTATACCTTATATCCTGGAATAATAATAAAATGTTTTGGTCCCCATTTACTTCTATGGACCTCCTCACCCCACTCTCAAAATATATTTCTACAAAATTTTAAATACTATATTCGGTTTTGGTTCAAAGAAACACACAACATTTGAAAAGTTGAAACTTATTTCTTATAGGAGCTTAAGGATAGACAGCAACAGGTTTCCCTTTGTGAACGGAATTCTAAGAACAGATTCTGTAGTGGGCGACACACGTGGAGTGGTAATAACGAGGTATACAGCCATAAACAAAGATTAGATAATTCAAGTCGAGTAATTGAGATTGCAATGAGTATATGAATACGAGAAAAAAATACACGAAAAAAAAGGTGTAGTACTGACTGGAATCAGTTAAAGAACAAATGACAATAAAAATAAAGTACATAAGTAGCACATCTAGCATTTTTAACAACATACTGAATTCATCTTACTCCCAAACACAATTGTGTACGACCTGTAAAACACTAGGACAGAGTAAACAAAAAAAATCACGGGAACAAGATGTTTTACTGGTGTGTTCAAAGACTTTTTTCGTTCGTACGATAAAGCATAGAAAAGAACCGATTACGACATAATGAGCATCTTCGCCCTCTTTGCAATATATTCGAATCACAATTGCAGAAAACTGATAAACTGTATGGCATTATTTTAGTTCATGAAACAACAATAATCAGTGGCAACTGTTAATATCAGAGGTTCTTTTCACCACAGGACGGCTGTTTATGTTGTTTTTTTTTCGTAAATAAGTGTACATTAATACTGTAGTACTTCCTTTGCTACTGAAGGTTATTAGTTCGAATTTACGATTAAACATGCAAATTATTGAATATTAATTTTGAATATGATTTATGTATGATGGGATACATTTCCATTTTTTACATCTAGTCGGGTAGACAATTAACATTGATTCACAATTTTTTTTAATAAAAACCCTTAAATGTGTGTATGTAACCATTGCTAAAACAAAATAAAATGTACGCGATCAATCCTAATTGAACATTACAATACTATCAACATGTAGACGCACATAAAATCAAACACTAAAACAGAATTTCAAAAAACAATGAAAGACGTCGAGGTCATTAGAGGCGGCATGGTATTGGGGACAAGGAACGGGATGAATTCGACCATGGCCTTTGGAAGGAAGCATCCCGGAAGTCGCCTGGAGTGATTTGGGAAAACCATGGAAAACCCAAATCTCGATGCCCGGACGGAGATTCGAACCCGCGTCCTCCCGAATACGAGGTCAGAATCCATCTACTCGGCTGGCTCAGATACAATTAAAGTTTACAAGGAACATGAGTTTATTCTCTTATCTTCACAGATCCCTCTGTTGGTCGTTTCAGGTCGATATCGCGATAAACAACGTAGTCAAAACTCTTTACGATAATATTTTCGTAATGTCTGCGCTGTTGCGTGGCTATTAAAACTGCTGAAAGTATCACCACACTGACGGAGTAATGGCAGCCGTTACTAACATCTTAAAAACAAGACAGTTGTACATAAACAGAGACACTAAAAAAAATAAAAACTAACTCCCAATCTCTGGAACATCTCCCACACGCCAACATGTCTTCTCTCGGAGAGAAGTTCCTTTCTCCACTCCTCCACTTATATTTCCAGTCGTCCCTTCGCGCACAAACATTAACCGGGCAAGTAGGAGTTCTCCATCCTCTGGCCGATTCCTGATGTTTGGTCGTGAACCATGAAACAAGAGTAGCGTTTTAGTGGCGCTACAGAGAGGTGCAAGTCCTGTTTCTCACTCGCATCACCAACATAGTCACAAGTTGGTTGGATCCTACCTTGCGATGGGTCGCTAAACCATGTGATGAGCTTAATTATATAATCCCTTTGAGTCTCTTCAACTTGTAAATATATCAAAATTTTTATATTAAATTGTATTGTCTCCTGAATTTTTTTTTTTTTTGAACACGATGAATCAAATGAAAGCAAATGTATATTCAACAAAATACTTCCTTTCATGTTTTCATACCAAATTATATATAAGCTCGTACGCGTGGATTAAGAATTATTTTTCCAGAATTGAATATAGAAAGTTGTTGGTAACGAAGGATTGGTCCCAAACAACACCGAGTCGGCATATGACAGGAAAGCTATCACTATATCATTCTACCGTCGAACCTGTCTGTTGAAGAGAATCAATTTCCAACATATTTGTCACCATTCGATAAGGTGTCCAAATGTCGTGACTACTGTTAATCATACTGGAAAAAATGTGCTGTGCCCTTCATACAGATTTTCTTGTCAAATTCCATCAGTATTGATATAGCCATTTAGTCGTCAAAACGTAACAAAAAGACAGAGACTTACTTCCGTATTTATAGTATTATTACTGCGGTTCACACACACACACACTGACTGCGAACAACACCTGAGGGATCATTATAACGTAAAAAAGTGTACACCTACAGCATTGCAAGACTACCTATGATTTGCCTCGCATTGCACCCCTAACTTTGTAATATCTACAGTTTAACATTCAATCCGAATAACCGACGGCCCAGGCGTGACTCTTACGATCAAAAACAATTTTTAAAAATCTTAGCCTCCACGGAGATTTTTTTTTTTTTTTCGAAAAAAGCTATTTATTTAAAATTCATGGCAAATACACACTATTTTGAATACAATATGAACCGGCGACCACGACCCAAACATTAGTAAGCCAGCGCTTTAGCCACTGAGCTACATGACCGCTACACGGAAAAACAGTAGAGAGACCTCCATATCCAACGCGTCTGTCTATCACCGTTCAGTAGTATTTCGAAATTATGAGACAACATGTATTACTTATACAGATAATTTTTCAACCAAATGTAGACAGTATTTTTCTCCTTGTTTCAAAGGATAAGTGTGCAAAATTTCATCGAGATCGCATGAAAACTGTGGATTTGTATGAAGAACGAACAAACAAACAAACATACATACATTCATACATTCATCTTTATATATATATGTAAGTGAACTTCAATTATAACTTTCTGACTGTTGATATACGCTCTCACTGCATTCTCTACTACCGTTCAATTATTTCGACACACAGAGGTACACAATCCAACTTAATAGATCGTGCGCGTGTTTTTTTTCCGCAGTCATCCTGCAGATTAACGTCGGAGGGTGCACACTCGCATCGCCGGAGACAGCAGGGCCGTAATACGCGCTAATTTAATAGAGCTCGATTGACAAACGAGACCAGGAAGCGGGTAATGCTATGAATAGACGTCAAGTGGCTGAATCATGCGGCCAGCCAGCAGCCGCCGCTACAGGCTGGAACCACTTACAAGACGCCACGCTCCCGTAACATCAAACAACTCCCACAACACCAACTCCAAGTTCAACTACACATATTTACATCTGTGAAATTGTGCTCTATCAGCTCGTTTTATTAGATACCTAACAAAAAATGAAAAAGACTTATGCGTTGCAGAAGAAATAACAAGAATAATACAATCAGAAATTTGAAATGACTATCAAAAGGGAAAGGAAGAATTGCCTACGTTTTTCTGGAAGAAACTGTATACGAATCGGTTTTGGAATTTATTTATTATTGAAGCAAAAACTCCCTAAAACAGAAAATTCTTAACAGAGCCCAAAAATTAGTAGATCCCTTTAGTAAAATGAGAAATCTTCTGCAGAGTGACAGAAAAAGACATCTCAGAAAGTTAAAATGAATTATGTTCAGAAATACTTCCTTGCTGGTCTGTATACTTCTAGACACAAATAACGGAAGTAAACTTCACGCAGTTGAGATGAAATATATCGGAACCACAATTCAAATGATCGGTGACAGTAAGACTAGGGATGAAGCAAACAGGAAAAAAATTATCAGCAAAGCGCCTCTGTTTACCAGCGTTAATGATCTCGAAGTCTACTAGGCGTAGAGGAGGGAAGGAACGGAAGGAATTCGACCATCGCAGGCATCCCAACATTTCAGTGGAATGATTTCGGAAAACCATGGAAAACCGAAATCTGGATGCCTGGGCGTGGATTCGAACCTGTCTCCTTCCGAATGCGAGACCAGTGCATTTCCGCTTACCCACCACACTCGCTAAGGTGCCTCTTTTTGATGTTGTAAGACACCTTAGAAATGTGGTAGGATCGTATAGTACCAGAACTCTAGAAAAATACTTCTGTAACAAAATAACAAATTAACTAAATATTTAATGGGTATGGGATGGTTTACCGGGATATTCCGGAAGGTTTTAACCGCCAAGTGTCAGAGTTTTAATCTGCTGTACATTCCGCACCAGTAGCGGGGGGATCTACAGTTTAAAGTGGAATCTGAAACAAGAAACGTTGTAGTGCACTCATATAAACAAAGCAAAGCGTGAAAAAAATAATCTTCACACCGGGATTCGAACCAGGGAACCTTAATTTTTAAGGCCTTATCCGCTGCTTACAGTAGAGAAATTAATGGCGAACACATGAGGGGAAGGCCAAGGAAACGATGGACAAATAGTGAAACAACGTGGGGATCAATGAGACACACGTTAGAACAATGTCCTACAATAAAGGAACTACAGCGACCGGATGAAGTGGCAAGGTTTACGCAAAAAAATGAAACACTATCGTTCGAAAATGATGAACAACATACCAGTATCAAAACAAGAGATTTACGTAAAACTAAAGTAGTAACTATTCGCCGAAGCAAAGATAATATCAAGAACACAATTAAAAAAAAAAACTTTTAGAGGAGAAACCTATTAGTGCAAAACATTACTATTGAACTGTCAAAAAAGTACTTGTATAGTAGATTTATGGAAGTGAAGCTTGTACTCTGGATAAATCAGAGGGTTAAAAATTGTAGAATTTATAGATGGTGAAGATACAGTACCGGAAATGAGCAAGCCTGTGAAAGAATATTTAAAAAAATAAGACAGGGATAGTGGGTCACAATTTTAGTCATAGAGGGCCATTCAGCTTTCTCATGGAGGCAACGGTACACAATACTAAAGATAGCAGAAGAAACTCTAGTAACTACAAGTATTAGTGGATTTTTGGAAACTGAAAATCCACGAATCATCCTCAGGGGATAACATGGATTCACCCCTCCATTTAATTATTATTATTAGTTGTGGGGGAAGGAATATACCAGTGGTGATATCCCTACACAATTACATACGCCTTGCGTGCATTTTTAAGAAAAAAGTTTCTAGTCGTCATATCATCCATTTTTCCTCTTACTTATAAACATTCGCGCAATACTCATCCATGCCTTTTGATATCCTGCCAATATTCACCACTCTCTTTAGTCTTTACAACCGTGCACTTCTAACCCATCTGCTTTACCATATCATTAACCAAATGTGTTCTGCAGCTAAATGTATTTGCCAAAATTTATACCTCTTCTAACACGTGCATCTGACATACATGCGGATCATACACAACCGCACCATACCCCAGTAAGAGTCATCAAATGGTTCATGCTCAGTTGTCTTACTTCTATCGTATGCGTATCGCCTCTTCACTATCTCTGGTAGAGGCAGGACTTTTGAAACTATTCTCTGTCACCTCCATAATACGTCCTGTCAAAATGAGCCTATTATTAAATGACTTGGTTACCACACTGAAATCTGATTTCCTCTCATTTCCAACCTTGAACATTACTTTCCAAAGAGCAGCTCGATTCGTGTCCTTTAAGAATTTCTCCCAAGAACGCTGCATTCCAATACTGAACCACTGAGCAGAAAAACTTAATTGCTATCTGCATCTACACGCATAACCTGCAACTAACGCAAAACTGTGGATGGCAGAGGATGCTTTGAGCCAAAACTAATCTTCATTCTGTGCATTCTTACCAGTAACGGCACAAGAAAAGTAGTTATTTACAGTATATAGGCAACTTATTTCCCTGATCTTATGTATTCTATCATTGCGACCCAAGCACGTTGACCACCAAATTACGAAATTTTGCACGTGAGAAATGTGAATATCAAATAGTAATAGACATTCAAGGTCTTAGAAGGATGAGGATGTCAACCTCGCGTGACACAAATGATACGAAAATAGCAAAGAAAGTAATAGTTATCGTGTTCTAGTTCAAATTGCCTTCGTTTCGGCCAACATACTTCGGCCTTCTTCAGGGGCAAATTGCTCACCACTGCGGCGCCACCCAGACAGAATGGAAACTATTTTTTCTGGCCTAGGAAGCATTTGGTTGAAAAGAAAGATTGTTCGATGCATATCAGTAGGCACCTATTCGTAATTTTGTCACGACGGCGCCGATTGGAATGTGAAGCAGATAAAGGGGTTCCCCATCACCAGCAATAAGATAAGACAAGCTTATATGCTTGATTCCCTGCTGTTCACTTTGATCTCAGAAAGATCGTAAATAGGTACGGAATGGGCTTTCCAAAGGAGGCTCCATATACAAAACAACGCAAATGGAAATCGTTATTTTATTACACTACAGTGCGCAAGATGAGCCCTGAAATGTAGTAGAGTACCAGTAAAGGACAGCATAATTAGCTAACAGGCTTCACAATACTCAAACAAATCATCAGTTTCTCTTTGTCAACGTTGGGAAAGCGTTGAATGCCATCGCCTGGTCAATATCAATCATTGGTAACCAAAACGCCTTTAACTTTTCCAGATTGTAAAACCCGTTTCACGCAAAGGATACTTCAGTTTCGAAAGGAGATCATAGTCAAATGGACTAACATTTCACTTCCTGTCTTCACCGACCTAACTTGTGCTGCTTATCCTTTCAGTTCTTGTTTATTCTGCTTCTGAGAAATTCTATTATTGATAACATTATTACGACTTTTATGTAATGAAATTTGTTAACAAAATCGTCGATTAAAATTATAATCATTTTAGGAAATAATTGTAAACGGAGAGTAGGTGGAAAGATTTGACTGCCTTGGGGCCACCACAGTGTTTAATACGGTCGACACGAAAACAAGAAACCATCTTACATCTATTTCCTGATAAGACATGAAATTAAATCAATGTGATGATATTGCTGAAGGACACTTGCGGTAACGTGATGACATTTAGCTCACTGGGCACCACTTGCATTACAGAGCGGAAAAAAGCTGATGGTAATTGTTTCGTTCTTACGAAACGGAATTCTTTCCTCCATTGTCGTCTTCCTTTTCACTCCCCCTTTTTGTCGACCGGAGCACTCAAATGCGATACACGAGTAAGCATTAACTACTGCAGCGCCAGACTGAAAAAAAAGCAAACACAACTGGAGGACAAAAAAGCGCAGGCAACAGATATAAACGCGCCGTGTACGGCACGAAGACACGCACACTTTAAACAAACTCCGCGCACGCAACGTGCGCATGGGAATGAAGCCACTCGAGGTATCTGATTCGAACTTTGACCCGGCAGCACCGAACAACAAAGCCGAGCGTGGGTCACGCACAACAGGTTGCCTGTCCACAGTGTGGGACGGGCACAGTCAGCTCCCGACAACAAATCCAGCCAGTTCATCCTCCCGGTCTTTTGTCGTCACTCTTTCTATCAGTTTACAATTGTCACTATGCTCCATGTTCAATTAGATCATGGGTCCCCAAAGTGGTCGATACCGACCCCTTAGGGTCGATGAGAGATCTCCCGGGGTCGATTAATACAGGGGGGTCGAAAGGGGGTCGATTAATACTAAAGAGGATCAATTAAACTGTACAGGAATAAATAGGTATTTTCTACTAAAAGTCAGATTAATAAGTAAAATTAAAGCTAATCATCTCAATTCTCGTCTGTTTGCGAAGTCATGTGAAGTAAATGATGAAACTTTCAACCGATTACTTTTGCTCACTGAGGTAAGGTGGTTGTCAAGAGGTGATAGTTGCAGAGGCTCATCCGAAGAGTGCCTTAGGAAGGTGGATACATCGCTATGTGACAAGTTAAAACAGAACAACCGACTGTTCTTTTTCACAGGTCTTTATTTAAAATTTATTCCATCTATCCATAGTTTTGTTCCTATTTTTTGAGATTATAATAATAGTGGAAAGTATCTAGTTTTCCTGTTAATTTTATTGGGTAGATTTTATAAATTATTTCGTTGAGTTGTTATGCAGGCCTCCTAATTGCTTAGCATCACAAATACCAATAATGATTTAATGTTTTTATTAAATACTAGTGGGGGTCGATAAGAAGGCAAATATCCTCTCAAGGGGTCGACGGGGTAAAAAGTTAGGGGACCCCCGAATTAGATACACTAATTGTAGCTAATATCCTCAATAATTTATTTTACACATGCCATTCTTGGTCATCGCTAATTGTTCTTACCATCACGATCTCGTATTAGTGTTTAAAAGAAGCAGGTCTGTCGTAATAAGTTAACTATAGCCTGGAATCGACCGTTTTTCTTCTTCCTTAAACGTCTTTCACAAAGTGATTTACCATCAGTCTTTGTTAATACTCGTCTCTTTTTCTTCGTAACGAATTTTCAGCATTCCTCGATAAGCACCACATCTTAAATGTTTCCAGTTTTCCTGTTATTAAACGTCACTCCAGAACTTGGGGTTTATTTCTTTTTAAGACAATAGTAGTCTCTAATTCTTTTTAAAACATGTTTTGGCCTAATTTATCCTCTTAGCTGTTTTGTACTAGTGACAAACGTAATGTCTTGACCTTTCGAAATGGCTATGTCAGAATGTGTGACGAGATCTCAAAAGCCTGGAATTCAGTTCTGCTTAAATGTATTCCTAAAATCTTCTGTTTCTAGAAAATTTAATTAGTAATTAAAAAGGTGATGCAGAAAAGTAAACTTGTTTACTACGTAGGTGCTAACCTAGCTAGCTTCAAATTCCAGGGAGCGCAGGTTCAAGTTCGGAGTAAGACACTGATATTTTACTCAGATTTTTTGCACATTTTATGGTAGCTGTATTAAAACTCACACTTAGATTAACCAGACAAATTCAAAATACAGTTTCAGTTGGCTTTATCGCCAGGTTGTCAAAAACCTTCCTAAGTGGAACTATATTGCAGAATTTGGTGCAAAGTCGAGTAGTAATTACATCGCGCTTAACTGCCAGAACGCTGTTGAAATGGAGTGTATCTGTTCTCGTCTGTTGGCACATATCAGGTTGTGTGCATTTAAACCCGATAAACGGGCTTAAGTCAGTAACATGTCAGTGAAGCGAAGTAACCGATGGTGATAATAACACAGAGGACAATACCTGAAAAAATATGAAGCTTAAGGTTAACTTAAACAACAGTCAACGGAAAGCCGTACTCTGTGAATACCGGTATCTAAAATAAAATAAATAATTCTATCAAGTGTGAGATATTCTTGTAAACTGAAGGATCCAAATACAAATCACTCTTTGCATTAATTGCCCTAAAAACGAAGTTTAAAATTAAAAAAAAAATCAGTAAGTGATTTTTAAAACGTTTTTATTACTCGTTCTGCGAAATTGATTTCAAATGGTATAAAATCGAACACAAAAAAATACAGTTCTTGAAAATTATAGAAAGCCTTTGAATATATTCAGAATTTTCAAAAAGTATTTTCATGACATATGTGTAGTCCTCTTCATAAATTCTATAAACATATCTGTTGAGCACAAATACATTTCATAGAATGTAGATTTTATAGATATTGTTTCCTTGAGTATGTTATACCAGTTGCTTATTTTTTTTCAAGTTTTTCCATCCGATTTTCATGCGGGTACTACTTTAAGATTCTATTTTGTAGAGTATTTTTCTGTAAAGCGTATTGTAATACACTACCATGTGTATTTTAGCGCGTGGTCTTTAGCTAGATTCGGACGATGCGGCAAATTCTACACGCCATTGTCACCAGCGGGGTTCCGGTGACTCTGTACCTGTAGTAAAAGGTGGGATGAATGATTTACTGCCGGCAATAAAGCTGAAAGCTTAGTGCATTGACAAAAATACATAGGACCGTATTGGATCTATGCCAACAGATGCCTTCCTGTTAAAGTAGAAAGTTACGCGCTTTCTAGGAAAACGACTTGTGGAACTCCTCCTAGGTAACCAAGCGAATCAAAGATATTGTCAAAAACTTCAAACCTTCGAATATTGGCTCGCGCGGCAACCGCGCATAAATGGATACACTGTTGGCTCGCGAGCCGTGTCGAACAAGGCGAGCTGCGATCCGTTCTCTGTCGGTATTTAGGCGCGCGGCAAAGGCCCCCATTACTTGGCTCGCGCGCAATCTTTGTCGAGTTAACTCTCACTGCACAGCGACAGTTTGCTACCATGGATAACAAAGTGTCGCCTTTTAATACAATTGTACTGTGCCAAAGATTTTTTGTAGAATAACAAATATCTAACCTAATCAGACTCGGATGGTATCACGTGCATTATCACCACAACCATCACTTGAAACTCCAATCAAAAAATCTATAGAATCGCCAAATGAAAAGATTAACTGAATGCATTTTACCTAAGTAAGTTCTCTTTAAGAATGGTAACAGAAAGTTGAATAACAATAAAACTTAAAAATATAAAATGGGTATTACTTCCTTATCTTTGCCCATTCTTTCAGAGCTTTGCATAATGCGTTAAAACATCTGGAACTATTCTCCAAAATGATTGTTTTGACACTCGAAAAAGGTATTGCAGGCTAGTATACGAGACTCCAATTGTTAGAATGTTGAAGTTACAGCGTCTTTCAGTAACTGAAATTGCCTCGAGAAATTGAGTGATCACTTTATACACACTTGGGTCAATTAATAATTTTAAGAGCTCTAACTCAACCTTTGTCACTCTAGTAAAATTTGTTAATTGTATCCTCGATGGTTTCATATCTGATATCTTCCATAAGTTTCACACATATTGTATTCTGTTAATACAATTTCCTTATCCACCGATGCACTTTTCGCTTAGGTTTCTAGTTTGCAATGTGATGCATCACAGCGGAAGTGGCAGCTGCTTGTGCACCCATGCCTGCATTGTTTGCCGCGTAACCCTGGCTCGGACATTGGCTCCCGCCCGCACCGCGCGAGCCAATGTTCGATGGTTTGCCGCACGCAGTCGATACGCAGCTTTAGACACTTTGCGTTCGACATCTCAACCATGCTACGTTGAGGAACTACGGCGATGTTTTCAGCCTATTGCTTCGTTTAGCCCTTGGTAACGCCTTGAGATTCCAATTCAAATTATAACTTGTTCACTGAATGCTTCATTATTTAAATTCCGTTAATATTACGATTAGTCAGTTCTGTTTAATTAATAAATTCTATAACTAAAGAAAATAATACTGGTGTTAAGCCCTGCTTTCAATATTATCATGTCCACTATGTCAGTATGTCGTTTGGCTGGATGAAGATAGGGCATTTAATATTAATTTCAAAATCACAATTGATTTGATAAAAAAGTATTATAGAAATGGAAAATCAATTCCCTCGGATGTGGAACACTTCCATTTTTTAGAATACGCATGAAACCGAGATGAATTCTGCTGGTGTAATTAAGAATATATTTTTTTTTAAAATCCAGAATATTAATGGTGTAAATACTCTTGTCATCCGATAACAGTTGGATTTTTCATCTCAAGTCTCGTTATTTCTGTTTTGTTCTAGTCAATGTTTTTTCCCTCAATTAATATCACTGTACTGGGGTAATTTCATGTCATTAGACGGGACTGAGGTGTATACATGAATTTTATCAGCTGAAGAATAAATTTCGTTAAAATCATTCATTTATTTATTTCGCAAAAAACCTTAGAATTCAGAAATATTGCTGTGGTTACTCTGTAATTTACAAATTATGAAGCAAATTTCGCTGCACAAACTTCAGACATAAAAAGGGAATCGGATTTCTCAAACATTTTCAGAGTCGGCTGGTTATACGTTTTCATTTGATGTCCATGAAAATTAGGCAAATGAAATTATTCAGCCTCCACCGCTCCTCGAAGTAAGAAGCCAAACAGCCCACTCTCTAATTTCTGGAAGTTAAACGGTTCAGACGTTATGAAGTCGTGTTAAGACTGGCAAATCAGTGATTCAGTAAAAGTTCCGTCTATTATTCACAGTAAAAAGGGCCTGAACCTGGTCACAAATACATTCCTTATTTTATATAAAGCTATCCAAATTTTTCAACTCACTGAAAAAGGACGATCATCTGAGATAAACTTAAATCTCAAATTTTATTTTTATGACTATAATTAAATCAACATTTTCATTAGATGTAGCCCAAAACCTAGACTTCATTCCCAACAGTCCTATATAGTAAAAAGAAAACATTAATACGGTATATGCTGAGAAGCTCGCCAGAAGTTCACTGTGTAAAAAAAATATAAAACGTTATTATCCATTACTTTCACCAGTTTTGTTGCTAGAAACCTACGCGACAATTTAGAATGGGTATTTACAGGCCTGCCAACCTCACTGCTCTACGCGCGGACGCCTATTTTCCATATTTCCCACTCAGAATTAATCTCCCTGTTCCTGAAGGACGTGTTTTTAAGCCGTGCAGAAACTCTAGCGAAAAGCCAGACGGGAAGAAGAGAGGAGGGAAGCAAAACTTTAGCAAGTTCTTCATAGCCGACAAACCAGCTTTAGCGCTTAAAAGTATAAGAATAAGCGAAGTTGGTGAGCGCCTTCCTCTTTCGGCAGCGCAGTCAACCGCAGGACGGAATAAAGAGCTCTTATCTGCCTGCGGAGCAGAAGCATCCGACATGGAGGGACAAGCGTCCAGAGAACACTCGAACAGGAAAACTGTGCGAAGATAATCCGAGAACAGAAAATGCTAGGAACGATCAAATACCAACCAGTCGCTTCTACAAACAGTTATTGGATTAATATACAACAAAATACATGTAAAAATATTTTTTCTACAAAGCTTCTACTGTTGTCTACACATTTTTTTTTTCATCATCAGTTTGTAATTCAATCTTTCCAAAAATTTGTTGGACGTTTTCTTAACACGAACTCACGTACCTCTTACTCAGTAGGAAATCGCCAAAATCGTTTTGGAGACTCGAAACAAATTATAGTATTGCGTTTACAAATTTGGATTGTTGTAGCGGATGGTAGAAAGTTTTACATTGGATATTTTCCTATTTCGCTGGTGTTGACACTGCAGAATGGAATTTTGCGTCTTTTAGACAGATAAGACACTCCGACCTTCCCCAAGAGTTCACACTAACGCTGAAAGTTCGTCATTCCAGCAAAAACTCAACACGCGGATTATCAAGAGAAATTTGCCAGCATATAAACTGGTTTCGCTGGACCTGCTTCCTCTCTTACAAGTCATTCCATATTCGATCTCTGTTTAAGAAATATATTCTCATGATTAATCAAATATGAGAAATAGCGTGAAAAATGACTACATGTAATGCAAAGAACTCCAGGAGTTTCGGAGTAATTTCAGCCTTTACATCCTTCTAATTTACCTTTTTAATGATTACCTGTCTTTAATTTATAAATTTTTGTCAGACATGATGCTCAACATGCGTGAATGAGGATAGAAACTACTGTCAGACCTTCACAGAAGAACTACTGCCACTTTCGAAAGCATTATCATCGTTGAAATGAGCACATAATGCGCGCAGTCTTGCTGGTTTAAAACCTCGATGTTATCAGAAACAAATTTTTTTTTTTTTTTTTTTTTTTTTTTTTGCGTTTTACAATTGACACATGAATCTAATGTTCACCCATCGTACTAAGCAAACAGATAACTATAGAAACAAGCGTTGAGCATTTAGCGTCATAACGCACTAATACTAACTACGCGCTGTTCTACCATTAAAGGGCGTATAAAGTATTCCGCGTCTATTTCAAAAGTCTTGTTTGTACTTTCTATAGTTTTCTACCTCATATGCCTCCTTCAATGCACGCCTCCACTTCCCGATGCTCTTCTTTATATCTACAAAAGCAGTTCAGATTGTTGTCTTTCTAAATAGCTCCTCTCATTCATTAAATCTTATGTAAACGTATCACCAAACAATCCGAGCATGTTCATTTTTTTCTTTTTTTGGTAATATTTTGTAACATTTCCTACAGAGGAACATAGGATTAAAGAACCTGTAAAAATTTGGGAGTGACCACTTTAGTTTTTACATATAAATGGTTTTATACTCGAAGGATTCTTTAATTTTTTTAGTTTCTTTTTCTAGTTGTATTTCGGTTGTGATGTATTACTTGCTTTGTGCGTTTTCCTTCCAAAATAACGAATTTTCTTATTTTTTAACACCTTGTCGATGTTATTAGAAGTGAGAGAGGACTGAAGACAAGGAGCAGAAAGGAATTCGGCCATGGTCTTTTGAAGAGACCATCCCAGCATTCACCTGGAGTGATTTCGGGAATCCATGGAAAACCGAAATCTGGATGGCTGGATGAGGATTCGAACCCGCATCCTTCTGAACGCCAGGATTTTTTTTTAATAAATCGACAACTGTACCAATTTTAGGAGATAGTTGACTAATTTCTGCTGTATTTCACTTTTTTTTTTCTTTCTTCTTTTTTTTTTTTAATTGACGTGTTACCGGTTGTGCACAGTATGATCTTTGGAATTGGGATAAGATTACTGACATAAAAGAAAATCGGCCAGGGTCTTTTAAGAGAGACCATCCTGGTATTCGCATTGAGTGATTTCCGGACGATCTGAGCGGGGATTGAACACGGGCTCTTGAGAATGCCAGGTTCGAGCCTTGCCTTTTCTTTGGAGTTAATACTTTTAATCCGAATTCTACTTTCAGAATTCAACTTGAGCCTCCCATATTTTTATAGATATGCAAGTCTGGTAGAAAGAATCTATTAGCACCGCAATAGTGTATGACATTAAACTCTCAAAAACTGAATGTATTTGATTATACGCTGGAGAGTAAATTTTCTTCCGTAACTTATGCTAGTATCTCTTTTCAGTTCTCAAGTTCCAAATATGATATATATCCAGCTATCTCCATTCATGGAAAGGCTCTAAAAAACACGCAGTTCTCATGAGGTTTCATATTATAACATAATTAGCCCATTGTCTACCATTACTGTTTATCCTGGCAGACTTCATAGTCTAATAGCTCCAACACGTTCATTTCTCCTCTTCGTATCTGTTTAAAATATAAATTGCCGATTCGTTTAATGCTAATACAATACTAGTTTCAAACTACATTTGACTCTAAATTTCACTATCTTTCCAGTATAACATACGACTTGCAGCAATATCTGTTTTAACTTTATTGCCCTCCAATTTCTTGGAATTTCCTTCAAAGCAAACCGGATAGAACCTTCCTGTTCACTCTACTACCAGCCTCTGATGATATAATAAAACCC
Organism: Vandiemenella viatica; assembly: GCA_031002005.1. Classification (NCBI taxonomy): domain Eukaryota; kingdom Metazoa; phylum Arthropoda; class Insecta; order Orthoptera; family Morabidae; genus Vandiemenella; species Vandiemenella viatica. The sequence goes on along the minus strand of JARYHS010012519.1, from coordinate 36,714,992 downwards.
GCCTACCATCTCTCCATATGATCCTGATCGCAACCACCAACTCAAATACAACAATCAACCCACCCGCAGAGATGCCAACTTTCACAAATGCAGAAAAAAATTTCAAGCCATTTATTTTTTGATTTTTTAAAACCACAATAATGTCAGATAGCTAAAACATTTAATTTACCAACAATACTACATACTATGCACATTGAATAAAAAGTTGTTAGGGATTCTTTAGGTTCCTTAGTGAAGTTAAATGAATTCCTCACAGCTATATTTGCAAATGAGCGAGTTCTTTTCCTCCTACCTCATTTTCTCTTTTCCTCTATTTTCCCGAAGCTGTGGAGACCCCCGAACCAGGAACCGGTAATTACCATTCCATTCTGCGCTCACTGAATCAAATTTAATCTTTGCAGCAGTGCCTGAGTAACTCAATTTGTCGTCTCCTTCGCAAAATAACGCTCATTTCCGCAACCAGTTTCGTCGCTCAAGATGAAAGAAATTATCATATCTTATGCAATTTTTTTACATTCAAAATTCATTACACGCGCCGAAGATCTTAAGCTCCGACTTGATATCAAGGCAACAGTAATTTTGATGTACTGTTACGTGTCTCTGTGATTAATTTTAAATCAACACTAGTCTTTAATAAGTCTCGATGTAAGACAACTTTCAGTTTGAAAATTGAACGTTTAACTAATATTACAAGGAATTAGAAGTTAGTAAAATTCGTAGAAGAATGAGCTGCGTGTTGAGGGATATACAACGGAAATCCAAAAGTTTGTGCCAGCCACCTGACGAAAACAATATTTGGCAACAATTTTGTAATTAATCCATCTCTACGTAGCTAACTAGTTCCAACAACTCTGAATCCACTCCAACAACTTTGTATATCTTTACTTTATTCATAATAAATGGACTTATTAAAGTCTGTAACTGTTTTCAGTTGACTGGTAAGCAAATAATTTTACTGCAACAATTTTAATCCAACAACTTTAGATCCACGCCAAAAAATTTGAGTCGGTTCCAACAACTTTCAATTTGTTTCAAACAACTCTGGATTCGCTCCAAAATATCGTAGGTGTTTTTGCGGAACTTTGATGAGCTTAATGAACCTTAAATGTTCGAACTACATGCTAAAATAAATTATAAAACCCTTTAAACCCTAGGTGAACCTCTAACACTCACTACATTTTTTTATTTTAAAAGGTCTAGCCTACTCAGTTTGATACTAACCCTTAAGCTAACGCCTTGAACAGTATAATTATAGCTGGACGTGGTTTATAGTTGTTATTCGCTTACAGGAGATGAGGCGCAAAAATGATAACGGACGTCGGAACGTTCAGTCCGTCGTCCCACTAATTCTGCAGTTTGTGCGTGTTTCCAGTTGAGAAAGCTAGCAGCCTTGCAATTAGGCGTTGATCAAAGACGGTGCATCCCGAAACAAGAGCGGGTAATCACGAGAATAAGCGGACCAATCAGCAAGCTTAATGACAGCTTACGGTCCACTTACCAGCTAAACAAGGGAACAGTCGGTACATAGACCAAAAGTGGTTTTAAACACTGAATAGCGTGAACAATGTGTTGTGAGACTATGAACTATTAGAAAAAATAATAATAAAAATAAAATAAAAAATGACAAAATCATATCAGCATAAATAATAACAACACACCAATATTAAAGCCGGAAAGATAATTAAACTAAACTATTCACCTCTATATACGTTTCGCAACATACGACATCAATTAACTGCTTCATATATAGCAATCTTCGTCTCCCCTACAGATCTTCTGTTGGTATCTTCCAGACACTAACGAAAGCTTGATGTAAACCTCGGAAAAGAACAACACACCTTGGAACGAAGCCCAGGCACAGTTTAAGACAGAAATAAGAGAAAACGACCGAGATTCAAGCCTCACGTAATTAGAACTTAGTTTTCTGATGGTCTCGTCGCCTGCCACATAAATCAATGCTTTCAGAATAATTACTGGACTACATACCCGTCCGCGCAGAATCATACTGCCGCTCAAGGCTGCAGTGTTCCACGTTACTGCTAATACAATGAAGTTACGCGTGGGGCAGCAGGTCCGAGCAGGGAATACAGGTGCCTGCAGGATCAATGCAACACCAGTGAAGACCATCAAAGCCTCTCCAGTGAACAAAATAGCTAATCTCAAGGCGTGCGCTGGAAGTTGTGTTAGAAAGAAACCGCTTTCATTCCGAGAGTTTGGTGAACTACGCACATAGCAACCATGAATGGTCGCGCAGTGTGCCTATAACTTTTGCCATACCCGAGTACACGTGAGCCACTCCAGTGATCCCGACTGGACATACCGAATGCTCAAAACCCACATTCGTCGGTAAATGCCGAAACCAGTCTCATGTTCTGCCGAGCACTAAATCATATTTTTGAGTAAACGTTTCATTAAATCAGCTCATTTTATTAAACTCTGATATTATGAATCATGCCCTGGGAATGGTTAAATTGGTTTAATGTGACCTTTTCATTTTCTACCAATAAAATCCTTCATTTTTCATCGTAAATATAATACTGTTTAATATGGTATCTTTCATTAATACTAAACCCATTGTAACGATGCAATCGAACCGACGCGATTCGAGAGTAGCGTCTGCGAGAGATTATCTTTGGACAGTAAGGGCAAGATGGCAGAAGTATAGTTTGCGGCGGGAACGCGGGAAGCGAATGTTGAAAGTGGTCGACTGTTGAGAACGATGCTGTGAGAACGAATATTATAAAAAGTGCTTATAACTATTCCATTAACTTGTGCGGTGATTTGAAGAAGCATTTGGAGTGTCGGTGTATGGGGACAAGAACAGTGTTCCGGATAAACTATTGTGATAGTGGCACCACATGCTACTTGTACCTGCTCGGTTCGAATCTTGCACGCTTTGGTAAAGAAGTTCCGATAGCACGAGTCTTTGTAACTGGTGGTTACTTCGGCGACGTATTTCTTCTGCTTATTCAGACAATAAATGTGTGTTCTGAATGTAAACTTTTGTGTGATTTATGTGTTGGCAAATTCCCGCTAACTACTACTGCTAACTGTTTACGTGATTGATTTTGTAAGTGACTATGAATTATTAGTATTAGTTGCGGTGTCCCCGCTGGCGACCTGACGGTATCAAACCTGTAATCTTACGAACATTTAATTAAGACTGAAATTCACGTCGTGTTGTGTAGTACCACCAGGACATAATTTATCACTAAATCAACCAACTGTCTTACATGGCTTTCCCGTGACAGGACAGCATAAGTGAAAACGGAGGTAGTAAGTGACATTAGTCAACACCGAAGTGGACTTTATGCTGTAAAAACCGAGTAGGAAAGTGTGAGTAGTTTGAATAACAACAATCGGCGATAATGGACTGACTTCAACGAGACGTGAGCAAAGTATTGTAGTAACGACGGAACCCGAGCAGACACGACAACAGCCGAACGGCGCAGTACGTCGACAGACGCTGAACGGGCAACTACTATACTCAACAACACGGCGGCGCGGTACTTCCTAGCGCGGCGGTAGTGGAACGTCGCAGACAACACGGCGCGGAGGCACGCAGCGGTCGGCAGAATAGCAGACGACAGCTGTAGTTCGACGAAAGGGAAGTGCAAATTTCAATTTTTATGTAAGATTCACAAACTGACAGGAGTAGTTTTTCGTTTTCAAACAGAATTTGTTAATTTCATGTGAACCGGTCGAATAAATTTCTTTCGACCTTTATTCAATTTTTAAATAGTTAAATGAGTGGGAAAATCCCCAAGCAATTTGTTTAAAATAGAAGCTTGTCAGTTTGAGCCAGTAGTTAGTTTTCGTGGTAACGGGATTTTTTTATAATTTTTCTGTGGACTCACGGGAGTCAATTTTTTTGTTTCTTTCGACTTCTCTTAAATTTCAAGTAACCACATGAGTGGAAAATTTAATTTTAATGAGACTGGAGTCAACTAATTATTTTAGTAATGCTTTGGTTATAAAGTGGCAACTAATTCCGAGTGTTTTAATTTTTTTTTGAGCAAAGTAATTTCTGGAACCTGGATGCTAAAGCTAAGAGGGAAGTATTAGTGACTAAAGTATTTTGTGGTCATCGTTTCTTTCAAGAATAACTTAGTAAATTGTAGTTAATGTTGAGTTGTGCCATGGCGTCTGAGAGTGATGTGAATGATGTGGGGCTGGTGATACCGAACCGTGAGCCTTTGGATGATACTTGTGATGGACACAACGATCAGTTGACATCTGCTTCTGTGGAACCAGAGGTGTCACTGTCCACTATTTTTGAATACTTGCAATCAAGTTTTAATTCTTTGCAATCAAGTATCAATGACCTGCGGTCTGATGTTCATAACCAATTGCAGCTAAAGTTTGGGGAGCTTAGGAAAGATAATCTTAATTTGAGATCAAAGGTCCAGAAAATGACGTCAGATAATCTCAATTTTGTAAATGAATTGCGTCCAGATAAGCTTGAGTCTCAGAATAACTTGAAATTAGGTAATCTTGATCTTCAGAATAATTTACAATCCTCTGATGGTTCACCGGTGGACTTATAGTACCAGTAACCGATAAGAACATTGTTTTGGCCCAGGAAACAATTCCTGTTTCGCATGATATCTTGTCTGTTAACTCCCACCCTGGTGTTCAAGTTAAGCCCGATAGTGTTCAATTGATTTCAGGAGATCATTGCCCCGACACAGGTGTTCATGTAGGTAATATTACTACAATTTCTAGTGCGAAAAGCAAACTGCCTATGGCCAAAGCTATCTTTGAACATCGTAAACTCACTTTTGTCACTAAGTTGGCAAATCACGTACATAATTTGATGTTTCCTTGCGGGACAGATCTCATTTTCTCTTCACAACACATTACTAAAGCCGTGGAAAGTGAAATTACCATTGGTGGAAAGCGATTTGTACAGGTTGAACAGTTCTTTAGTGCTAACACAGATGCTCATACTACAATGTTTTCAAATATTTTAATGAAAGATGTTATTCTCCAACATCCACTTGGGCCTTTAGGAAAGGGTAATGCCACAATGAGGAAAAGGAAACTTAGAAAGAAGAGGAAGGTTAGGAGGGAGGAACCGGGAGTGTATGTTAAGAAAAAAGAAATAATCTCATTCTGGTCCAAAAGTAAACTGGACTTGTTTTATGAGGGTCTCAACGTCCTGAAATTCAAATACAAACATTCTTATTTTAGCATTAGGGATTTATGTTATTCATGCAACACAATTTTTAGTTTTTTTCTTGTAAATAGTTTATGTTGGAACAAATTGATTTTTATAGGTTTTAAGTTTGAAGCACACTTTCCATATAAGTGTTTAGTACTAACCTTGATTTCTTCCTTAGAAGTCTTGTACCTTATAAGCTTGCTTAGGTTAGTATTTTTCACTAGGTGTTTTCCTTTGGTTGAGATAGGTCAAGAGGATATTTGGTATAGGTTAGGCAATAAATGTTTTGAGTTACATTAAGAAGGGATGTCTAGAATAAGTGTCACTAGATCAGATAGGTGTAGGGATTTTGTGTGGGGTAGCATCGGTTGTAAATGTTTTGATGGTGCGTTCTCAGAGATTCATGGATGAATAGTTGGTTACGAGTGCGGAGACACAAGGTGGTGGGGGGAGTCAAACAATAGAGTAAATGGGCTCGCCTCTTGGTGCCACCATGTTTCCTGCATTTGCACATTTTCAGATTTGTGTTGTCTACATGGCATGACTTAGTTGGTTTCATTTAACTTACTGCTTTCTCAAAATAAAGAAGGTATCACAAAAGGGGAATGTAAGCGTGGGGAGGAATTTTCCTACTGATTTAACTGGCTTCGAGTGGAAGAATAATCTCAGTTACTGTTAGTTTGTGAATCATAGGAGTGTGGCCCCGAGGCAGGGAATTGTAATCAATGTATCCTGTGGTTTGTGAGAAGGAGAGTGACTACACGGGGTTTCCGGAGGAAACTGAATGACTTCTGATAATTTTCAAGTTTGTTTTCATTTGTGTTTATTATCATATATTCATATTGTGTATACTCAAGGAGACTGATGTGTTTTGGTGAGGTTTAACTTTTGTATTTGATGGTTTCTTTGATGTTGTATTTGGTGTGATGTTTTGTTCTAATGATGTACCCATTTTTGTAAATGAATTAGCCGAGTACCACCAGATTTGTTTAGGGTTTAGAAAATTCTCAAATGTCAGTAAGGTTGGGTCCGGCGAAAGGATACGCGTTTGTCAACCGTATCTTACGCCTTAAAGCCAACGAGGGGGGTGTAACGATGCAATCGAACCGACGCGATTCGAGAGTAGCGTCTGCGAGAGATTATCTTTGGACAGTAAGGGCAAGATGGCTGAGAAGTATAGTTTGCGGCGGGAACGCGGGAAGCGAATGTTGAAAGTGGTCGACTGTTGAGAACGATGCTGTGAGAACGAATATTATAAAAAGTGCTTATAACTATTCCATTAACTTGTGCGGTGATTTGAAGAAGCATTTGGAGTGTCGGTGTATGGGGACAAGAACAGTGTTCCGGATAAACTATTGTGATAGTGGCACCACATGCTACTTGTACCTGCTCGGTTCGAATCTTGCACGCTTTGGTAAAGAAGTTCCGATAGCACGAGTCTTTGTAACTGGTGGTTACTTCGGCGACGTATTTCTTCTGCTTATTCAGACAATAAATGTGTGTTCTGAATGTAAACTTTTGTGTGATTTATGTGTTGGCAAATTCCCGCTAACTACTACTGCTAACTGTTTACGTGATTGATTTTGTAAGTGACTATGAATTATTAGTATTAGTTGCGGTGTCCCCGCTGGCGACCTGACGGTATCAAACCTGTAATCTTACGAACATTTAATTAAGAACTGAAATTCACGTCGTGTTGTGTAGTACCACCAGGACATAATTTATCACAAATCAACCAACTGTCTTACACCATGTTAAACGGAAAATTTGTACCCCCACACGTAACTAGACGTTTCACTTCATGCCAGTAGTACAACTGTTCTACAGCAGGCAAATTTATTACGGATAGTACATTTCCCCTGAGCAGCGTTGTGTTGTGAATTAATTTTTTTTTCCTTTTGACTTAACGCCTCGTCGACGTCTAGGTCATTAGAGGCGGGATGGGACTGAGGACAAGGAATGGGAAGGAATTCGGCCATGGCCTTTTTGAAAGAAGCATCCCGGCATTCGCCTGGAGTGATTTAGGAAAGCCATGGAACACCCAAATCTGGATGCCCGGACGGGAAATCGAATCGGCGTCCTCCCGAATGCGAGGCCGGAGCGTTAACCGCTCACCCGCCACGCTCGGTATCTCAATTAAGAGAACTTTCAATAAAATTGTAGAGTAAGCGCAAAATAAAAACTTTTACTAGTTTTTGAAGCAACTTGAAAACTATAATAAATATAAGTATTTTTAGTATTCACTATTTAAATAAAGCTATCGTAAATACTAGAGACAAATTTTAGGATGCTAAATATCAGAGTCTTAGACAATAAAGCGTTCAAAAACACACAACTTTGACGGCTACGCTTTTATTTTTCAAGGAAAAAAATTCTTAGCCCACTACTTGATCAAATTTAAACAATACTATTCCATGGACCGGAGTAACAATAAATACTCGTTTGCTTCTCCTTTACTTGTATTGTACTCTCCCGAAGTAAAATTTTATAAAATTTTAAATAATACAATCTTTCGATTTCAAATTTGCACGTGTAACGCGTTTCACTCATGGCTGAGGATCAGTGTAATACACAACACTTGCAACTTATTCTGTTTATGAGATGCTTATAACAGGTGGACTGATAACGGAGTGACAACAAGAAGGCTATAACTTACCTTAGGGTAAGGAACCCTATAAGCTTTAAACTTCGAAGTTTGGAGCAGTGGGAGGATGCCGGAAGTTGAGTGGATAGATAGTCTTAGAAACTGTGTACGAACAATCTTACAAAGGTGGAGTCATTTTTGAAACATAGCGGATGGTTTAACATGTCAATTTAGGAGCGGGCGGGCATTTCAATAGAATAAGCGTAGCTGGAGACAAAACTTATCTTATTTGAAGCAGATAATTAACAATCATATTGTAATGGACAAGCTGAACAGCATAGGACACAAAAAATTGAGAGAAACTGATAAAAAATGGGGGGTGAGAGAGAGAAATTAAGGCAAGTAAATATGAACCAGGTTTTTGTAATATATTTTTAATTGGAATACAATACAGATAAAATATATAAAAATTAAGTTTAAAAGTTTTAAAATTCTTTATTCATGAAAGTTTGTTGGAGATGTATGTGCGGGCTTTTGTATCTCTACGTCGCGTCGTTGGAAAATTTCTTTTTGAGCAGTCAAAACAAATACAAGTCGCTTCATTCGACCATTTCAGTAGTATACTTCATTTAGATTTCTCTGTTTATGCCTTATAATACCTAGTTTCAGCGTTATAAAGTACTGTGCACCATAAATTATTATTTTGAATAAAAAAAGGAACATAAGCTTAAGAAAACTGGTTAGAAGTGGAGGTTATTTATACAGTTGTAAATTAAAAGAGCCAAAAGTTTGATTAATATGCAGTTCAGACAAGACTGTGACCAATAAAAAAATTGCATGCGACTAGCTGGAAGATACAAGGATAAAAAATTAAAAGGAATAACGTTTCGAAGTCTCGAAGACTACAAAAGAATATATCCAAAAATTTATGAGCATATGAATTACTATTGGAATAATTATGTTCACGTATATTGTTCTACATGTAGACACCGAGAAACTCCCTCTGTTGTGTAATATCTTTAATTTCCTGTGGTGTTACACCTGTTAGTCATTTCCGTTAAACTGCTTTCCGAAACTACAGTTCATCTAACGCATGAAAAGTGTCTCTCTTCAAAACATCATCATCACCATGTGGTCACAACTTTGGGAGTTCAAACTTTGATGTCTAAGCAGTTTCCATTACATCATAGGCAATTACAAAATATCGCCCACGCAAGCTCAGTGTATGGAATGATGCGAACATACCAGAACGTTAGCTGCTACGTTCAAATATTTCATGCGCTAATTAGGTACTTGTTTTGCACTCTACATTACCTTACAAATAATTAAGCGTCTCTTCCTTCAAAGTAACTTTTCCATAAACATTTCTTTAAGCTTCTGTGTAAATCCGATGTTACTTTTAAGTAATGTACTCCGTCAATTTATAACTGTGACTTTTCGAAGCGGCTCTTAGACTGAGAGACAAGAAGTCTGCCGGAGCCAAGGCGAACCGAAACGGAGGGTGGCCAAGTAATTGGTGTGACTTTATAATAATAAAAAATAAAAAAATAAAATAAAAATAAAACATTTTTTTTAATCTCAAGTAAGGTATTATGAGATCATCAGGTGTAACCTGATAGTCCAAAAATCAGAAACGAAGCAATGGGGTACATAATGTATTAGTAGCAAACAAATTGAACAGGAGACTTGTTTGCTTGAATATGGTGGACTGATAAGGTGTCAACATTATCGGTTCCAAATAAAGGAATCAGAGCGATTGCTGAGAGGACACACTGATTTGTCAGTGGGTATCACCTTGGTACGAATTACGTTGGGATTTACTGGAAGACATGGGCGAATAAAGTGTGATAGTGATGTAGACCTGTAAGACGTACTTTGATCATGAGACCTAGCTAGAAATTAAGACGGACATAGGCGACCATGACCATGCATTTGACAGCAAGCTTAAGGAAGTGGGTAAGAAAAAGAATTTAAAGTAAAATACGAGTAGCTCATTGTAAATTGGAAATGCAGTATAAGTACCATCGCAATTAGTGTTACAAATGCGGAATATGTTGCATTAATATCTCATCGTGTAATTTTACATTTCACTGTGTATCGAATGTGGGGAGCAAATATTGATTTACGGCATAAGGAACAATGTTTTCCCCGTGGCTTTCGACACCATTTCCGTAACAATTACCGGAAGTTGTCGACGTCACGACTGAGGTATATTAATGATCCCAGGAAGTGTCGTGTGGAAAACCGCATGATGGATTGCTCGCCCATCACACTAGCTACGTTTTTTCGCGAATGGCGTCGCTAACCAGTTACAGACACACAGCTAGGCAACACCACCAGGGTACGAGGGCAGAGATCGGATGCAGTGATATTGCTTACTTTATCCGGCGCAAAACAACTCCGGGCGACGCGTATATATGCGGAGTGCATTCATCAGTGCGGCTTAGGGCGACTTATCGGTTTGCATCGCCCCGGGCCGGACGTGCCCGCAATAACCGATGAGATAGGAGTGGGCGATATATCGGCCTCGCCCTTGTTCCGACCTGACAGCGCAGACACAGGTTTGCGGGCCGCGACACTTTGTCACCGCTCGCTTTTCGGTTTGACAGATACGGCGAAGAGTGAAACTAGGACACTACAATACCATGTCTGAAAACATATAGCGGGATTTCTCAGTTTTGGTGTGGAATTACCATTACGGGTTGAAAACAGCTGGAAATAAAATAATGCCCCCTCCCGCCCCCCTGCCCGTCCTCCTCGATGAAATTACAAAATTTTCGAATTTATTTCCCAACACGTATCCCCCTATCGTTCACTAAATACAACTTCTCCGTGAACAGTAATACAGGAAATGCAGGCACTACAACCGTAGTATGCAGCCTACACGGAAGATATTAAGAGACAGCAACTGGCCAGGTTTCCCTATTACCTTATCCAGTACGTCTAGTGTTATTCAGTAGATACTTATGCTAATTGCAGGAGGCAAACTGAGAAATCATCATTCGACCGGATACCCTTAAGGAAAAGGTACCAAGACGTGATGAATCGGGAAAGAAATAAAATAAGATAAAAACAACACCGAACTATTTTTAAAAAGCAGCAAGATCGCGTCGAGGACTGGAGCACCATTCGGAGATGGGGCTTCCATCCCGATACATGAAAGGAGGCTGAATGGTCCTGCAGGGTCATTACGGACCTTCAGTATAGAAGAAAAATTCTTAGCTTCGTCTGGGATCGAACTACTCAGGCGTCCCAACGACTGAGCTAAGCGTATTGTCCCTAAGAAGAACTAAAAATCTTAAATCAATATTGTTTCTCAATAATTGGCTGGGGGAAATGAACGGGCGACTTTCTATCAAAGGGGGAAAGTGACCGAATTTAGGTACTTCGGGAGGAAAATAATCAGAGATGGCAGAAATAACGGGAGATATCACCAAGCCAAAAATACTTTGAACTTATTTATTCATTTCTACAGCATCAGCCTAATAGTTAGGAAAAAACATACGCAAGGCAATGTCTCGGTTGTTGGCTTATATGTATAAGACGCATTATTAATAGGAGATGAGGAGAAAAGATCTGAAGCGTCAGAAGCTGGAAGGACTAAAGAAATATTTAATACAGCTGGCGAATTACGCATTGGGATTAGACGAAACCGTCTTGTCGGTCGTCGAATGTATGATAGCAAACTTATAACAACGATAGTGGACTGCGGCGTTAAAGACAAAAAACGCAAGGTGAAGTCAGCTGATTCAACTTGCGGATGTAAGGATTAAAGTCTAAATCTGACGACGGAATCAGTATCAAACAAGCCACAAACACGGACGGGGGAGGTTTTGGATACAACCCAGGACCCTGATAAACAACCAGATGATCTGGAAAAATGCACAACCACCTCTCTCCTGATGGCCGAGTGTAGGTTGGCAATAATTTCCTGGCCACAGGGCCTCGAACAAGAAAAGCAACCTAGCAACTTCAGTCACGTGGACCATATACACTGATCAGCCTGAACATTATGCCCACCTACCTCATAGTGGGTATGTCCGCCTCTGTCACGGATAACAGCGGCGACGTGTCTTGTCATGGAAGCAATATGGCGTTGGTAGGTCGCTGCTGGGAGTTGGCACTACATCCGCACACACAAGTTACCTAATTCCCGTAAATTCCTGGGAGGAGGGGGGGGGGCGGTGGGCTCTGACGCCACGTTCAATCACATCCCAGATGTGTTCGATCAGGTTCAGAACTGGCGAGTTAAGGGGCCAGCACATCAATTGCAATTCGCCACTGTGTTTCTCGAACCACTCCATCACACTCCTGGCCTTGTGACATGGCACATTATCTTGTTGAAAAATGCCATTGGCGTTGGGAAACATGGTTGTCGTGAAGGGGTGTACGATACTTATTGACCGTCATCCTGCCTTGCACGAGCTCCACTGGACCCATGCATGCCCACTTGAATGTTCCCCACAGCATAATTGAGCCCCTACCAGCTTGTCTCCGTCCCATAGTATAGGTATCAAGAAGTTGTTCCCCTAGAAAACGACGGATTCGCACCATCCCATCAGCATGATGAAGAAGTGATCGGGATTCATCTGACCATGGAATGCTCTGCCACTGCGCCAACGTCCAGTGACGATGGTCACGTGCCCATTTCAGTCGTAGTTGCCGATGTCGTGATGTTCGCGTGCATGGGTCGTCGGCTGCGGAGGCCCATCGTTAGGAGTGTTCTGTGCACTGTGTGTTCAGACACACTTGTACTCTGCCCAGCATTAAAGTCTGATGTTAGTTCCGTCACAGTTCACCGCCTGTCCTGTTTTACCAGTGTGCCCAGCCTAAGACATCCGACATCTGTAATGAGGGGTGGCCACCCAACATTTCGCTCGTGTCTGACGCAGTCATTCCTCGTCAGGTGACGCTGCTATGTCTGGACGTGTTTATATTGATAGTAAGTAGGTAGTCATGATACTCTGCAGTGTAAATGTCTTGTCCATAATTTTACAAGCAGTTTACATTATGAATATTGAAGTCCGTTTTGATTATTTAACAAAGTTTATATGTGATAGGTTTCTCATGTTCACATTATCTGAAGCGTCCTACTACGGAATGGACCGCTGCAGTGCAGGATTTCTCCCTTGCCGTAACGCTCCTCTCCTCTACCCAATTTGTGGAAGCACCCATGAGTACTGAAGTGCACAGGGAATATAATTATAAAATGGCCGTAACTCGTTTCTAACGACACTTTCTGCACCTTAGCTTCTGTGACATGTATGGGGGTAAGACTGGATCACGGATCACGACAGGAACAGACAAATGCAGAAACGATATATGGAACTACATTTTGTAGATGTGTGTGAAATTTCTACGGCAGCTGATTGTTGGATTTTGAGGTTAGAAAGGGTTATTCGTAGTCGTTATCTACGTCATCGCTGGCGTGGATTAAGAGTTCCTTAGAATTTCAAAATTACTGATCAGAATAATATACGGAAGAATGGAAAGTGTAGTAGATGGGATAGTATGAGAAGATCAGTTCGGGTTTGGGAAAAACCGCGGTACAAGAGAAGCGATTCTGGCTTAAGATTAATAATTCAACGGCGAATCAAGGAAAAAAAAGATACTTTTGTGGCGTTTGTTGATTTAGAAAACGCTTTTGATAATGTTAGGTGGGGCGAGATGATCAAAATTTTAAAAAAGTTGGATCTAAAATACCGAGATAGAGTAATCTTTATAAAAATCAAGTGGCTGTAGTAAAAAGTAGAGAATCAGACACACGCATCACTTAAAAATGGTGTGAAACAAGGTTGTTGTCTATCCCCTTTAATATTCAACTTATATATAGAACAAGCAATAAAAGAAAGATTTGAATGTGGTATAAGTGTTCAAGGAAAAAAAAAATAGTGTGCTACGATTTGCTAATGACATTGCATTGTTAGCAGAACAGGTTGAGGATACTTAAAAGTTACTGAATATCATGAAAAAAAATATTGAAGGAAGAATTTGGACTAAATATAAACCAGAGCAAGACAAAAGTGATGAAATGTAGCACAAATGATACTAATAATAGTAGATTAAAATAGTGTAGGATGCGATAGAAGAAGTTAGTGAATTTTGCTACTTGGGAAGCTAAATTACAACCGATTGCCTAAGTAGGAATAATGTTAAACGCTGAACAGCACTAGCGAAAACATCCTTCAGGAAAAAGAGAAATCTTTTAGTTTCAATTATTGACCTAGGACCCAGAAAGAACTTTTAAAAACTATGTGTAGAGCACACCACTTTATAGCAGCGAAGCATTGTCTTCAGGAATACCAGAAATAAGGAAAATTGAAACATTTGAAATGTGGTGAAAATGAAATGGACGAATGAAGTACAAAACGAACTAGTTTTGGAAATAATGGATGAGGAAAGAAGTTTGTGGAAGTCTCTTTCATAAACTAGAGACAGGATGGTAGGTCATATTTTGAGACATGCTGGATTGGTTAATTTTTAGTGGAGGGAACAGTCGAAGGTAAGAACTGTAGAGGAAGACAGAGATTAGAAAATATGAAGCAGATAATTGAGGACTTGGGCTGTAAGGGGTATGTTGAGATGAAAAGATCAGCGCAAGATAGGAAGTGATGGAGGACTTGCATCAAACCAGTCAAGAGACCGATGACACCAAGAAAATTAATAATAATAACAATTCACACGGTTAACTTCGACATACTTTGTTACTGTGAAATTATTGTAAGAGCAATTTTAGTTAAAACAGGTTTATGATTCAAACATATACAAACACATACAGTAATTTTATTTCATTGATCCCATTACGATTTTTCTCTGCCACACTGGAATTATGTGGAAATGTTTTTTTATAAAATGATCCAGAGTGATTCAACATTGTATCCGAGTAAAGAAACACATAACGTAAAAAAGATTAATTCCAACATTAAATCAGGTAAAAATTGTGTAAACAGAGGCTATCGGGCACCACGTTTCACAACTACGATGTAAAATATAAATTTCTATTGCTGATTGAAAGTAATCGTTCAAGTAAGTTTGCAACGTTAAAAATTAGGAGCTACAATATGCACAACTAGTGCACAAATAGTTAATAATTTCTATTAGCAAACTAACGAAATGAAGTACTTTCTACAGGGTTTTATGGCTCGACATTGACAAAGAACCGAAAGGGAAAACGGAAAACGAACATGTTCTTAATGCAATAATTTTTCAGTTATTCAACTGCAGTAATTTTGGGAAACAATGGACAACCGAAATCTGGACGGTCTGACCGAGAATACAAAGCCAAGCCCAAACATTACTGATCAAGCAAGAGCCTCAGATATTGCGTTTATTACTAGTATTGTAATCATATCTTTATTTGTATCAAAAATGAAAAAGGTTATTCTGTACATAATAACCAGTAATGACTACGTGTATAGATACGTTGAAATTTCTTAATTTTACTGGTTTATGACGGTCGGTCTGTGTCAGGATCTAGAGGGCAAGCGTATATCACAGTTGGGACCTATGTAATCATTTTATCTTGGAGTGTGGTGCGAATAGATTAGGTGTTCCCAGAAGCAGCTGATACTCTTATTCCGAACAGCACATAGATTAAGCACGCCACAGTTATACTGTATAATCTATTGTTTTAAAGCTATTCCTACTCGCTGACGAGTGAAAGTGGTGAACCAACTACTGAAGGAGATTCGTACTTTCAATTTTAACTAACTAGCATTCGCTAGGATGGATTCTCGGTTTGTAACAAGACCAATTTTCTTTTTCTAGTCACGGTCTTTGGGTTTCTTTAGAGTCTGTCGATGGCAGAGTGATTGCTTTTGGAAATCGCAGTACTTTAGACCCACTACAAATGTGCGAAGACCGGTAGGCACTGCCTATTTTTTATTTAATTAAGAAACGATTCTATTTGAACAAACCGCCTGATGGTCGTTATAACTGAGTTAGTATAGAAGGTATTCTCACCATCCGGTACTTGGCTTCCTATCCGCCATATTACGCACAAAAAGTCAAGTTTGAATCTCAAAGCACTTCACAGCGCGTTTCCGCTCCGAGATCACCAGATACTTGATGGCGAGTGATTAACCTTTTTCCCATGGTCGTACATGGCACGAAAAATGCCATGTACAAATATATACTCTAGGCCAAATAGAAGAGGAAATAGCCGCTCAACCTTTGTACGAATATTACTGGCTTGTTGAGCTTTCCATAGGAGATCGCATGCCAGCCTCCCTACTGCTGGAACAGACCATCCTGTAGGCTAACTGATAAAAGCATTAATCTTTTAAGTCAATAAGATGTTGTGGAAGGTACTCTCAATTACTTTTAGAGATATTTAATTTTCTGTGCTACAGTTACGCTTCGCAATGCCTTTTTGCGTAAGAGTATAAGTACTTACCAAAGCTAGGAGATTCACTCAGTGTGGAAACTGCTGCACAATTTCTTGCAGGGAGGCGACAGTATCTGTAAAGATAAAGGTATAGTTTAAAAGTTTAGTTAAGAATGACAATAGGCCGCAATTTCTGACAACAGGTAATAAGGATCTTTTACCGTCAAGATTTTTTTTTTGGCTGGATCATGAAAGAAAATTATACTAATGAGTAATTATAATAATGAATATCTTTATCCATTAACAGCTACTGCTATTGATAATTCCAAGTAGTTAACGTGGGATTGCTGGACACGTCATCAAATCATAAGAGTGATATGTAGTCATCTGTTTTAAACTGGATCTTGCTAGAGGGGCTTGAATGCCGAAGTTTTGTGACCAAAAACCGCAAAAAATTCAAACAGGTCTTAATAATCGGTGATGGGGCTCAGCGGTAACGTACCAGACTGAGATTACAGATCACAGGTTTGAATATCGGTTTCGGCTAAAAACGATTACATATTTTTATGAGTGCTTAAACGCTTCCCCTTTTATCCATTACAACTATAGTGCGCATCACGAACGATGGCGGCCCAATTTAGCGAGGGTATGCGCATGTACGTCATCACTCTGCCAGCAGCCAATCACATTCAGTAACAATCCAGAGCCTGTCGTGTTAACACGAGTGTTGAATGCGACGTGTTTGTGAATTGTACAGTTGTAAATCAGCGAGCATTGCAATAATTCCCATTCTAAATAATCGAAGATGAACAACATAAGCGTAAGGTTCTGCGTAGTCAAAGCAAAAAGCAAGATTTGAAAGTATATAAGCATTTTAAGCGCGAAGCAGACGCGAGAGGGCCGATCTGCGACGTTGCCAAAGCTCAAGAGAGAACTTCTAAAGCGTGTGATACTAGCCTTAGAATTGTACTGCGAATAGTCAAACGCGGTAACGTCGGATATTCTATATCAACCCTATTTCTCTCTCTCACTCTGCGCAACCCGCCATCGTTCGTGACGCGCACTATACGGCGTTAGGATGGGCTTCTACAGACAGCAGGACGCAGGCAACGTGTTGTCACAGCCTTGTCGCAACGAGCCACGTCTGAAATACGAGTAGTTAACCTCTCCTGACTGCTGTAAGTTCTACGCGCGCGAACTACGAGTTTGACTCAGATTCACCAGCGTACCTTGGCTACATCGATGCCATGAAAAGCGTATAGCCAGCTTGGTGACAGTTTTATCAGCTGATATCTAGAAACTGTTCTAGTTTTTGCTAACTTTAACATGAATGAAACAATGCCACCATTACATTAGTTCTCGCTGTTAAAACATTAATAATCGCAGGATACAAAACACGGGGAGCATTATGGCTTTTCTTAACGGCTTGTCAGTCTGTTGTTTTACTGAAAAATAACGCCAGCCATTATTGTTGGAACATTTCCTGCGATCAGGGCTTAATCGGGCAGAAAGCCGATAAAGGTGTGATCGGGCTCCTGCGCCAAAGAGATCGCCTCTGTAAATCACACATGATCAGGCAACGTGCATTTCTCCAGAGTCGAGGGCGTGCGTAGCGTGCCATTTTAGTCATTTGTCCAGTGCTCGCATATTCAATTAACTACTAGATAGCTCCAATTAGATTCTGTTCAGTAATCATTATCATCGTTTAAAGTTCTGCTTCTGTGGGTCGTTCAGTATATCCTCTTTCAATGTTGATCCAATTCCTCCTGTTTCCAATGCACTCTCTGATCTGCCAATGAAGTTCACCTCCTCCTCTTTGCTCAGGAGCTACGGCATTCCTCCATTTTCATCACCTATCCCAAACGTTGGGAACTTGTGTGTTTTAGCGTTGTACCTTTAAGTTCTCCATGATGTTTTCATATTTCTCGTAGGACGGGATGCAGTCCTTTCTAATTTAGTTGCCTACATTAACTTCTACGCTTATTTTCTTATTAAACAACATAATCTGTTACTGACGAATCGTTGCCCAACTACCAAGATTTTCGTTTACAGGGTTTGTGTTTCAACAAACACAAGGAAAAACCGCTGTGTTCCGGTTTACAAGGATACAATCTTCACACAAATACAAACATTACTGAATTCAAACACACATAAAAAGCTTTTGTTATTCATTTTACTTACGAAAATCGACTTCTGCAAAAATGTTGATGGTTTGGTGAAAAACTTTAAACCTCTGGTATTATGAGTATGTATATATATATATATATATTTTTTTTTTCTGTTGTCAGTATTTCGACTGGTTTAATGCAATCCTCCATCCCTTCCTATCCTGTGCCAACCTCTTCATTACTACATATCCCTTAGAACCCACGTCCTCAATTATCTGCTTCATATATTCTAATCTCTGTCTTTCTCTACAGTTCTTACCTTCGACTCTTCCCTCCACTAACAAATTATATATTATGTGTTCTATACAAGTAACTTATTCCTGTTAGACTAAATAAATGTAAGAAATGTTTTCTTTGTTAATACAATTAATATAAAAGGGTATTCTATTTTGAAACTTGAGCATACAACAACCTTACACAAAATGTGCCTGATTCCTTTGTAAACAGGGTAGTTATTACAGAAAGAATCACTACATAAAAAAATTGGTCTAATCTAAACTGTAAATTTGGATGAAGAAAGAATATATCTTTAGTGTCTAGCTGCTTGGTAAGATTTACTCCTTCAATCCGTTAAAAACCAATTTTAGACATTATTAAACGATTTATGAAGGCCACTAGTGTAAGCCCGTGACTGTTTTTTGCGTATCGTCACGGGCGAGAATAGTAACAGTTTTTACAAAGAAAGATTATGACAGGTTGATCTGATCAAATATAAGCTTGACCTGTGTTTCACGCTTAGGATGAATAAAATCTCTTGAGCTTGAAGAACTCAGGAACATTAATAGAGGTAGGTATTAAAAACGGACAGGAACGATCGCGCTATCGTGTAACTGTTTCAAAGGTCATACACTCGAACTTGCTTAAATACGAACTTGACTTGTATTTGACCCTTAAAATTCACTCTGCAATTTTTTTTTTTTTTAAAACCTGTTGGCTTCGAAAGCATCACGTTGTTTATTATTGAAACTGGGCACATACTCATAATGTAAACATTGGTCATAGTATCTGTGACGGCCAGAGAACTTAATACACATTCCATATTATGAAACAGTTGAGCAACTCCGCAGAAATAAGTTGCCAGAATAGTCGATTCGGTGACACATTTGGTCTGATGTCCACTTAAAATAACCTAATAACTAACATACAACGAACATGAATAAAGACCAATAACGAAAGTGGTCAGTAAAATGCCTAAAAAGCAAATAAACAGTAAAGTATAAATTTTGGTCAAGCAACAACATTAGTGAAAGTTGTAATTAAACTGAAATTGCTCCTAAGCCGAAATGACGGCATTCGTGGTTACAGCAGAGACTATAAGTAATTTAATTTTTTTAAAGGTTTTTAAGTTGCTTTAATTAGTAACATGTTACTGAAAAGCAGATCCACGTTTTTTCAGCCGCAAAATTTATTAGAATTTTTTTTTTTAAACTATGAAACGCTATGAAAAGCAAACTTAATGAATGTATTATGCCAATTAATTTAGTAGCAGTTGCTTAGTTATTCAATTGTAGACATTACCACGAATTCCTTCTAATGGTATCTCTGGTCGCTGTAGATTTGTGAGCGAAGACTTACACGTGACAGCGTTCTCCAGCCAATAGCTATCGAGGTGAGTGGTATAATAGATAAGTGCAATAGAGTTTTCGTGTACCTTTGGAACGTATTTCCTAGTAGAGAACTTAAGACAGATCCAGATGTACTGACATGTCTAATAAACAAATATAAGCAAGCATTAATATGTTTGAAGGAAGTTCAAAAATAATCCTGGGGACGACGAATAGCTCACAAGTTGTAATGTAACTATGTCTCAAGTGATATTAATATTTTAAACATTTTGATAAAAATGCAAGAATGCAAAGCAGAGCAGAGCAGATTTCTGATACTATCCGGACACCGGTTTCTCTCGGCTCGGCCTAAGCTATAACAAAACAAAACAGTTTTTAACGTATGGTCACAGATAAGGCATTTAATCACCTGAAAGCTAGATCTGGGAGAGAGAGAGAGTAGTTTTGGTGCGATATATTCTGACAAAGACGATACGGGAACAAAATTCCTAAGTTCAAGAGAAGATTTACAATGACAACATATAGCTGAGAAAGTGTCTGCGCAGCATGATTTGCGAGACTGTATGTGTTTCTGGCTCGTAGAAACCATGAAAAAGGAGCACGTAGATTTACGGCAAGCAAAGACGTACTTAATATACATGGAAACATTATATGTTGCTTCAGATTAATGTGGCCCATAGAGAAGCGAGATTTAGCCGAGAAAACATACGACTGGCAGCGGACTACCCCACACACAAGTACGAAGAGAACACCGAGGTGATCTGCGTAATTATGATGAAGTTGCAACACGCATGCAACTGCGACCAGCAAGTCATTACCTCTCGATCTTTCCGGCTGGGAAGACAAGTACAGTGGTCAATACTGGTGACTGTACGGGGCGCAGTGTTACTCTCGGTCCTGCAGGCTGCAGCCTTACCAACACCGGCTGATGATTTTGGAGATCGTCTCCCGCTGTCAGTCATGTCGCCTGAATTGCAGACCGCTGTCTTCGAGTTAGTAAAGTCCGATTCTACCTTGCCCATAAAATTAATGAAAAGACCAGCAAAACACCATGTTCGCGTAACCGCTATACACTCTTATTCCGTATAAATTTAAAGGCTATGAGATGTTAAAATACATTTTATTTTCAATTCTAATGCTCAATTAGATTTGAAGTTTGATGATTAAATAAATGTCTCAACACTTATCTGTTTCATGTATCCATTTGTTCCAGTCATTCAATCATTTAATTTTATAAAATAAAATCAATCATACAAGATTTAACGTATCCTTAATACCTATACTAAGGGGGCATCCATAAATTACGTGAGGTGAAAAGGGGGGGGCGGCGAAATCTCACCAAGGGGGAGGGGGGTCAACGGAAATCTCACGTGAGGTTTTGAAAATTTGGTCTACAAATGACGCGACAGTCGATTTTTCGTCGAAATGTGGGGTTTTCGAAGGGTGATACCTAAAAAAAAAATGGTCTCAAAAAGTTGAGAGGGCTATTTCTAGGGGAAAGGGGGGGGTCTCACTGACCGGATCTCAGCAGAGGGGGGAGGGGGTCGAACCAGATCTCACGAAGTCTCACCAGAAAGGGGGGGGGGTCCGGAAATCCGGAATAGCACCTCACGTAATTTATGGATGCCCCCTAACCTCCTCAGGGACATCGACACAAATGTGCACGTTTGGTCCCAAGTTCAGTCCCTTTACGGCCAAGCTGTTGTGCACAATAACCTCTCAAGTTGCAAAAGAGCTTATCTTGGCACGAATTGATTTTATAACAAACGATACACTTTCTCTCATTTTTCACCCCCCCCCTCCCCAAAAAAAAGGGGGGGAAAATCAGCCTTGAAGACGTTAAAACATTAATAAATGATAAACAAGCAGTTACCATTTCAAACTAGAAGAAATTGGTGAATCAGATGATTAATGCACATTTGAATTTTGGGTGAAACATATTTCTAAGAGTTCACTTCTGGGAAAATTAGTTCAGACTAAGACTAGAATTCGAACAGATGACTTCTTGAACCTCAGTCAGGCACGTTAACCACTGATCTGTTGTATCCTACCATATAAGGAGAAAGAACCAATGAGAAAGGATGTGTGGAGGACTTGTCGAAGCGACAGTTTGGAAGTAGCTTTTAACTCCACGAATTCATGAAGTCCACCTGGATGTGAGAGAGTCCATCAGGATGGGACTCGCTACTCATTACTGCAGTCGCGCAAAGTGCAAATTACATTTCGTACCGTCCCACACTAAATAAACGTTTCGCTCGGAGAGTTCCGACCAACTGTTATGCCTTTACGAGCGTGTGGAAGTAGCCGAGTGGGAGAGGGAAGTAGGGCTTAATGGCATTTGCCGTTAAACTCTGTTTTACGGTACCGTGTGGAAACATACGCTACAAGCACTAAAATCGGCAGCACCTCAAATATGTACCTAAAGAAAATTATCAACGGTTTTCTCTTTTAAGCTATCCATATTACTTACAGACGAACTAAACATTTCTATTCCCACATAATCTTCAGATTTTGGATTCAATTCAGACGGTGGTTTCTATATTTGACTTACGCCTTTGCCTCTATCAGGTGTTAGTGAGCACGATAGCACTCATAATAATACACTTATTTCAGGTCATGACTATTCACAATTTACAGTTCTCGATCCGATTTAAACTTCAATTTTGAAACACTTAAATTAGTAGCTATGACACGTGATTATCATTTAATAACGTGACATAAATGTGAAGAATCTACCCAAAAAATGTTTCAGCCATCTATTCCTCAAACGTGAATAATATAATGATAAATGATGAAAAATAGATTAAATAGAATGAAAGATTTTGTATTTTGTAGTCTCTCCTAATGTATCGAAATGAAATAATGACAGTCGCCCCATTTTTGAATCTATATATATATATATATATTGTTTAAACTATTTTTAGGGGACTCCAATGAATATATTGATAAATCTTTGTTGATTCCTCAGTGTTTTCTTCTTATGTTTGGTAACTGCATAGAAAGGTGTGGCTGACGATAGAACAAACTGGTTCAGGAACGACGGGGTATTTGAACCTTACGAGACTGGCGGGTGAGCGGTAAATGTTTGGTCTTGTATTCGGCATATCGCTGGCTCATTCGGTCGATTTCCTGTCCGTTCTTTGCCACCAATCACCTCCGAGAACAATGAACTTCTCAGACAAATCGTACACACCTTAATTAAAATAAAAAAGATATCTGCTGAAGTGACTCCTCTTGTTATGGTTACAAATGTAGTAAAGGCTTGGAGGTAGAAGATAATTTTGTATTTTGTAAAACAAAACGTATGGCTTAGTGAAACTGAAAGAAGAAATAACAGAAACTATTAGAAAAAGATAATATGAAAACGAAGAGACTCTCATAAAACATCAAAATCAAGCAACAAACTGAGTTTTATCATCGTGATAGAGACGTGGCAACGTCATGTTCTATTGTTTTTCCCTTCTTTCTATACTCGCATGAACTTTCAGAGACAGTCTTTCCATTCTTTTACGAAGAAGCGTGTTCCTTTCTTTCAGTCCCAATTTCAGTCTAAGAAGCATGTTTTCATTTTTTTCAGATAGACCAGTATTTGAATCATCGTGCGATAGAAGTCCTCCTATTGAATTCAAATGCTGTTGTTCTTTAAGAAATCTTTGTCTCCGATTTTCTGCTGCAGTCTGAAGGCTTTTGTCATATTTCAATTGTTTAAGCATATAATTTCCAGATGTAATTGTTGAAATAAGTTTAATTATATTGGATTAGCAATAGCTACATATTAGCATAGAATATAAATACAAAAATTACATTTAAAATATCACAATCGACTTGGAACATGTACAACAGGTATCTCTGTTGTCTAGCATCTTCGGTGATATTACTGCAAAGCGTCACTGTTTCTAATGCGCGATTTGAATCCCGGCACTGAGTATTCGCATCCTGCCTTGGTCAGCCACAGCGTTTCTTTCGAGTGCAGCAGTTTCACGCTCTACCTCGCCTCGTTTCACAGGCAGCCTGTGCGAAGTTACGAATTATTTACGGGAGCGATGATACAAATTTCATGTGGACTCAAACTGTTCAAGTATTTACACACAGCTTGACTCATCACAACAAATAGAAAGTATTTGTTTTATGCATCCCCTCTTCCCACTTCGGCTGTTGGTTCCTATATTCATTATGCACGAGAGTTTAACATTGCAGAATTATTCATTGTAGCGGATGATGTTTCTGCACGCTTCTAACCTGTACAACGTTGGCTTTTATTGCTTGCTGCGCACATAATGAAACATCTGCACCGTAAAGCAGGTGCTGACGTCACTAGGTCAGACGTTGAATGCATTTGCTGTGACTGGGCGGTAAACGCGTTGATATCTTGTACAGTGACTAATCGCTAAACATTGTTAAATTATTGTACAAATGTTTTAACTTGCACAGAATATGAGCATCATGACCTTAACACTGACGCACATGGGTCTGTTTTTCAACATATCGCGTAAGGAATGGGCAATGAAGTTATGTCGTTCTAATTTTCTTTCGTCCATGTAATTTGATGAGCTTTATTTTGCAAAACGTTGCTGTGTTTTAGGTTCAATTTAATTGTAAAATATGTTTTAAAGGTTTTTTGTTTTGTTTGTTTTTGCTTAACGTCTCTCTAACAGCGAGGTCTTTAGAGACGGGAAAGGATGGGGGAGGGGGGCAAGGAATGGGAAGGAATTCGGCCATGGCCTTTTAAAGGAAGCATCCCGACATTTGCCTGGAGTGATTTGGGAAACCATGGAAAACCCAAATCTGGATGCCCGGACGGGGATTCGAACCGCCGTCCTCCCGAATGCGAGGCCAGAACGCTAGCCGTTACACCACCACGCTCGGTTTTAAAGGCTAGTAATATGACTGAAAAGTAAGAGAAGTTGAATGTTTTATTTTTATAATAGCATTACTTTTCGTGTCCGGAAATAGAAGTTTCTCTGTCCAGTATTGAGCTACGTCAAATTCTTCTTTCTTATGAGTTCATAGGTCGTCGGGGGTACAGGTGGCAGGACAACATAGGCAGCCAACCGAGTGTGGTGTTCCATAGTTTTGTTCGCCAATGGTGTTCCAGCGCAGAAAGGGTTGCTTCTTCCCCGTTGAAATTCATAGGGATACTTGTATTACTATTATAAGCTCCGGGTCACAAAAACAGTAATGTTGCTACAATACTTCGGTGACACATTGTAGAACCGTTAGGTGATTCTATCGTGACTGTTCTCACAGTACCCAATGCAATTCGTGATGTAGGTAGGGCCTAACACGAATTTATTCCTCCTTATTTCTATTTCAGGAAGTTTAAGACATCGAATTCCTCCACCCTTATAAATGTCAAGTTCACTTAGAGGAAAGAAAGCTTTCCGATTTTGGCAGCAAAGTACTATGCTCTATGCTACTAAATTTCACGGCATCTAGCCGCACGGATTCTAAACATCTGAGTATCTGTCACGGACTCCACAGTTTTTTTTATTCAATGGGTTTATTGAAACCTTATAACATTACAACATTTCTACATTACAAGATTAAAGTTTCATAATACACTCTACGTTACAGAAACATCAATATGAGTACTCTGGTCAAATGAAGGGGCTATATGCATCATCAAGATTGGTCACGGAGAAGAAGTCCATCCAGATATGCTCCGAAGTGGCGTTTGTACCTCGTTGATTTTTTTAAATTCCAAAGGGTTATTTTAAGTATGGATAAATAATCGTCTAGATCCTTAGGTTTTTTTATTAGAATATTGTACACTGCTTGTCCTAACACCCAGACCAGTGAGTTATGTTTTTCCGGTGGCATGGTCTAGTATATCTGACATCCCGCGGTATCACTACTATTGCCTACATGTCTCCATTCACTTCTCACCACGCCCTACCAGCTCCACAGGGAAACCAAACAGCTCGTCTGTACATCACGAAAATAAGATACAAGTTGTAAGAACGAAGACTTTCCCGGCGTATGACTGCAATGTAGTCTTCACTATCCGGCGGTACACCCGTGAAGACTACATTGAAGATACAAGTTAATAGTACTGAAGATAATCGCAGCATTACACCATTCTAACACAAATATTTAATAGGGATTTATTTTAAATCACATTTGAAGTTAATACGCAACAAATTGAATGTTCGCTGTAGGATGTTGTCGTGTTGGAGAGTACGTGGTATGACGTGTAGCAGTGCCACGCGCGACCGGAGCCACGCCTCGCTTGTCGTCTCGACTCGGCGCTCATAAACTCACGACCCCACAGTCGGCATGCACAGGCCCAATGCAGTTTCGCTGAAATCGCTGCGACTATTTCTGTAGTAATGTTTACGTCTTTGCTTGTCCTCCCGTCCCGAAACATTCAATCCGGTCACAGTATGCCATTTACGTTTTTTGCTGTAATCAGTCTCGACTGGTTTGATGCAATCCTCCATCCCTTCACATCTTGAGCTAAGCTCTTCATCTCAACATACCACTTAACCTACATCTCCAATCATCTGCATCGTATCTTTATATATAAAGATGAATGTTTGTTTGTTTGTTAGTTTGTTCTTCATACAAATCCACAGTTTTCATCCTATCTCGATGAAACTTCGCACACTTATCCTTTGAAACAAGGAGAAAAATACTGTCTACATTTGGTTGAAAAATTATCTGTATAAATAACACATGTTGTCTCATAACTTCGAAATACGGCGATAGACAGACACGTTGGATGTGGAAGTCAACGTACTGTGTTTCCGTGTAGTGGACTGGCAGCTCAGTGGTTAAAGCGCTTGCTTACGAACGTCGTGGTCTCCGGTTCAAATCTCCGTGGAGGCTAAGATTTTTAAAAATTGTTTTTCATCGTAAGAGTCAGGCCTGGGCCGTAGGTTATTCGGATTGAATGTTAAACTGTAGATATTAGAAAGTTAGGGGTGCAATGCGAGGCAAATCGTAGGTAATCTTGCAATGTTGTAGGTGTACACTTTTTTACGTTATAATGATCCCTCAGGTGTTCGCAGTCAGTGTGTGAGTGTGAACCACAGTAATATTATTATAAATACGGAAGTAAGTCTCTGTATTTTTGTTACGTTTTGATGACTAAATGGCTATATCGTTGTGATGGAATTTTATAAGGAAATCTGTATGAAGGGCACAGGATATTTTTTCCAGTATGATTAACAGTTGTAGTCACGAAATTTGAGACCTTATCGAATAGTGACAGAAATATGTTGGAAATTGATTCTCTTCAAGAGACATGTTCGACGGCAGAATGATATAGTGATAGCTTTCCCGTCATATTATTCCGACTCGATATTGTTTGGGACCAATCCTTCGTTACCAACAACTTTCTATATTTAATTCTGGCAAAAAAATTCTTAATCCACGCGTACGAAGTCGCGGGTACGAGCTATATTCTAATATTTGTCTATCACTTCAGTTCTTTCCTTCGACTGTTCGCTCCACTAACAAATTAATCCAGCATGTTTTAAAATGTGACCCATCATCCAGTCTCTTCTTCGTGTAAGACTCTAACGGAAGCTTCTTTTCTCGCCCATTATTTCCAAAACATGTTAATTTCGTACTTCATACGTCCACTTAATTTTCAGCATCCTTCTATGCCACCAAATGTCAAATTATTGCTGTTATTTATTATTACTCCGCGATTCAATATCGAAAATTAGTAGAAAAACTTTAGATTATTAGTAGATCAAATTGATTTTGGTAACTGTATATCATTATTATTTTTTAAAAGAGTAATTATTCGCCATTGGTTGTATGAATCTTTTGCCTAATTCCACACATGGAATATGTACGTGAATCCTTGCAACAACTTTTGAGAGTGATTCTATAATTCTATGGCCTGTTATAAAAAGAAGTACTCGCGGAACCTGCTAATAATTTTTAATACTTTTGAATAATACTTGCCAAAATTACGACAGCTTGGAAGGAATCATTATTTTGTTACAAGTGCTGAAAGTGGTTGGGGTGTGAGTTTAATCTGAGAGAAAAAAAAATCGTTCTGTGATTAAATATTTGTATAAGAAAGATGTCACCGAAAGACATTCATAAGGATGTGGCGAAACATTACTGGAGAGACCCCTGCCTACAAAAACAGTAAAAAAATAAGGCATCTGAACTTCATTGAGGGAGAAACAGAACTTCTAACGATCTCCGTGCTGTTAGGCCAGTGGAGAACATGTTGAGTTCGTGATAATATTAAGCAGATCAACAGTTCGGCAGATTGAGGAGATCTAAAAAATTCAAAGAAAATGTTAGATCGCATTCTGACAGAGTACTTAGTCGCTTGAAAGGTTTACGCTTGTTGCGTGCTGAAATATCTGACAGCAGATTAAAAGCCAAAGGTGGGTGGACGCGGGTCCATATCTCTGCCCGGCTCCATCTACCATGGTTTCCCGATATCACTTCAAGTCAATACTGGGACGGTTCCTTCAAAAGGCCATCGACGAATACCTCCCCCGTTTCTGTACTCAGTACTCTACCTCTTGTATTGACCCAAGGAAACCAAAAGTCAGTGACCATTCAAGTGACTGCGGAAAAATCTAGCCCTCTTTGAAGCATGAATGTTTGGTGACTACAGGTGAGACCTCACAGTAAAATCAATAGTCATGGGAAGAACACCAGCTCCCCTCTTGTAAGAAAACCAAGGCTGTATCTTTTGCAGGGAAACGCACACACAAAAAAACTATCATGGTAGTCTTATGCTAACAGTTTGAAGCAACTGCGAGTAGCTATCAAGCATAAAACAAGATGAAAGTTGTCGAAACAAGTGTTGGTATTTTATCAAGACAATACTCCCAGTAGAGAGAGAGGGGATTCATTTGCACAAAAGTACTGAAGACATAGATAAGCCTATGGTGAAACAACGTAATACTGTTTAAACCAAATAGCAAGGTATGTTATACAAGAAAGATTACTACACAAGTTTGATGCAGATTTCGTGGATTTCGAGGATTGTTAATGTTCCTGAAATGCGTCTCAAAGTATTTTTTAGCATTTGGTTAAAATATAATTGCCTCATCTACTTTTTACCAAGATGGTATTTGTTCAAAATCTTATAATATTTTTTTTGTGACAGAGCGATCCAATACCACTAGGCGCCATTCAAAATTGAACGCTACGCACACGTGATTTCGCATCGAATATGACAGAAAAATGGAAAGAGAAAAGTCTGTCGTAACCGTGTGGCATGCCGCGAACACCATTATGGTTCCACAACAACATGAACCAGAGAATAGCAATACAAATGGGGACAGTGGAAGAGGAGTGGGAATATTTTAAAACGGTTAGTGGAAGGACTGATAACACCAAAAGGTTGAAAGAAACGGTATGGTGGAATGATAGAGTGGAAGTAGTTCCACAAGCAGTGGAACTCAAGAATGGGCCCTTTAGGGAATGGTTCAAGCAGAGGACACAGGAGACAAGGGATGAATATGCAAAGAAAAAGGGGGCTAAAAATAGTAACGAAGGAAAGGAGGAAGTGGCTAGAGAAATGGACCATATTGATGGAAGAAGACAGCATAGGAAATAAGAAAGTACTATAAGGAATGATAAAAAAGAGGAGGAAAGAGCGGATAGAAAATGTTAACATAACAGTTACGTCGAGGTGAAGAGAAGGGTGATTGTATCAAACCAGAGTGGAGAATGATTACAAAAAACGGTTGTAATGATGGTGTGAAGGTCACAACATTGATAGGAAGAGAAGTAAGGTTCCACTGTGAAAGTGACGTCACTGGTAACTGGTCTTCCGGCTGACAGATAGCATGGGAGGCCGCCCGGACAATGAGTTTGCGCACAGTAGCGCGTTTCCTGGCGTCAGCACTCCGGGGAAATCACTACGCCGCGCATTATGGCTGCGGAATGGCCGATCACGCCTAACTACAGAGGCGAGCCCGTGGCGTCACGTACAGTATGTGCACGGCAACCGTTGTTCCTATCTCCGTTATAAAGCGAGTAAACGCACATTCGACACATACAATATTTTACTAGTAATTACAAGTTTTAAATCGGTTTACAAAATCATAATCTGTTATTTTGTAAGTAAAGCTACATACGATGCTCGTATGATAATTACAAAAACGATGTCAAAATCTGACTTTCATCTCCTCTGTCAACGGACCCCAGACAGATTGGATGCCAAGCTCCATCTCTTGCTGTTCTGAGATATTATCTTCGTTTCATTCATTTTAACGGAAATCATACAGTATTTACTTCGCAAAGTAGGATAATTTGTCTCTTTAACTGTTATTCCACCAACAAATTAACCAGTTCTGCATGTGATTAACTATAGTGTCTCCTGTTTATCTGAGAATGTTCAATAAACTACTTTCCTCAATTATTATTTCCAAAACACGTTTATTTAATTCCTTACCTGTTGTAGTACTCGTGTATTACATTCGTGTAGGGCGGGTTCGACAGGGAATTCATGAGGCTTACAGGCCAGCTCCGGTATAGCACTGTGCAATTTTTTTGCTTTTATTACAAATCCACACTGTGGTTCAATTTAATGAATGGGAAGTTTATGCGTTGGGTGAGTGAATGGAAAGCTAATAAAAAATGAGTTTTTAATGGTTGGCAATGTATTCATGTGTGCGTATGAGCTTGAAGTGAAGAGGATGCTGTTGCGGGTTTTGTGCCAACGCTGGTCACGGACTGGCCAAGACATGTGGAGCAGGACAAAGCAGTGCACGCCTGACAACGTGAGAGCACGTTCCAGTGTGCTTGAGGGTGCAGTGCGGCTCAGGACTTCACTTCATAAACGGTAATGGTCGGAGTTTAATTTTGTGAACACTGCATACGTCAACAGAGCAAGAATTTTCAGCCCGAACAATAACTTACGATAGTCCGAACAATATGCAAAACACTTTTTTGTTTTGAATATGATTGCTGGGTGCTTATGTCTCAGAATACTATTCATTAAGTGCCAATTGCAATTTTCTGTTTTAAAATCTTCATAGCATTTGATGATATTTGCTAATTGTAATTATCTTTCGTTTTTTATAGAGTTTTAATTTCATATCGGTGTAAAATAAATATTACTGCTATTCCGCGTTTTCCAACAGTGAGTTTTAGTGTATTTCATTTTAATATTCTGGAATCTTAGTTTCTGAAAGTACATAATAACGGTAGGTAATTCCATTTAATTTTCAATATCCTTTTATATCACCACATTTCTGGAGTTTTTATTCTCTTTTTCCGAGTCCTTTGTCAAAGTTGAAAACTTTTTGAAATAATACTCCGATTTTTAACATAGTTCTTGATTCATCCATCAGTTATAATTTTTCTTCCCAAATAAAATAATTCTTTTGCTTTTGGTTATATCTAGTCCAAATAGTTCACACAATTAGTCCGTATTTTCTCACATTTATCTATTAAGACGACAATTCATCGTAAAGTTTCAGCCGACCAATTTTCTCCCCCTAAACTCTTATGCCACATACAAATTTTTGTTTCTCTTCAACGTTTCCTCTACATTCAAGTGGAATATTAGTGGGGATATTTTTTTTTATTTCCTACAGCTAAAGCTTATTATCTAGATACAAAAACAAGCCGTGTTTGTTACAATTAGAATTTCACAATACTAGATTTCACCAAGTGTAAGTTATCATCTTCCTGGTCACTTGGCTCTGCGTCCTCTGATGAGTACTAGCAAAACGAGCTTTTTTTTTAAGGAGAAACCTTTTAGTATCAAACGCTGATCTAAGATTTTTCAAAAATTTTATGTATGGCGTACAAGGAATTGTCGTTTAATGTATCTAAAATACACTATTTTCAGCCCTGTACACTGCTGGAAATATGTTTTACAATATAATGGAGATGAGTAGGGCTACAGTAAAAAAAACTAGACCTGATAGAGAAAAACAGAAATTATTTTTTAATTTATCAGCCAAAATTACCTAAGAATTCATTAAAATATTCCAGGCACCAGACAAAATAATCTTTGCTTCTCTGTGTAGCAAAAATTATCCAAAATAGACCACTCTGACGATCACTCGAGTCTGTTTTCCAGTCGAGTTTCGAAAAAAAAAAATATCCTAGTGATCTACTCGAGTACTTGTTCTAGTTTTGGGAGTGTCTTCAAAATTCTAATAAGGCTTTTACTTATTTCGGAGGAAACATTCTCATCTCTGGGAATTAATTATAGTCTATTGTATAACGTGCCAAGCGTGAATTTCCGACAAACTTTGGTTTGTCTCGACAGTACCACTTCTCAGTTTTACCGAAAGTTTGTGTCATTAGCATCGAGGAAGGGTCTATACATTACTATTAAAAGCTAGTAAGAATGATTTAAAGGATTACCAGTAATAATGAAACGCTGTCGAAAAGGCAACGCTATGTTTGATAAATCCATTTTTTTTAAAAAAAAAAGAATAGCTGATTATGGCACTTGGTGATTGAAATATGTGGCTCTGAATGAGTAAAAAATTTAGCTTAATCATAAAACCTAGCGTGGTGGGTCCTTTCTTTCCAGCATACAAGTGGATGAAATAGGAAAATCTAGTTAATACCAAAGATTTCTGCGTAGTTGTTTACTTTTTCATAGCTGGTCAATTAATCCCTCGAAGTTCTGAAGACTGGGAATGGACTCTCTCAGTTGTTAAAGATGCACTTGACAAAGATATGACATAATCCCACTGGCGCAATTATGCTGAAGTTACAGCTTCGTAATCCTTAGGGTGGGAAGTGGCGTTCACACGGACAGAGAGACCAACAATTTTAAACTTGATGGTAACATATAGTTGCACGACTTTATCATACAGGATGTCTCTCACATCAGGCGATCACTGTCCATTTTCTTACATCTAAATTCTCCTTATAATATTGTAAGTTCTCCGCACAATAAAATAACAATTAACTTATTAAGGCATGTGGGATCCGCTGTTGTTAGCTGAACGAACAGTTTATGGAAAGAACTGTAGACAAAGATTAGAGTACATACCATTTTCAT
The DNA here is from genome assembly GCA_031002005.1 of Vandiemenella viatica. Lineage (NCBI taxonomy): Eukaryota > Metazoa > Arthropoda > Insecta > Orthoptera > Morabidae > Vandiemenella > Vandiemenella viatica. The sequence goes on along the minus strand of JARYHS010012519.1, from coordinate 36,682,227 downwards.
ATTGTTTTTACGAAGAACTGCCTTCAATAAAGTTCCAAAATCTTGCTATTGCAGGAACTATTAATTTCTTATTTTATATCTGACATTTGTTTAAGACCAATATAATTTCGTGAGCACTATTCGTTTGTCAAAGCGAATTTTCGAAATAGACGATACATTCAATTGATAATACTGATCTGAAATAGAGATACTATTACATGATCACTGAATTAAAACACTACCACGTGACTGAGTTGTCATGCAGTCTGATATTCCCATACACAATTAATGAATTTTTAGATGAAGTTCTTTCTACTTGCCTGCTCCGAAGTCAATACGATCATTGAATGTTATTCACTGGATGATGTGAATACTGAGTGTTGTTAGTGTTACGAATTATGAGTCAGAGGAGGATAAGGACTAATCTTGCGGAAACACAGAAACATGCCACCAATTTTAACGTTCCCATCGAAGGGACGAATACCATCAGCAATGGTGTATGTCATCACGCCATAAGACCTGCAGAGAGGTTTGGGATTCTATCCAGATCAGGGGAATTGAGCAATTTCACTTCTACTGTCGGGTTGGAGAAAATCTCAAATAATGAAAGAGCTCATCATCGGGGCTCGAGCGGTATTGTATATTAGAGATTAAGGACAACTGATCGATTACGGTGTCTTTTATATGATATCGTTATCGTTGAATTGAATCGTTTAATGATGGGGAAGTAGGGAGTCGATATTGAAATGTTGGTTTAAGGAATATAAAACTTACATTAGTGAAACGGATTAATAAACCTGTACCAAGGAGGAAAGAGTAGAGGGGACGAGGCGTTTTGCGAATCGTTTAAGTACTCTATTGGGCGTTACAATTTGTTTTTGAGATACAGTAGAACTCCAATTATCCGAATCAATTGGGACCGGACCCCATTCAGATAATAAAAAATAGGATAATTGTATTTTTTTTTCGAAAAGTGTCTATTTTAATAATTACTGTATGTATATTGAAAATGGGAAAAAATTATTTTTAATGAAAAAGAGCTTTTACTTAATTAAATGAAAAGGCAACACTTTTACGAGTTAAGCGGGTATACCCTTGACAGTGAGAAGTTGCATTCACATTCGGGCTGACGCTCCATCCACTTCAACGCAGTTTTCAAGGCTGGCAAATGCTTGACTAGTTGGTAGTCCCATGCCTGCTTCAACTTCGACATTAAGGTCATCTTCTTCCTCGACACTTTCTTCTCTCACGCTTTCAATAAGTTCATTATCATTTATAATTTCATACCCAGGGATTGACAAATCACACACCACCCACTCTCGTATATCTAAATGGCGATTCGGATAGTTGGAATTCTACTGTATGTAGAATTTTAAGCAGACATAGGATATCGTCCCGGGGTTCACGAAAGAATGCCTGAAAACAGTTCTCAATAAGGAGGCTACACAACGCCAAAGGCTTGTGCCTGGGGTCTTCGAACCACACAGAGAATAATACGGAGGCGCTATACAGATATGTAATGTTCCTAAAATAAAGATTTTTTTTGCTTGGGCTTTAAGCCTCGTCGACAGCAAGGTCATTAGAGGCGGGATGGGATTGAGGCAAGGAACGGGAAGGAAATCGGCCATGGCCTTTTGAAGGAAGCATCTCGGCATTCGCATGGAGTGATTTGGGGAAACCATGTAAAACCCAAATCTGGATGCCCGGACGGGGATTCGAACCCGTGTCATCCTGAATGCGAGGCCAGAGCATTAACCGTTCACCCACCACGCTCGGTCTAAAATAAAGAGTTCGCAAAGTTGGAATCAATCATGTGTTCTACCAAACATTCTTCTTCCATTACGACTCGTTCTTCTGCTTACATAATGCTCCGAAGGTACATATACATCTTAGGTGTGGAATATTTGAGAAGTAAAGTTTTTCATCGAGTGATCCGGCCCTAGTGCGTGAGATGGCGCCGCGAGGCGAAAACAGCCAGCGCTGAATGGGAGTCGTTTTTCTCCGCTCCTCGTGACATAAATCCCGACTCTCCCCAGGGCATAATAATTCCATTCTTCCTCCGGGTTTTTTCGCACCTTGTATACAAGTGCTCAGATTCAAGGAAAAGTATAAACACCTACCGCAATCCCTACAACCACGAGCATCTTCACTATTCCTTCTGATTTATTTTCAATTCCGATTCTTGAATAATTTTTGCAATTAAATTTTGAAACATGTTCCAAAAGGCAAACTTTACAGACCGGAAATTTCTGCTAACCATTCCTACTTCTTTCCACTTCCAGTTCCGTTAGCGTCGTAGGCTTGGCTGGTTCTAGATGCTTGGACGCCTGGGCAGGAGAGGTAACGGTGTGCAATTCGTAATCGCTAGATTCTAAACCAGAACATTCTAAACCAAATCACTCCGGGGTGGGTATGTCGAAGTACATAGCAGGCTCTCCCCGGTAGATTCCTACCAAACGCTTTTGATCCAAGTCAACCAACAAAAACTTAGTTGTCTCCCCACAAACACAGCAATTTAAAAAAAAATAAAAATGAATTGGTGTCTGGTAAAACGAAATATGCTAAGACAAGTCATATTAAAAGGGTTCAATTTTCTTGTAGAATATGTACATTGAGGATAACGCATTGCCTTATTCTTTTATAAAGTTTAAATGTCTCCAACGAATTACGAAGATGCTCCAAATCTCATTCGTGGAAATAGTAAGTTATATATATAAGTGATAACCGGATTAAAAAACAAACATGCTTTTCTCCAAGCAAATGTGTAAGTTGTAATAATTCGTGCACATCACAAGGACAAAAGTACAGAGTGCATCTGCTGATGTTACAGGGGAAGACATTAGCGCCGAAGAACATTGCGGCTGCAGGACCTTAGGTACTACTTTTGTGAAATTTATTCATATATATTATTTCTATAAGGTACTTTTTTGTCACAAGCCTGTATCTTCCTTCATACTTAACCGAAATCAATGAATGAGGTGTCACTTTAAAGCTTATAGTCTCCACTTTGGTCACATCGTATTTTAAGAAAGGAATTTTTCGTAATTCGACCCTAGAAGGGCAAAAATGTCAATTTTTTTTCTAAAATGCGTTTTTTGTATCTCGAGCCATTTATCTCCCTGGATATCTCACCAAAATCTATAAATGAAGTAGGATTATGAGGGGTAATATCTCCTCACACATCATGGAACAAGAGAAATACTTTCAAGTGTAAATGATAGCTCGTTTGAAATTTAACCAGAATTAAAAATCATTTTTTGTTTTGTTTTTACTACATTCCTAAAGAATAAGAATTTTCGGATATTATTAAATATTATTATTTTTAAAGCTATTTATCTCAATTTCGTGAATTAATTGCGAGGTAAATCTTTTGTAACCATGAACTATGTATGGTGAAAATGAGAAAAAAGCAATTAAAGAACATTTCTCCTGGCTAGAACAAACATTAAGACAATGGTACAGAAACCGAAAAACTTTAAAAAACAAAAAAATCTCTATGGATCCTAAAACAAGGCTTAGAATTATCGTGACAGATGGAATAACATCTTATTAACGATGATGCTTCCACTGAAAGATTAAGACAGAACTTCACATGTTCTTCGCAATATATAACGAAACTTATAAGAATATCTTAGCTAAACCTAGCTCTCTAAAATAAATTTTCTGCAGAAACGTCAACACAGGATTCAATGATTAAGAAAGCTCAGAAGACATTCTGCCAACGGAATGCCCTAAGTTAATGATGATTAAAATGGCAAAGAAACGTTTGTTATAGCAATTTTTATGAAGTGTATTAAACAATAATATTTCTCTTAATTGTGAAAGTATAATAGTAGCAGTAATCTTGTTTGTATTGCGGAAGGTGCTGTTCCAGACTGACATGTGCTAGCTGCAACAATTTTTACCACTGACGATGCCCCACTCCAGAAGGGCGAAACGCGTCTGGTAGACACAAGTCAATAAAAAACAGTTATTAGAAGACGGATTTTTATTCAAAAATATATAATAGTAGGTTTCCTTAATTGTCGGAAATCAATTTACCTTTTCTGTTTTAGTTATTTGCTTGATTCTAATGATATTCAATGTGGAAACAAACAACGGCGTTATACGCGTACCACTTATATCTACGTCACATTTGAACCTATAGTCCTTTTCATTTCTACAAATTGTTCTTTTGGTAGCACTCTACCCTCGTCCCCATCTCACGCTATGTACTTTTTTATTTCTTCGGTAGATGAACCCAATTTCGCACAGTAATTCAGTGACGTTTTATTTATCAACGTAAGAGGGAGTGGCTACGAATCCCAGTACTCAGGACTGATCTCGGCGGCACGCCTTTCGAAAAATTTACAAGCTCCCAATAAGCCGATCAAACAGGAGGTTGTGTGTGTGTGTGTCGATACAAGTTGCGATTGTTTCTGGGTCGGCGTGTTTCCCTGGGGAGCACTCCATCTGGGCCTTCCTGCCGCCCCAACACATTGAATTCGTTCCGCCCCCGCACTGGGTCGATGATATACGGGCCGCACCACCTGAATTATAAACACGCCCGCTAACAGGACTGCCAACAAATAGAGAACACGACTCTCAATCACCGGGGCAGCGGGGGTGAGCTTCCACGGCACGACAGCGGGGTTAAATGTCTTTATCAGCTTCACCTCTTTCGTAGTGGAATTTGTTCTACCGAGTATTGGCACACGAGGCCTATACGGAAAATTCACGAACATTTCGAATAGAAGAGTTTCATCTTTCCTTTCCCACTCAGGAAGCATCTGAACTCCTTCGTCTAGGTAACAGTTGCGCATAGTTTTTTTGTTTTTTGTTAGCCAACAGCTACGTAATTTGAGCTCCTGATAAGTATTGGGGGGAGGGGGAAGGGAGACTTATAGAAGAATCATCTCGGCATTGCCCTGAAATTATTCTGATAAATCATCGAAAGCCGATAAGTTAGTATCCTCCATTGTTTGAGCAAATATAATGAAGCAATCATTTCTGTAGCTCTTGGAATTCGGATGCAAAAGAATCTTATTTTTCCAAGTTATAAAAATTAAAATAATAACCAATGTATTACAATACTGATAGTTATTAATATGCTTGGACCCAATCGTTACGTTAATACAGTTCGGGACTTCCGTTTTATAGTTAATTTTCTGATTGTTAAAAATATAGCAACTATAAACCTGCCTTCGCTTATTGTACGAACTTTATTTATTGCATTTGAACGAATAATATTAAAGTTATTACTCCAATCAACATTTTCTTGCATGTTTTTGTCAGCTGTTGGGCAGCTACCTACTCAAACGTATCACCACACTCAGTGGGGTTTGGCAAGTTTCCGGTTTGAACGTGGGCTTGACTTTTGGTAAAACTTGTTTTGTAAAGGTCAAGTATGCTGGAACGGTTCAGAGTCCACTCGAAACTTCAGGTACCATTGATCCAGTACGATTAAAATGTTAGCTTAAGCGGTCTTTATGAATTTTGTTGTAAAGCCATACACACATCTACGTTGAAAAGTTACTAAAAGTATATCCTTTCACAGTTACCCAGTCTCCCAGCATCATCTCTTCCTCCGTTGAAGAATCGCCTTTGGAGTGGCCTCTATATCTCTGTGAAATGGTATTCAGAGAAGTCCCATTTTTTTAGCCTGAGGCATTCCAGGGATTGTCTTAATACACCAGTGGCAGGCAGAGCCTCTGCCAGTGAGCTGGGCGGAAGGGAAAGTAGTCACCGGTCGTGCGGAAGGGCGTATCCCCGCCGTGAAATGTAAGGCTTTAGGCGGAGCGCCGCTTGTAAACCACGGTTCATACATAGTCAGGGTGCCGGCTGCAACGCGTGTTTATTACGCCCACAAGGCTTGACCGAGCTTATCTCACGAGAGCAGAGACTGAGAAATATGAACTTATAGAGGGCGCGACGCACGCTGTATGGGTGGGCTGGGCCTTCACTTACTTCACGATACTGCCACTATAATATGTCTTCCCCGATACTGACTAGAAAAAACGCACATCTTTTGCACGACATGCCTTCAGCAAAAGAAATATTTCTTTGGGGATTGAAATTCGTTTCCACCTGTTGTCATACTAGCTATTAAGAAGGAATATAAATTACTGAATAGCACGAACAAGTAGCCGAGTAAGTCGATTAATAAAACACAACGATTCGGCGGCCATAGGCTCTGCCGCCATTGTCAAGTGCTAGCTACAAGTGCAAGTTCATAGCATTGCCCAGCTTCGACCCTGCAGATAAGAACTCTCATTGCCCGGAGCAAACAATCATTTGACAAGTGAACACTTAAAATATTGAATATTTCACTGAGTAATTTTGTGTATTTTATGTAAAATACTCTGGCGCCCGCAGAAGGATAGTTGATTGATTTTAATTAATTATTGTTATATAAAAATGTTGCATCATTAATTTTAATAAAACACTGATAATTTCTCATAAAAAATATTCACTAAAGTTCTACCTTCATGATAAAAATTAATAAAATAATTAAATTAATTACTTTTCATTTAGCTAATGAGGTCAGAACATTAAAAGATTTATCGGTTTCTCACGCCGAACATGAAATTCGTACAGTGTGGTTAAAGTTTCTATCAGTAACAACTCCAAAATGATATTTCTAATTGGGAAAAGAATGTCTGTAAAGTGATTCAACGACGTTGAGGGAAGTTGTTTTGAGACCTCTTGAAACTAAATCAAACCCTTTACTTTCGAAAAACAAAATAGATTAAAATAATTTGATGTTACCATCTAAGGTAGGTTGAAACTGAATCAATGTAAAAAGGAAAATAAATACCTACTGAACTTCTTTGGACGAATTTCAAAGATTGTAACAAAGGTGCAAAGGAAGTACCGCATAAAATACTTAAGGAGAATTGTAGCAGCCTATAGAATTCGTTTAAGAACGATAGGAAGACAGTGACAGGGAATCCAGAAGAATCTATATATTATAGATCAAATTAATCGTCTCTAGTTTGATGCATCGATCAACTTGGGACATTTGAAAATAGAAGGCGTTATTTCAACATCAACATGGCCAACATACGATCATCTATTTATAATTTGGACTGTAGTGGCATATTGCAATCATTGACACATTTAAGAAAGAAAATATAATACTAGGAAAACAAAATTCAGTTCAGATATGTTCAGGCATTTTTTGGCCTGTCAAATCAGCTACTGGTTTTATCGGAACAGAATTTAAAATTAGTTCAAAGAACCCTATTTCCAGCTGGACAATTCTGACGCGTATGTCAAAAGTCTAATCTATTTTGCAGCCATAAACGTGTATTTAGAAAAACTAACCTCTCCGAAAAGTTCTCGACCTCGGCTACAGACGGCGATACTTTTGGAAAACTACGAAACGCGGAAAAACACAAACATTTTTGACTCTCTCTCTTTAACACAAGTTTCTCGACACATTTTATAAACTTTCATTATGACTTAGAATAATTAGAAGCATAATCTTAGATTGAGATAGAGGGGGGTATTATATGGAAACATTCAATCACGTTTGGAAGTTTGGGTACATAATGATGGAGGTTTAATTATAGATCGCGAAATCGATACAAGTTTAGCGCCAATTCAGGGATTTTATCAACATAAACTGTTTTGTTTTCTTCGCACAGGTTGTGGTTAGGTTGAAATGCGGCCTGGACCGGGAGAAAAATTTCGTAATAACCATATGGATAATTTTTTGAAAGCAGCGTTTTTTCCCGTAGCGGTATCACGGTCTGGAATTAAAGCGTGACAGCATATTCCCCATCAATAGCTGCAAGGATTTTCCTTCTGCGTTGTCTGTAAAGCCCTAACCATTCAGCTGCGTTGACAGTTCGTTGTTGCGACAAACTTCATAGTCGTGTCTCTAGCGAAATGTGGTATGAACTTCTGTTCAAGAAATAAATTAGAAGGGGAGAAGAGTTACAGTGCAGCGACAAGCAGATTGAATAAAGGAGATGCATTCCCCGAAAGGGGAAATGTATTTTTTCGATACCAACTTACGGCTTTCCGAAATATGCCGGCATTCTCGGCTGAGAGAATCTTGATAAGAACGTAAAGGCATTGTTGGAAATGAAAGAAAGTCACAAAAACATAGTCTTCTAAATATTACTCCAACACTCCACATTACGTCAAGCTCTACCCAGCTAAATATTAAATTATTGGAGGTAATTACTAGTAATTAACTCATTGAATTACACGATACGCATTAAATGTATGGCACAAAAAACTAATGGAATAACTCTCATACCACTAAACCATCACTTGAAAAAAAAACATTGAGAGAAATATATAAACGAAGCAACACAAAAGAAACGAAGAGAAGAACAGATAACGATAACAGTGGACAAAATATCAGAGAAGTAAGAGAATTCAGTTATTATTAAGGGAAATTATAACTGATAGCCGAAGCAAAATAGATCTTAAAATCAGACACTTACCCATGCTTCTACGAGAGAAGCATTGGAGAAGACAAGTGAACATCCATACTAAAGAAGTAAGACTTCCAGTTTTTGTTATCCCAGTGGTTGTTGTGCAGATATTTGCCTAGGTGAAACCCGCAAAATGAAAATGCGTCCGCGGTAAACATTTGACAAGCGGCTGAAGTCACAAATATCGTCTTCTGCGCCGCCTTTGCTTGAGGACAGTTCCAAATACCCAGCTTATCTCCGGGTCCGTGTAAAGAGCACACGTTCTATCTCGGTTCACAAATATTTGACGCCACGGCTCTTCCGCCGCTTCCTTTCTTTCTTTCTTGTAGCCTGTGAGAGGGCTCAGAGGGAAAAAGCAGGCGATGAAAGGCGCATTGGGGGAGCTCACCCGTGTGTGTGCAGTGGGTGGCTTACTCATAGGTGGCCACTTACAGGCTGGCCTCGTAATGACGCCACTAATCTTCAGAGAGAGACCTCGCCGCCACTGTTACTGCAGGGGCAGGCGAGCCTTATTGAAACCTACGGCGCTGCGACTTAAAGAGAGAGGCTGATATCAGCCGCCGGCCACTTGCTACCAGTATTGCCAACACTTGAAGCAAGTTTTATTTAAGAAGTTTCTTGTTTTAATAGCTTGCACGCAATTTATATATTTATTTTTATTTTTATTTTTTACAAAGGAAGATAAGAGTTACTTACGACAATATATATGAACTTGGTTTACGAACCTATGTTGTATGTTTCACAATTAGATTTCTTCAGAGAGAGAGAGACCTTTCCTTCACTTTTACTGCAAGGGCAGGCGAGGTTTATTCAAGCCTACGGTACTAACAGCAGTCATTGGCCACTTGCTACCAGTATTACCAACACTTCAAGCAAGTTTTATTTAACATCTTCTTGGTTTAATAGCTTGCACACTTTTTTTTTTTTGCTGGATTGATAACCAATTGCAAGAATATATAGAAGTGCAGTTATCCGTAAAATGCGGGAAAGTTGTAGTATGTTCAGAGGCTATCTTTTGTAAGCTTTTCAGATGGCTTTCCATAAATATCATGAGGAATGCAGAGGCGGTTACTAAATCCTGTCTCAAATATACAGGGTGTTACAAAAAGGTACGGACAAACTTTCAGGAAACATTCCTCACACACAAACAAAGAAAATATGTTATGTGGACATGTGTCCGGAAACGCTTACTTTCCATGTTAGAGCTCATTTTAGTTTCGTTAGTATGGATTGGTAGAGGCGGACCAATTTCATGGCCCCCACGCTCTCCTGACTTCCATTTATGGGGGCATTTGAAAGCCCTTGTCTACGCAACCCCGGTACCAAATGTAGAGACTCTTCGTGCTCGTATTGTGGACGGCTGTGATACAAAACGCCATTCTCCAGGGCTGCATCAGCGCATCAGGGATTCCATGCGACGGAGGGTGGATGCATGTATTCTCGCTAACGGAGGACATTTTGAACATTTCCTGTAACAAAGTGTTTGAAGTCACGCTGGTACGTTCTGTTGCTGTGTGTTTCCATTCCATGTTTAATGTGATTTGAAGAGAAGTAATAAAATGAGCTCTAACATGGAAAGTAAGCGTTTCCGGACACATGTCCACATAACATATTTTCTTTGTTTGTGTGTGAGGAATGTTTCCTGAAAGTTTGGCCGTACCTTTTTGTAACACTCTGTATAGGCGTAGGAAAACAAATAACGAAAAGTATGAGCACCTAAAGCTTAAGTGATGTTTACGAGTGCTTCATATCGCTTAGCAAAGACCCAGATTTTCGTTAACACAGTTCTGTCATACGAAATTAAGTCGTCTGTATAGGGTAATTTACTCATTTCTGTCTAGTTATTCTGTTCGTAAAATGTGTTTCTATAAAACACCTGGATTCATCAGAATTTCACTATGTGGGAAAACATTACTGCTGACTAGATTCATCCCCCTCCGCCTCCCCCCCCCCCCCCCCCCCCCCCAGTACATACCAAGGCATCTTTTTCTCGAATTGATGGCTCGGATCTCAACAATAAATTCTTCTGTTTATTGCGAAACATTGCAAAAAAATAATACGCTTCTTACAAAAAAAAAGACGAAAAGTTTTTCAGTCAGTCTTTTTCAAGCACGATAACTTTTTTTCATTGTTTGTTTATGAAGAGTTTGTACCTTTCCAAAGTGAAAAATAATAAAAAACGATAATATTCGATCTCCTAAATCAACCGTCATTCGAAAAAAAACAAATCATTTGGATGGGAAGTAGTGGATCATCCGTGTCTGACCTAGCACCTTCTCTCTCTTTCTACAGCTTAATAAGTTTCTCAGCTGTGATGCTACGGTTATCAAATGCTAATGTGAAATACAGAAAAGCAATGACGTCACTAAAGGATTATTTCAGTCTTAGCTGCAACACGCGATTTAAATTTTTCTGGACGACTTTGTGATCAAATGAGAACGGATATGTGTTAAATGCAAATGCTACTGCCAAAAATCCAGTAATATCGTGGTTTGTTCCTACGTATCTATGTAGTCCACCGTGCCTGGAGAATGTTTTCCAACATCTTGTTGAAATAAAACCTGGACTAATTCAGGCTTTAGAAGGCACTATCTGTTTAGGAGGCTATGTAGTGCACTGTGCGCTCAGATAACTAGAGTAATTATGAATATGTTTAACACGTATGAAACTGCATTTAAGTCTGATAGTTATGTCTTACATCCGCTGCAAAAGGAAACCATTCCGGCATTCACCTGTAGCGATTACTTAGAACTACGGAAAACCGAAATCTGGTTGGCTGTCCGGGGTTTGACTGTGGCGTGGAGCCTGGCGTCTCCGCGGGTGGCCCTACGAGTAGATGTCGGCTCTTTGATCGCCAATTCAGAAGGCGCCGACCTCGGCTCTAGCTGCATGCCAATGCCAGCAAATGCGGCGCCTGCTCCGTAGGCAGCCGTCCAATCCAGTCTGCTGAGAGCCAGAAACCTGCAGAATTTCCAAGTCTTCAAGGGGGTGGAGATATTCTACAAACCCTAAATGTTATGTACAAACGATGTCAATCTATAGGTAAACAACGAACAGTCAACAGATCGTGTTAAAGGAAAAATTATCCGTATAAAAACGAACACCTTGTAACAGGTCACTCGTTACGATGGTTTCCTTAATCAGTCTTGCCGACAATGAGAGCGGATACCTGAAATTACACAATACTATTCTCCGAATTTGTTATATTTGTTGAACTTCAGTAATTAGATCACCACTGAAAAAGTGGCTTCCTAAGTTTGCAAATCAGAAAAGAGGGGGAAAATTAATATCAAATATTGGCTCAATGAACTCCGAGCTGTCAATTTCTATACCAGACAAACGACTAATAAAAATTGAAACTTGCAGACTGTACCCACAACAAACTACTGGCCATAACTTATTCGCCCAATCAGAAAGATTATCCATTCCCAAAATAACCAATTACAATGTTCAGAATGTAGAATGTTCTGGAATCTAATAAACTGTAATATACTCTAAGACAATATCTTACTGCCATAAAGCTTCTTGACAGGTTACTGATTACAAATAACATCAGAACTCAAAAATACTGAAACTTATGTTGGTAAAAAGTTAAGCACCCGGCATTTGAACGATTTTGTTAAAACCTACATCACATTACAGCCGTAACTAACAGTAAAATTTATACTGGATAGTCAGATAAAAATCTAACGCTTCCGGAAATGCCCTGCACACAAGGATAATACTTAGGAAGCCAAAGTAATTAGATACTGCAGATTTAGTTTAGTGTAATTACAATGTTTCTAAATCATTACTTTTGTTTTAATTATTTAAATTTTTCAGCAGAACGTTTCTAGCAGAATTAATTTACATTTAAAAAGTAGAATGAAATTTTTTAATAGGTGCATAATAATAATTACCATATTAAACTACTAGTAGACCGTTGATGTTAAAATACATACTCACTACATCAAAATTTTGTAAAGAACGGTTTTGTGGTTTTATCAGATCGTCCAAATTCAAGTAAAGTGCGTTTCACAAAACTCTCTTTACCACCTGTATTATGCTAACAGCAAGTGTGGCAGAGCAATTCAATTAAATTGCAAGGGAGCCCCCGCTCCGATGGCAAATTACTGTTATTATTATTATTATTATTGGGGCTTAAGGGCACGTCTACGACGGGATAATTAGCGCTTTCTAATTACATTTTTCGTAGTATTTTATTATAATTATAATCTTATGAACTTTCAGTGTTAAATTTATTCGCCATCTACTTTTGCAATTTAAGAATTTTATTGTAGAATTCCTCCGCGTTTTTTATATATTATTGATCACTTCCTTTGGTAATTTATTCCAATCACTGACACCCTTACCCACAAAAGAAAATTTTTCCATTCCCTTATGCATAAAATCGAGCATCGGCTGCTTTCCATGGTCATATTTTCCGTTCCATGCACTACTATTACTTCTTCGGCCAAAACCTTCCCAGTGCAATCACCAATATAGGGGAGCCCGGGGAACAACGGTGTACCGGGGCGGAATGAAGTTCAATGTTTTTTCGATATCAAGGAGGTATTGCCAAGGAGCGGCAATAAGCAGAACTACATCAACCTAATGCGGCTCAACTACGGAAGCCATGTTAGCCTAGTTTTCTCGAGCGAAGTTTTCGTTGTATTTCTGAATTGTAACTTCTGATGTTTTTCTAACCAAGGTTAACTATACATACTTGTTTACATTACAAATAAAGTTAGCACATGCTTGCAGTTCGTTTAATTGTCTTTAGTATCGTGTAGTTAAATGTTTGTTTATGTATCTTTCTCGAGTGACCTTATCTGCATTACGCAAGTCGTGTCCCTGGGGCGGAATGGGGGAACTTCCCTATTCTGTCCCGCTCTTGGGTGTGTTCTTGCATGACATCTGAGAACAGAGTCTTTTCATTTTATGCAAAATAAGAAAAAGCAAAAATAAAGCTATTCAAGAAAGAGAAAAAAATCAACAATATAAAGAAACAAAGGAATGTGCCTGAAGATAAATTGAGAAAAGAAGGAGCTCAAGAGAATCAGAAACTAACGAGAGTGATTCAGAAGATTGTTTTGACAGTGATTGTCTATATTACGGTGAATTTTACTCAAAATCAGTTGAAGGTTGAATCACTTGTTCAAAGTGCAAACAATGGGCACACAATTCCTGAGCGGCAATAGATTGCAAAATGACGAGTCTCTCCTAATGTGCGAATTTTGTGAATAGGCTTAAGAAAAGGACACAATCAATCAAAATTATAGTTAAACCTTTATAGTCGGTTAAAACTAAATAAATGTTGAGCACAACTCTATTTTTCTGCTGTTTCACTAGTTTCATGTGTTCTTATTATTACGGGTACGGGCAGAACGGGGAAAATGACACAAAGTTATGATTTTGAAAAAAATATATATTTATTTTCCTTTAGTTTTCTCACAATATTATTGTATTTTGCAATTAATACATTATAATGTGTCCATAGAAAAATTTGCAGCTCTCTTAATTAACCCATTTGTATTTTTAAAACATATTTTCAACTTTGTAGCCCGTTCTGCCCCAGGTTGCCCTACACTTTGTACACTACCAGCACACTCTTCACCATCCTCCTGTCTTCCGGTGACTCCCAATCCAGGTCCTTTATCATATCAGTTACTGAGACGGTCCTACTGTAATTTCCACAAACAAACCTAGCTGCTCTCCTTTGCACACCGTCGAGCTCCTGTATTTGTTACCCAAAATGTGAGTTCCAAAATACACCATTACATTCAAGCAATGGTATGACCAAAGTTTTTTTTTAACTCAGTTCCTTAGCTTCTCTGGTACATCCTTTCAACACACTCTCCGATAAATGAAGAATCTTGTGACCTTTTCCTACAACCTGTACAATGTGTCCTGCAAAGGGAACGCTAGCTGTATGTAAAAACCGCAAATCTTACAGTAGATTCGTGGCTTCAATAGATTAACAGCAGAAACCGCTGGCTCGGGACGCTAACAGCAAGTGTGGCTGGGCAACAATTGTTCTGATTCCTCAAAAAGAAAGAGGGTGTAGTCTGAAATTACCGCAAGTAGGGAACCGTTTTAGAATCCACTGTGAAACTGCAGCAGTTCGCTCACTGCATGTCTCTGGATGGCAAATTGGAAGCAAATTTTAGAATGTACCCAGCATGCGGTACTAGAATCTTGTATTTTGTGCACCTACTTCATTCAGGTCGCTGGGGAAAATTTTTCGAAAAAAGGTCAGGGCTTAGGCTTCAGATTGCATTTTATTTAGTTCACGTACATTTACACGACGCCTAGAACCTTCTGCACAGAACTTGGTGGCGTCTTTGTGGAGGCCCTGCCGGCGTACAATCAGGCGGCTTATTCATTCGCATTCCCGTCATAATCACCACATTATCTCCTCGCGCCCGCCATGAAATATTCATGTCGGGTAGTAATTTACAGGAGTGCTGGACGGCATACGCAAGTCCTGCCGCTCGCTGCACGCAGCTGGGATGTCCCGTTAGGACGCTCGTGACTCACTGCAGTGTAGGAAGACAGCTGGCTGGCAGTCAGTAGTCAGCGGTACTCAGTCGTTGTAACAAACTTACCAAATATTTTTGGGGAACTAATTTTGCTACCAAGTTTTCGTGAAAATGCAGTAGAGTAGCGACGTTGTTAGAAATACAGAAAATCTGGTATTTGCTGGTTTAGTCACGCCTCCCACATTCGCACAGCCACATGCACTTATCACCCGCCAGTGTGCCTGGGCGCGTTCAGGGGTCCACCCCATTCGATTTGGATGTACAAGAGTACCACATTCGTGTCCCGGACTCCGCGTAAACTACAAATTTCACAAATAAAAATACATCTATCATACAAAATACAAGTTAGACTTTAAGTCACATTTAAGATCCCCACCATTAGCGAGAAGGTCATCAGTCCGTAACTGAAGCAGGTTTGAATAAGCTCCACGCACCTACAAGTTCATAACGATCAATACTGAATACTGTATGAGACCTCACCAGAACAATTAAAAAACAGAAGTTGCTATTCCTGTTGGTAATTACGGCTCTTTGAGGGCGTCTACTTCCCGCCGTTGTGTTAGCTGGTTTGAATCCCGGCGGTGAAAGAGGTTTTCACTCAGACCTTGGCCAGCATGGTCGGCGAAATAGTGGGGCACGATTACTAAGTATCAAAGTTCTATATTAAATCCGGAAACTCTTCCTACAACATGAGCCATGAGTGAATAAGACGCTGGTGGTGGGGACGCTGAACTTAGTGGCCACCTTGTGATGTTTATCGGAAAAAATTAGTTTTGAATGGGCTGAAACCGTGTTCCACGGCCTCTCCCCACCCCCTCCCCCTTTTTTTTAAAAAAAAATCCTCTCGTCCCACATACACACAATAATGAATACAAGCACAGTAAACACCTACACAAAAACTAGAGCTTATGAACACTTCTTGTGTGGGAATGGATACCACGCCAATTAACAATTCCTCGGCAGGTGGCGGTGTGAAGTGTAACACACTCTTTGCTTCGACAGGATGCGGTACGGTTGCTGTACATTCATCGGATCTCCAACATTTCAGTACGAACAGTAACCACAAAAGAACTTTTATTAAAACCCCCTTTACAATACATTGGCCATCTTGACTCTACGTATGGAACCGCCGAGCATATTGTGTCGTAATAACAGATTGGAAGACTGAAACATTTCTGTTTATTCCTCTTTATTACGGAACGGCTACTTTGGTAGAATAACAAAATGATAAATAATTTAGAAAAGACATTTCAGGCTCTACTCGTGTAGGCTTTAGTAGACGTAATTTAATGATTGTAAACCGGGCCCCTCCTATCGCATGTGAATTGAATTGCAGACGGCTGGCGGTGCCATGTTAGTGGAAAGTGATCGCGGGAACTCTAAAGTACATATATGAAACCACTGCAGAATGGAGATGTTTATGATGTAAAGGGTTTTCACTTGCCAAAAGAAGATCGAATGACCTTAACCATAAGCTAATAATAAATTTATCCTTGATTATATTAATTCTCGGACTTGTTTTCTTCACTCTGAGCAATGTAAAGTCCCCCCCCCCCCCCCTTGTCCCTCTTCAAGCAGTCTGATTTAACTGATCTGGGAAGATGTTAACGTTTCCATAATAATAACCCATCATGAAGCGAAATTGATGAAGTACTGGTACATGAATTTAAGAGATTGAGCCCAAATAAAGTTTCTTGTTGAGCAATCATTTTCTATTCAATTTTACTTTCAAAGACATAATCTGACATTTGTAACACTGAAATGCAGAATTTCATCGTGCAGCTTTTTCAGTACAAAGGCAAGCAAAGAAAGGTTTACCTTTTCTATTGTGAAAACTTCTCTCTCTTTTTGTTACTTGCTAAGATATTTCTCTTCTAAATCTGATCACTTCTACTGACCAAGACCAATATATCAAAATACATTGTTTCACATTACATATTATTTGAATGAAAGTGCACCTTCTGGTTTGAAATTATTATCTTGTGTGCTAAAGCCACATTCCCTTCCCTTCTATTTTTTCACTTTTTTATGCCAGACTATATCACTAGATAAGTTGGCAAGACGCCAATGTGTGCATTAATTTTATACAATCACCATTTCAATATCTGAAAACTACAATTACAAAATTAATAACAATTGTATCATTCAGATGTGAATATAAGGAAAGTAAATACAAGAAATTAACTTTTTGCTTCTTTTATTGATTATAAAACAGCACAGTTTTGTTTAATTTCTGTCTGATTGACACCTTCCGCTTTTCATTATGCATTTTTGCAACAAGATACGTTCTCAGTCTCACGAAAATATCGGTAATTTTCTTTGAAAGTAGGAAAACATGATTTTTAGGATAAACATTTTCAAACATGTGATCCCTCAGTTCAGTGAACAAATTATTAAAATTACATCCCTGCAAAATAGATATTTTTTGTTTTAAATTACAATTCATTACTTTCAAATCACAGTGAATGAATTCCTTCCTTCTACACATATGGAGAACTGTTGAAGAATGTTTAACACTTACTGTGGGATAATGCAGTCCCCCGTGTTTCGAGGGAATAAAACCGCACCCGCGTATTTTAGGCAACCACTCCCTTAATTTATTCAAATCTGTATCAAAATAAAATATGAAGCATGTGATCGACGCGGTCAGATCACATGCAGGGATTAAGATAGTAGAAGATTAATCCTCTTACAGCACGGAGGCCCTATGCCGTGCAAGACTTCACCATCGTAGCAAAAAGACACGAGCATTCGATCACATCGACACGTCTCAAAGGGCACAAAAGTATCCTCTGAAAGCTACCGGTTGCCCCTAATATGGCGGCAGGCGCATCGTTCTATTTGCGAAGGAACACTATCGCCGATGCCTCTTCTAGTGTATAATATTCGAACTTGTTCGTTTTAAACGCGGAAAATCTGACTACAATTACAAGCCGAATTTTCATTTTGTAAAGAGGAGTGTACACGTGCGGCTAATAGTGGGTCTTCAAGTGCACTCCACACCGGCTTGGAGTATCACTGGCACGTGGCTACCTAATTGGGATAACAACAGTAGTCATTACCCCGCTTCAACGACTTACCGCGGCACAAACTGCTGTACCTCTCAACATTGTTACATTACTCAGTCGTACGCATCGCACATTTGTTAACAGTACAAATTTTCCGACATTATTTTGGTGCCTAAATTAATAATTAAAAAATTAACTACCATATAATACTAGTATTGTTGGGGACTGTGAGAAATTTCGGTTCTTTGACGACAAGGACATTTAATGAGGGACAGAAATGTGGGAAAATTATTATTATCGTTGTTATTTGTCAGCCATTTTCGATCTGTAACTGATGGGACGTTTCAGAGTTATCAGTAGCGATCACCATGAAGCTCGTCACTATGCCTACTTCATGGGCGTATTCCTCCCACTTGCCGCTAACGGAGGAAACTTGCTTCTGTATAATAGGTGTATTTTGTTTGTGACATGTGTAGTTGTTGAGGAGAAGATTGACGACCGTCCCAGCATCTGTCTACCGCTTAGAAAACGCAACCAAGGACGGCCGGTAAGCAGGAGCCAGGATGGTGTGTGGTCACAGCCACACTGACAGATCGTGGGGAAGTCATTAGAGGGAAATCGACAGTGATCTTTGAGAAAGGACCACACTAGAATTCACATTTAGCCATTTCTGGAAACCACGGAATAGCGGAATGTAGATGGCTGCGAATGTAATCGCTCACACACTAGGCTAGGTAGTGTTGTTCGAGCTTATATCACGGAAAAAAGAAAGTTTTAAGCTCTTTATTAATTTAAACTCATTCTGTTTAATTGATGTTGTTAATAGTAATTATTACTAATCCTCATTGCAATGGAACACTGCCAGTATAATTCCGTGAAACAGCCCCTTTGATGCGTAATTTGCAGACATATAGCGGCCGAAGCGGTGTATTGGCCAGCTTCGATACAGAAATAATAGTAATTGGCACTGGATGACTGTTGACATATAACTGCTCCCGAGCACAGTATTTTACGTTACACTCCGTTATCTTGACAGTGAACCTCGCTACCCTGCGCCAGGCTCCACCTGTAGCAAGCCAGTAAGCGAGAGAAGACATCTCGGCTCGTAGTAACGACGTCTTCGAAATGTCTAGAGCAGGGGTCCCAAAAGTGGTCGATTCCGACCCCTTGGGGTCGATAAGAGATCTCCCGGGGTCGATTAATACAGGGGGGTCGAAAGGGGTCGATTAATACTAAAAAAGGATCAATTATACTGTACAGGAAAAAAATAGGAATGCTCTACTAACAATCAGGTCAATAAGTAAAATTAAAGCCCATCCTCTCAATTGCCGTTTGTGAAGTAAATGGTGAAACTTTCAACAAATTAGTTTTGCTCACTGAGGTAAGGTGGTTGTCAAGAGGTGATAGTTGCAGAAACTCATCTGAAGAGTGCCTTAGGAAGGGGGATTCATCGCTATGTGACAAGTTAAAACAGTGTAACAACCATCTGTTCTTTTTGGCAGGTCTTTATTTGAAATTTATTCCATCTAACCATAGTTTTGATCCTATTTATTAAGATTATAATAATTGTGGAAAGTATCTCGTTTTTCTATTAATTTTATTGGGTGGATTTTATAAATTATTTCATTGAGTTGTTATGCAGGCCTCCTTATTGCTTAGCATCAGAAATGCCAAAAATGATTTAATGTTTTTATTAAATACTTGTGGGGGCCGGTAAGAAGGCAAATATCGTATCAAGGGGTCGACGAGGTAAAAAGTTTGGGGACCCTCGGTCTAGAGCTACTCGATAACGTATGACGTAAAATACCTTACTGGATAATTTATTGGCAGACTTCACATGTATATCTTACCGACAAAGACAATGAGTAAGAAAGGCCTTGGAAAATTTCTATCAGAGTTTTTCGCAGGGGAAACGTAATTACGTAAGACATTAAAAATACACTTAAATCTTATGGTCGGGACATGGAGGGAGATGATGTAGTTTGAAGCGAAAGAAGAGAATCTGTTGTTATCACTTATGGATAGTTAATTCGTTGATCCATAATCAGTAAGTTTTTAGATTTCTGATTTACATTAAGAGTGGATCGACGACGGATTTTAAGTATTTCAGAAAAAAATAAAAATGTTGCAGTGATACTGTGCTGATTGCTTACTCCTGTGGTGCTGACATGATACCCATTTTTCTCTTTTAAAAATGCTGTTTCACAACCGTAAAGAAAAACAAAAGAAGCACAAATTTAACAAAAATGACATTCCTTTAAAAGTAACAAACATAAAAAAGTGAATCGAGTTTAATAACCTGGTTGACAAAAAGAACTGCATTTTTAAACTACAATGGCAAACCCCATGTTTAGATGCAAAGCATTAGGATGGCCGCTACGTTGGCGTCAGATGAAGTCCAATGACATCACATTTGCGCACAGAACCTCCACGGTTCCGCATGTAACGTTAATCTGTAGATCACTGTTGTTGTTGTTGTTGTTGTTGTTGTTTTTTTTTGGTGTTTTAGGGCGCGTCGACATCTGGGTCATTAGCGCCCTATCAATAACCAGCATTTACTGTGGCTTTTAAATGAACTAAAATACTGTCTGCATGGTCGACTGTAAAGGGGTCGGCCATGCAGACAGCAAATAAAATAAATCATAGTATCACACGTGGCATTAAAAGGGCCACCGGTACTTTAGACCGTACAGCACCTCGATGGCTGTAAAGGGGCCAAAAATATTAAAAGGAGAATTAAAAACCAAGTCTCGCTGGCTGTATAGTGGCCAGCGAGACCTGAATCATAACAATTATAAAAAATTATAACTATGCACATGCATGGGTGGCTGTAAAGAAGGCCACCCATCCATCTTAAAACTAGGCCGATCTGCCTAAAATTTTAGGCACTAGACCGGCCAAAACACAAAATTTTAAAACACTCGCCACGTTGCTGGTCTCGTTGTTTAAAATAAGGGTCAGATCGTTGGCCAAGCCAACGTCTGCCCTTAAGTCTAAAAACAGTACACAGTCTATTAAAATGTGGCGTACCGTCAAAGGTACGCCACATGCATCACACTCCGGAGGGTCCTCTCGGCGGAGAAGGAAACCATGTGTCAGAGGACAGTGCCCTATACGGAGGCGAGTAAGGAGAACCTCATCCCTCCTCGCCCGCTGGAAGGAGCTGCTCCACGGCTGAACGGTCGGTTTGACCAGCCGGAGCTTATTATGCTCAACTTCCAGCCACTGCCTCTGCCAAACATCAAAAACAAATCTCTTCGCCGCCGAGGCAAGGTCAGACTTTGGGACCGGATCAAAGTCAATTCTGACCTTGTCACAGGCTAACTTGACAGCTTCATCAGCTGCCTCGTTCCCCCTGATTCCCACATGGCCGGGTACCCAGCAGAATACGACCTCCTTCCCACAGGACTGAAGGGAAAGGAGGGCGTCCTGGATGTCCTGGACTAGACGGTCTGCTGGGTACATTGTTACTAACGCCTCAATACAACTGAGGGAATCACAGCATATGAGGTACTTCATATCACGCCGTGCCTTCATATGCTGGAGCGACTTTAGCAAGGCATAGCACTCCGCAGTGTAAACACTGCACCTGCTATCCAACTTATATTTGTAAGTCGCTCGAGGGAACACTACTGAACACCCTACACTGTTAGCCTGCTTAGACCCATCCGTATACACCGGGGTAAAACTGTGATATTGATTTAAAATATCAGTAAAAATATTAATAAAAACACTGTTAGCGGTTAACAGTTTGTTATGCCGGAACAGATCTAAAATTGTTCTGGGCCTCTTTAAAAGCCAGGGAGGAGATTTACTCCAACCCTGGTGATAAAAAGAAGGAAGCTCGAATCCGTATTGTTCTAAAATAGCCTTTGTACGGTAGCTGAACGGTTTAGTGGCTCTATGCCGGTTGGTATAGAGCCGCTCGTAGTTGGGATGTACAACTATGTCGTACACGGGACTGCCAGGTGTTATGGCAACCTGCAGGTAGTGTCGCACCATGAGGAGTTGCCGGCGGATGGTAAGCGGCGACTCGCCCGAGTCAGCACAAATACTGACAATAGGGCTGGTGCGATATGCACCCGTGGCGAGCCGGATTCCAGCATGGTGGACACTATCCAATATACGGAGATAGCTGTCCCGTGCCGAACCATACACGATACAACCGTATTCCAGCCGCGACCGTACAAAGGCTCTATAGAATTGTAACAGGCAGGAGCGATCAGCGCCCCACGACCTGCCACACAGGCATTTTAAAATATTAAGAGCTTTTGAGGCCCTGGCTTTAACATCTTTGAGATGTGGTAGCCAGGTTAGCCTAGTGTCTAAAATGAGGCCCAGAAACCGAACAGTGTCAGTAAAACGTAAAACGGTGTTCCTCAAGGTAAGGTGAGGCTCTGGTAAAAGAGTCCTACTACGACTAAAAAGTACACACCGGGTTTTCTCGGCAGAGAAACGAAAACCGGTGTGCACAGACCATTCATCCAGCCTGTTCAGCGTGAGTTGCAACTGCCGCTCAGCGCTTCTCAGGCTGGATGATGCAATAAAGATTAAAAAATCATCCACATATAAGGAGTACCCTATAGGACTCCTTATAATGGATGCTATGCTATTTATAGCAATTGCAAATAGGGTCACACTTAAAACAGATCCCTGAGGAACACCGTTTTCCTGAATAAAGAGATCAGACACTTCACTACCGACTCGGTACCGGAAGCAACGTCCAGATAAAAATGATTTTAAAAAGCGGGGCAGGTTTCCCCTAAAACCCCAGTCATGTAATTGTTTTAAAATAACATGCCGCCAGGTAGTATCGTAGGCCTTCTCAATGTCAAAAAAGACACCCACAAGGTGTTGGCTGCGAATGAAAGCATCCTGAATGGCCGCTTCCAGCAGGATCAGGTTGTCCAGGGTGGAACGGGACTTCCTGAACCCACACTGAAAGCGGCTCAGCAGATTCCGGGATTCAAGACACCAGATGAGGCGGCGATTCACCATCCTCTCCAGTGTCTTCCCCACGCAGCTTGTCAAGGCAATACTACGATAACTACCTGGCAACAATTTGTCTTTTCCAGGTTTTAAAATAGGTATGAGCGTTGCTTCTTTCCACGAGTCGGGGAAGTGTCCACCGGTCCAAATATCATTAAAAATATCCAGAAGGTACTCTTTAGCATCTTTACTAAGATGCCTCAGCATCTGGTACTGGATCTGATCCGGCCCTGGAGCAGTGTCGTTTGCGCTGTTTAGCGCTGACTCCAGCTCCCATGATGTAAATGGGCAGTTGTAGGCCTCTGTATTCGACGAATCGAAGCACAGTGGGCGCCTCTCGGCAGCGACTCTTCGCCGCTGAAACCGAGGGTCAAAGTTGGCGGACGATGTGACGGCGGAGAAGTTCTCCGCCATCAGCTGCGCTATGCTTCGTTCGTCGGTAATTACACGTCCGTGATCCAGTAATCCAGATACTGGTGGGCGGGAGTACCTTCCGGATATACGGCGGATGGACTCCCATACTTTTGACGAAGGTGTGGAACGATTAATACTGCTCACAAAGTTCTGCCATGACCTTTGTTTGCTCTCCTTAATCACCCGGCGCGCTTTAGCTCTTGCTATACGGAACGCTGCTAGGTTGTCAGATGTTGGGTGCAACCTAAAATGCCGCAGCGCCCGTCTACGACCCTGAATAGCGTAGCGACATTCGTCGCTCCACCAGGGAACGGGCGTCCTTCGCAGCGTTCCGGAGCTTTTGGGCATAGAAACGTCAGCAGCCTGGTGAATCACTTTTGCTAAGTGACTCACCTTCTCCTCTACGTTGTCACGTGGTTCCAGGACAACAGAACGGCAGAAGAGCTGCCAGTCCGCTTTACTGACGTTCCATTTGCACCGGGCGTTCGCTCCTCTAATCTCGGAACCTAAGTGCATCCATATGTGGATCCGACCCAGTTTGTCAAGTCCCCCTCTTCTTCCCCTCCCAGACTGCCTAGCGGTGGGGAGACTAAGGGTAAGAAGCAGAGGAAGAAGAAGAAAAAAGATAAGGAGGATTTTGAGGAGTCCTCGGGGTCGGAGATGTCTGTCACCGTTTCTGGACAGGAAGACACGGAGATGCTGGTGGACGAGTCTGGTCCCGTTCCTCGGCATGATGTGACCGAAGACCCACCCGATCCGGGGCGGGTGAGGTTAAATAGGTAAGGATGGCTCCCATACTTCAGTGGAACATCAATGGTTTTACAGCTCACAAAGAGGAGTTACACCTCTTAGCACGGTCTGATCCTTTGTGTCTCTGTCTGCAAGAGACACATTTCAGACCATCACACCAACCTGTGCTAAGAGGATATGATGTGTACCGTAAGGACGATACCGAGGGTGATCGAGCGAAGGGTGGAGTGGCCGTGTTTGTTCGGAACACTGTCCACTCCGAACCCGTTGCTCTCACCTCTCATCTACAAGCAGTAGCGGTGAAAATACACGGTCCAATACAACTGACCGTATGCTCTATCTATCTGCCACCCAGTTTGTCCGTCGACTACGACGACCTGGTTGGCATTACACGACAACTCACTCGACCCTTTCTCCTTTTGGGAGATTTCAACGCCCACAGTGCGGTGTGGGGTTCAACCACCGATTGCCCCAGGGGCCGAGTGGTTGGTCGATTGATAGAGCAGGAGGAAATTTGTATCCTGAATACAGGGCAAATGACTCATTTCACCGCTGCTACCGGTACGTCCTCTGCCATCGACCTTTCTTTGTGTTCTCCTTCAATTGCGGACTCCGTGCAGTGGGAAGTGGACCGCGACCTTCACGGAACTTAGGACCTCTTATCTTTTGGTCACCTCTATTACCACCGGTAGCTAATGGTATCGCTACCATTTCGATAGCACGCGGTGGAATAGGAGGTGCTGTTAACTTCATTGCTGGTGGGGTATTTGTTACTGCTGCTGGACTGGTCGAGGTTGCAGATGTGTTGCTAGCGACATCCGCGGTCTTAGGTGTGATGACCTTGGTGGATTTTGCACCACACTTGCACTGACATGAGCACACAGTGCTTGTGCCCATGTCTGCAAAGGAAGTTTGCGTAGCAACACTTTCTTTCCTGACGGGAGTCGAGACCATCTTGGCAAAGCTACTTCCAAAAATTGGAGCGGCGAGCGATTTCGCCTTCTTCTTTGCCTCTACATAAGGTATCCGCTCTTTGGTTTCAACTCCTGTATCTTGCGATCTTCAAGATACACTTGACACTCTCTACTCCAGGCAGGGTGCGACCCGGAGCAGTTGACGCACACCTGTGGGAGCGTGCAAGTGACACCCGGTTCATGTGCCCCCTTGCCGCATCTACCACAGGTGGGGTTGCCCTTACATGACGCCGTCGTATGTCCGAACCTCTGGCACTGGAAGCAGCGCATTGGGTCCGGAACATACGGACGGACGTTCAGATTAATGTATCCGGCTTTAATACACTTGGGCAACACTGGAGTGTCAAACGTCAGGACGAAGGTGGCAGTCTTTTCAAGACTGCCATTTACCCTCCGTTGAATCTGACGCACCTCGACCACTTGCTGTTCTTCCCACTCCTTAACCAGTTCCTCAGTCCCTAAATCCATGATGTCCCGGCAGGTGACAACGCCTTTACTAGAATTTAGGGTTCTGTGGAGTTCGCAACTGACTACGAACTCCCCGAGCTTCTCGCAATTAAGGAGCTGGGAAGCCTGCCTACTGGTGGTTGTTTCCAGCAGCAGCGTCCCGTTCCTCAGCTTTTTAACAGATCTCAAAGTTCCTACTAGTCCTTCAAGCCCTTTATTGATATAAAAGGGGGACACTTTTTCAAATGTCCCCTCTTTCCTCTGCATTACAATGAAAGCGTTCGCTATGGAACAAACTTTCCTGTTACTATTGCATTCAGGAGCGGGAGGGCTATCAACCCTGGCCCGCTTCTTTGTATTGGGTGTATTTTTATTTTCCTGCGGCACACCCGGACCGCAGGGGTTTTGTTTTTGATTGTGAGAAGGAATTTTGGTCCCACGAGTAAAAACATGTTATACAGAAATGCTGATACAACAGGGGTGCGCAGGTGCCCCTGAGGTTGCACGTTAGCGAGTGAATTCCCTCTCCACCCATTCACCTCCTCGGCACGTGGCTGACCTTGAGGTTGAGGGTTTTTTTATAGAGGTTTTTACCGTCCTCGCGATCCGGGCGATGAAGCCAAGATCCCCGTTCTCCTAGGCACACAACGTTCCACCGCCACGCCCTACGGTGGTCGTTGAAGCATGGTAGGAGTTTACGGTGTGGGAAACTTGCGGCGCTCACAAGTTTCCAGCTCGGGCACCGCGGGTTCGCCAAACCCGTACCTGGCACTCTCGTACCAGGCCCCTGCGGGGAGATCACTTTTACCTGGTAGGAAAACCCAGGTAAAGTCACGACACAAGCGTAATCCGCTATATACGCCCTACAAAATTCATTTGTTTAGCGCAAACACCAACTGAGTTATACGAATGTTTGATCATGCTACTACTTCCGAAAAATAAAAAAATGGAGATGATTCTTACACTCTTATCTTCGCCTATGATACAGGCTCAAAATAAATGCACCACATGAATGGGTAAAATGCAGAGGTATTTGAAGATGAAGACAACGTTCGTAAGTGAATAATTATAATTATTATTTTATTTTACGCGACTGGTTGCAAAATATTACTATTATCAGAAGTAGTACAATGCGTTACAGGTGGAATGAAAAAGAGCTTTAAAGTGGTTAGACTTTTTTCTTAAGCTCTTTTCTTCCCGTAAGCAATCTTCAAATGCGGATTCTTAACGTAATACTTACCGTAAGATTTCAAATGGTCTCTCAGAAAGTTTAGATACTCTTGTCTGCGCAACCGTTAGTAAAATTATTCTATTTACTTCTTTATAGATTTTTTTTATGTAGGTTGATCCAGTAAAAGTTTGTTCACAGTTTACGACCTCGCATTGTGTGTGTGTGTGTGTGTGTGTGTGTGTGTGTGTGTAAATGTTAGACAGAGAGATTTGTGAATATTTTTTTTCGCAGCAAGGTAATTCTGCAACTAATGGCTCGATTTACTCTAGAGGACTTATCAGCTAAATTATGGGTTTTCCACCGCTTTAGAGTTAACAATGGGCCAGTTTAATTCAATGTTTTCATCCGACCCACCTTTTTTTCAACACTATTATTCAACTCCGTTGCGATTACAGCAAGCATTTAAAAGGATTTGTCAGATTGTATTCGGCATATGTGTATCCTGGTGATACACTTTCGTAATAATCGGCAAAATAAAACGTAATGTTGGATGCTGGTAATCAATAAGACTTTTACAAACCATATTTTTCATAAAAATTATATTTTTTAAAATATAGCATCAAATCTTGCTTTATCGATAAGGCCGTCTTATACTCTTAATAACTAACGTAAAAAAGCGGAAGAGGCTAAAACAAAGTTATAGAAATATTCGGTTGGTTAATTCAATTGTATGTATAAGCTTGACTGAGCTTTCTTGAGCGAGACACATTACTGCTAGATAGTTTTCGTTCTGTATCTTCTTTCGATAGACAAATTAACAATGTTTAAGGTTTGTACCTTTAGGTCAGATTTCTGTTAACTGTAACGAAATGCGATCAAATCAACTCGCTCTGTGAAATTATAATCAGTGTTATGTCATATTAACACCACATGGTGACACTAAAAAGGAATACTTATATGTTTGAAGTTTCGTGATTTTCCTGCAGAGAAACGCGAATACATTGTAACGAAAACTATTTATCTCCACTAAGTTTATTCGCTATATATATATATATATATATATATATATTCCATTTACAAAATAGGTCACTGAAAAGTAACTATATTTTGGTTGTAAAAATTCAGTTATTCATGTGATGATCTGACGGATGCGAGGCCGGAAGCTCTTTACTATAGAAGTCGGAAGCGTTAATTTCTTTGGGGTATTTCGTGAAGCTGGTAATAAATTTGAGGTGAATGAGCTATTTCCTGTTTCCAGAGTGTTTACATGCTGTTTTCATTCATCGATTACTTGGGGGGCAAAATTCTATTAGGACAGGAAGTGTAGGAGTAAATATTTTTTTCTACCTCAATCTTTGAAGTGTCGTTATTTAGAGCTTGTACGACAGATGAATAAGATGTTCTTAATATTTTGTAACTGTGAAATATAAGATAAATGTGAGCTACCGTCAAAGTTTCCAATTTTAGAGCATTTCTTGTTACCAAATACGAAAACTATTTAATTGAAAGTGCTCTTCAGATTGCATTGCATCCTATTTGATCGGAGAGAGTAGAAACGCGACTAAGTATTGGAGTCCGCTACATAACCCGAAAATACATCGAGGCACTGATACTGTTGACGACATCTATACTTACGAGAGTACTACGAGGCTCACTTGGCTAGGCTTTTTAGGATTCCGTAAACTTAATACTATGTCGTCTTGTCTGTCTGTTCTGTCTCCCCTACATTTCAGGGTCAATAAAAGTAAAGGGGTCTGAAAAAAATGCTTTCCTACCCCAGCGTGGGCTATTGTTATTTAGAAAAATAAAGAGGTGTTAATGTCAGGTCGTTTCTGTTACCAAGTACACCTCAGAAACACTGTTACCTAGAAACTTGAAACATGTCTACAATATCCAACATATCGAAATGCTAATACAGTTTGCAAGTTACGTAAAAGTAAGCAAAAGATTTTGTCTTGACGTTACTTTGCCATATAATAATAATGGACCTTAAATCGGAATGCATTGAATCCTAATGGATGAGATAATAAAACCTCCTAGGCAATGTATAATAAACGAGATTACAGTAGACCAAGTGCTTTGGTAGTACGGGGGACAATGCGGAACCACATGTTGAGTATTGATTTTTGCGTCTGACCTACCACATTGTTATTTGTAAAGGCAGTTAGGATACAGGAAGCCAATTGCGCGAGGTTTGACTCGCACTCAGTGTCCCCCTAATCTACCCCTCCCCCCTCCTTCATCTGTTCCAGTAGGGAAAGTCGAGGTTTAACCCGAGCAGGCAAGTCAGTAATCACAATTTTAGAAGGCAGAAAGCCATTATCGCATCTCCAGCTACTGATCTACTTGATTCATCTATTTAAGTTATTCGGACTATTTGTACCGAAAATTTAAGAAAGCTAGGCGATAGCTCGTTTGTGTCCTCTTTGATCTGAAACGAACTCCACCGGGTGAAGGTAATTAGGGGTGAAGCTAAGGTGTAATTCAGGTAATGGTAGCTAATGCAGATATGAACATGTATTACTACAGGCCGGTCGGAGCACTCTGTCTAATTAGCAGATAATGAAGAGTGTTAGTGCTGTCAGCAAAGCTTTGCGCCACGCTGTATCATTAGGCCGTGTCTCAGGGGTGACGCATGTCGCGTGTAATACCCGTACCTCGTGCCCTGGAATATTGCTCGCGTATCGAAAGTTGTCGAAAAAACTGCCAGTTTGTGTGGATATGTTTACTTATCTTCAGATCTAGAGGAGACGTGAGATATCACCAAGAGGTGCAAACTCGGATTACTGTAGCTAAGGAATCATTTAATAGGAAGAGGAGACTATTAACCGGAAAAGTAGTTAAGGCACTGAGGAATAGACTTGGCAAATGTTTCGTATGGATTGTGGCACTTTATGGGGCAGAGACGTGGACACTGAGACGAGAGGATGTAAAACTGATAGAAGCGTTTGAGATGTAGATGTGGAGGGTAATTGAGTGGATCAGGTGGGTGGAAAGAGTGAGTAATGGTGAAGTGATGGGAAGGGTTCGTGAGAGGAGGAAACTGCTGCAAGCTGTAAGAAAGAAGAACTGGATGGGACACTCGTTGAGAAGGGAGTGCTTGCTAATAGATGCCTTGGAAGGACTAGTTTGTAGGAGGAGAGAGAGGAAGAAGGAGGCACAAGATGACTTTAAGGGGACCACACCCTGCCTATCTAACCAATGTTAATTTAGGCAAGTATTTGACCCATTTCTGAAAAAACTAATTGATGCAGGACCTTAATATTTTTACTGTATGTTACATGATGCTAATAGATTCAACTGTATTAAAATCTACTTTATCCATGTGATAGTTTTTTAAGAAATACTTTTTTAAATTTATTAACAAAAATATTAAGTTTTTTCTGCAGAAAATATTTTTTTGTGGACTTCCTAATGGGGGAATATTAATGAATGTAGTACCAGAAGTGGATTTTTATGTTATGCAGAGTCTCTGAAAATTTCATTCATTTATCTATTATAGTTTCTCATATAATGGTGCATATGTACTGAAAATTTTTGTTTGCAGGAAATTGGCTTTAAAGAAAACAACTGCTCGCAAACGCACTCAAACAAAACTAACAGCGTGTTACAAGGTGTGTTGTTTAAAAATAGCAGAAACAAGAGAATACTGACCGTTGCTCTCCAAAGATAGCCAGCACACTCAGGAGTCAGAAAAAAAAATCCCTACTGTGCAGTATACGGATTATAACGGTCTAAAATATATGCAGAAAAGTGGGCGTGGCACCAAAATGCACGTGGTAGGAAAATGCTATTTAAATGCCCGAAATTTTTTTTTTTTTTTTCGAAATCCTTTTCGGGATACTTAAAGAATACCTTTATCTATCGAAATATGATGAAAAACGAAAATCGATTTTTTTTACCTCAACCACGGTGTGGTCCCCTTAAGGGAAAATGAAATTACCTTACCTGTAGAGGGGAGAAGACAGGGGAGCGTGGAGAGCTATAAAAGAAAACCTACCTTAGGGCAGAACAGTGATGATGATAACTGGAGGGAACTGCACTGAGCGGTTATGTTAGGGAGTAGTATTCGCCAGTGCTCGTATCTTGGCGCACACCGTAACAAAACATGTCCTAAGCGAACTTTCTCGGATGTCCGAAATCTGAAGCCACCGATAAAAGATCTACAGATTTACGATATGTCTGTCGGAACAGTTCTTTCCTACAGATATCCTTTACAAATTGTTACTGCCGGTATTTTGTCACGATTGCATTGTAACTGAACATAATTGTTTCATGATTCCTCAGACTTCCACGGCCATCTTTGTTCATGATTAATTGACTTTCGGGTTATGCCGCGTTGTTTATTTCATTACCTGAGCATTCGGCTGGTATCTCTGACGAAGGCTGGAGGATACCAGCCGAAAGCTCAGGTAATGAAATAAACAACGCGGCAAAACCCGAAAGTCAATTAATCATGAATAATTGTTTCAGTTACCACGCAGCACTGGCGTTCACTGTAATATTTGTGTACACAAAATTCAGTTATCTGTTAAAAATGTAATATTTATACAAACTGTTTTTACAAAGTATGACTATTCGAGTTTTCCCAGCGCAATTTGTCATGGGCGAAAAATATATGTCACTCCAACTCTTTTAATATGTTAAGTATTCAGAATGAAGAGCAAATGTGCTTTGATTCTAATTGCTTCATTCAAATTTATTCATATTTGTAACAAACCCCGGATCGCAAATAACCTATCATATTAATGAATATCAGGATATGTTGAGTTAACTACTGAAAGCAGTTGCATTTTTGTTCTCATTGCTTAATTACACCTCTTCGTTGTCAAGGTCCATTAGAGGGAGGAAAGGACTGGGAGGAGGGGGGGGGAATGGGAAGGAATTCAACCATAGCTTTTCGAAGGAACCAACGCGGCATTCACCTGGCGTGTCTGGACAAACCATGACAAGTCCAAATCTCAGTGTCCGGACGGGGATTTGAACCCGCATCCTCCCGAATAGTATTTATAACGATATTTATATCCCTTGCACGTAAATAAAACTGTTGCATAATATGCTAGGTTTCATGACCGAAAAATGCTATAAATTATTTCAAAACCACTGTCTGTTTTCTTTCTCTCTAAATATAATATGAAATGACGGTTGATCTTATCAACTTCGGCAATTAGACTCGGGCAGCTAGTCACCACGCATCATTCCCTTATATTTTCATCCCTTGTCTTCACTGTAGGTTACGATTCATTGATATTAAACGAAACAGAAATCCATCACTACCATTTCTCTAGCAGTTGTTTACGACAACCTGGCAAATTACAACATATTTCGGAGCACATGTTTACAACTGTTGTCGAGTCAAATGTAGAATGACCATAAATTAGAAGCTATTTAGGTTGAGAACAAAATTCTAGTCTATAGCTGAAATTTATTGTAAATAGTTCTTTATCAACTGAGTCATCCTGTAAAACAAAACATTTAAGTGGAGGCAGACGGAGACGTCGAAAACAATTTTTTTTTTTAAATAACAAGAGAACCCTAGACAATCATTGCCTCCATTTAGATCTGTTCCAGGCCCTGACCACCATTTCTTGGTGTCATAACCTATCTTTATTTCCTTCTTGACTTGCTCATTCTACATACTCCCTTGCCGTTTCTAATTTTTGCAATACTCTGAGCAAGTCTAATGTTACAACCTAGTGGCCTAAGGATCTTATGCAGCTAATTCTTCTTCCTCCAGCAATCACACATTCTTGGTACATGTTTTCACATATAGTTTGAAAAGTGTTTTCCTCCGTTGTGTTAAGTCGTAACCTTCTTTTCTTGCTATACGTATTCATTATTTTACATTCTTATGTCAAAATTTTCCATTTTACTCTATCAGAATCTTTTCCATGTCTATAGAGAACCAGATAAAAGCATTTCTACACACCTTTCTGCATTTATTTCGATCAGCATTAACGCCACCATACTCCCCACTCGTCATTAACAATCAAACTGCTTTTCTCCTAAATTTCCTTCCATTCTCTACTTCGATCTAATGTACTTTATTGACTGGTATCGTGACACTTTTTTTTCAATTTTGCAGTTGACAGATCCTATCTTATCGTAAACATATCTTCTTAATAGGAACGTTGAAATATTCAGACATCAAGAAATCTTGATTTTATACAAATACGGTTGGTATCTCCTGTCCAATTTGGCAAGATAAAAAAATTTCTGTCGTCATATTAAAAAAACTTATTTATCGTGGAGTGGAGTGAACATTAATTTCAATGTACAAAAAAGGAAACCCTTAGGGAGTTGGCTTAGTTAGACCGTAATTACGTCCCTGCTTTTACAGCTGGTTCTGTTCTCCCCCGTCCAATAATAGTAAGTGCAACGGGGGGCAGCGACCAGGGAGAGTTGGAGTCGAGGAACACTTCCTGTTCGCGTTAATATTGGAAAAACCAGATCGTAACGTTCCGCACACTCGTTTCTTGAAATTTTATTTCATACCCGCGTATTAATAGCATGGTGCCAACAAAATTCGCCTGTCTCCCATACATACAGGGTATCACAGACCGGATTTGGAAACTGTTAAAGCGGGTGAAGGTGGGAATAGTATATAAGGCTAATTGCAAACTTGGTCAGTCACTGACAAAGATAAAAGACAGATTACACCCACACCAGCTTATGGGTGTTTACGAAATCCCCTGCAGCTGTGGCAGTGTTTATATCGGCGAGACAGGTCGCACTGTGGCGGTGAGACTTGAAGAACATATCCGCCACTACAAACATAACAACAGCGACAAATCCGCCGTAGTTCGCCATGCTATTAATACTGGGCATGAAATAAAATTTCAAGAAACGAGGCTACTGTGGAGAGAAGACCAGTGGTGGCCCCGACGGGTGAAAGAGGCAGCAGAAATTTTAAAAAAGATAGCGGCCTTTTACTCTGCGATGCTTGGCGCTCGTTGCTATGTCAACATAAACAGTATCTCTGACGAAGGCTGGAGGATACCAGCCGAAAGCTCAGGTAATGAAATAAACAACGCGGCATAACCCGAAAGTCAATTAATCATGAATAGATTTACTTTACCAAACGTGAATGAACAGTAACTTTAACTGTGTTGAAACATTTATTTCAAAGGTCCGTCAGCTGGCGATCATGCTTTATTTTACTTATCGTAAGATTTAGACGTTCTGTCGTAAACTCGAGCCAAGATTCCCATTATCCTAGGAACGATTAGGAAACATTACGACGATAATTTCAGCGGGGAAACTTAAAATGAATGTCAGTCTGCGGTAGAGACGTTTGTTGCCTTGTCTCGGGACGAAGAGGAGCATGGTGGCGCCTGGGGGATCCGTTTTTGTGGCCGCGCGATGGAAGGCGGTGAAGCGGGTTAATGAACGTCAGCAGTAGGCCAGATTGAAGACGGCGATGATTAATGTGGGCGTGGCGGTATCACCACTACAGCTTCCGCTTGCCATCATCACACCAGCGTCTTGTCCTCTCCTCCTCTCCTTTCAGACTTTGCTTACAAATCAAGACTTGAGAGACCAATCTCCGTTGTTTTGCATTCATTTCACTGCAGTGCAATTCACAAACCAGTGCGTATCTCACATTACCGCTACGTGCCACAATACCATTCTCTCGCAGTTTATAATCACAAAACAAATGTGAATATCCCGAAGCTTTCCTGCAGAAGATGAATCCATTGTCACAGTATACCCGAGTACAGGGTGGCCCGCAAGTTCCACGTCTCAAGAATTTGAATGTTTACCTTTTTTTGAAGTGAAAACTTCTTTAGGGGCGTAGGCGATGTTTGGACGGGGGCAAATGTGTGAGTTCACGACTTTCTGTCACTGACACGACGCGTTGCGCGTATCATATGCGCGGTGGGCACTTTTTGGTTTGTTAAAATTTTACGAGTTCGCGTCACCAACATGCAAATGTTAACAGAATATGTGTAGATAAGTATGACGTGTTTCGCTTGGACAGCAGTGGATTATGCTTGCATCTAATATATAAAAATGAATGCTTGCTATTTTTTGCCAAAGCTCTTCATACACACAATTTTTTCCAGTTTTGATGGAACTTTGTATACGTATACTTTAAAACAAAAAGAGAAATACTGTTTCTGTTTAATTTACAAAAACCTAAACCCTTTCTTCGTTTCCCTCCTCCACCTTAATTTCTGTCAACGTTAGTCATACAAACTAACAGTATTTAATCCGATTTTGATAGTACTTAGTACACGAATACTTCAAAACAAGGCAGGCTGGTAGCGCAGCGGTGAAGGCGATTACTTCCGAAAGTTTTTCTTTTCGGTCGTGGGTTAAAATCCCGTAGTGAGTAGGAATTTATAGGAGTTGTATTTGATTATATGAGCTACGCTGTGGCGTTCCGTTGTTCTGATTCGACGTTAAACTGTAGGCTCCTGAGGAAAAGAATTGGCTTTTCTGCCTCTTACACTATAGCTTGCTACATCTCCTTCGGGAAGATTCTACCAACCTTCGGGTAATGGACCAAGTTAGATTTTTGAAGTAAAAACTTCCTTAGGCGCGTTGGGCGATTTTTGGATGGGTAAAATCTTATGAGTTCTTGTCACTGGCATGCTAATGTTAATAGCATATCTGTAGCAGTCTGTTGGCTCAGTGGTTAAGGTGTCTAACTGGGGAACGAAAGCGGGGATTTTCATAGACCCTTAACCTAACTTTCACCTCTGGCACAGTTTGCTGTGTAATGTGAAGTACGCCAGAACGCTTCCGTCGTTGGGATTTGGCATTAAACTGTAGGTTCCCTGTGCCTGGTAGCACTACAGAGTTAGGTTAAGGCGGCTAAGACAGCCAATAGAAACCCTATCAGTAGATCATTACGACCACACGCAACTGTTCAGTATGTCCGTAGGCTAAAATATGCCGTGTTGCGCGTGTGATATTTACAATTTTGAGTTTTCACTTCTGTCGGTAGTCGCCAATGACAGCCATTTTTTTTATTTATTTATTATTTTGTACTGACGATTGTAGAGATTACTCTGCTCTCTTAAAGAGAATTATTGTTCCGGAGAGACGTTGCGGCAGAATTAAGTGAGCAGCACTGTGAACATGATTGTAACAATCTTCGGGGTGTGCACACCTCCCGAACCACGTGACTCATTCTCTTTAACATGAAGAAGGTTTAAGACCGAAATATTGTGTATATTTGTGTGTTTGTGATATATGTTCTCCCGTCACTGCCTTCAACTTACTAATTATTATAAATATTATAATTATAGATAGTGCTATGAATGGTTATTATTAATATCGTTTCAACATTGATCGAATCATTGTTTTTTTAATAATTTCGTCTGCTGCTCTGAAGTCGCAGTTTTTCATTTGACTGCAGTACACTTTCAATGTGTTCTCATAACAATCTTTTTTTTGTATGTCTCACACATGATCTTGTATGATTCCCACGTCACTTCTATTGTTTTATTACTTATCAGACGATAGGTACATTTCCTCTAATATCGACAGAAACCCCCCCCCCCCATTATTTTCAGGTGATATTGGTCCATTGCTTCATACTCGTATATTCAACATTTTTCTTCCTTCTCCCTTGTTCATTCCTTCTTAGCTTCAGCATTTCTTGGAAACCCGGGTACGTTTCTCGCTTTTATCAACTGTTCTTGCTTGAAACGACAGTTTGCCCGAGGACAAATTAATTGGGGAGATCTTATTGACCGTGAATCCATCTGCATAAAATGTAGCTTTTCTACGGATAAAATTAGCATTTATTTTTCAACGTAGTAACATATTCAGTCATGTTATCAGTTCTCCTTTTATGTCGAAGTTATTAGTAAGAGCTGATGTCCCAAACGTACCCACTATCTCTGGACGTAGTTCCTGCGATTGGTTCAACATCTGTAATCAGACACACCTTGTTTTACGCTACCTATTCTGTCGTGCATCAGATATAATTTTCTAGCTGAATTAGTTTAATTTACAAATACTTCATCATTAACACATTACTACCGAGTTTCATATAGCGGTCTGCTGGCTCGGTGTTGAAGGGTCTGACACGATGGAATGGTACCCGCTTTGAATCCGGTTTTAGCTGGGATTTTTAAAGCCACGTAACTTGACTTTCACCTCCGGAACAGCTTACTTTGTGTATGTGAAGTACGCAGGAACGATTCGGTGTTTCCGATTCCACGACAAAATTTAGTGACTCCATATACCTGACACTAATACTGGGTTTGTCTAGCTGGTTACAAGAAAAAGACAAATTGCACAGCCGGTAAGGAACTCTGCCCATGAACCAACCCATGAAGAACACATGAAATTAAATTACATTAACAGATTTCATAGTCCAAATCTTTCACAGATTATTCTGTGATTTCCCAACCGTTCTCTGCTACTAGGACAATTATGCAATAAAACCCACAGCCATATTATCTCTCTGTTACATACACATTCTGAAGCGAATGTGCCCATACACAAAGACACCTCCCCATCACCCAAACACATCAACCAACTCACTGGGGCGCCCACACCGAATCACACATTCAGACGTCCACTAATATTTGCCACTACCTCAATGCTCCTACACACTGCTCCGAAGTCTAAAACGATTATTTGGCAAGTATAGTGCTGCAGGTGATGCATCCTATCTGCAGTTCATACCTCGCTCCATGCGACTTCACACGAAGAACGACTTGTAAAAGGGGGGAGGGAAGGGTGAAAGTGGTGGCTTCCAAAGAAGAGAATCTTCAACAGATGACAAGTACCTCCAGTTTACCGAGGAAATGTGGAGGAATTGATTCAACGGTTGGAAAGTGCACAGACAGTTATGGAAATTAGTTTGAAAGGCTGTGAAGACTATAGCCACATTAAAAAAAAATCCTCTTGACCTTCTAGTAGTTGTGACTAAATTCAGTCTTAAAAGAAAGTACCGACCATTATATCGTTTGGAATAGGAAAACCCGTTTAGAAGAAAGAAAAAATGCATGTTAATGATACCAAATGTAAAACCATAAGTGGTGGTTATATTCACGTTGGTTGAATAAAGTTATATTGACTTGTGCACTCGAAGGAAATTGCTAAGGCGACTACGCCCATCACAATATGTTCCCACGTCTTTAAGACGAGCAGCAAAGGGAGAAAGGAGGAGGGGCTGATTCGCTTGGCCAGTCTTGCTGCAGCAGGAGGATTAGGATACGCCCATTTCCTTTTGGCTAACGACCTGGGGTGGCGGGACATTGTGGTCAGGTGCTAGGGTTTGATGTATGTGATCGGTGTGACAGGAAACCATCTCTCACTATTAAGGACATCACAATACGCCGATAACGAGACATTACCGGCAATTTAGCTTCAATATGGGCGTGTAAAAGCAGGGACCTTGACATTGTGAATAACAGGAGCCCAAATTCATCTGATTATACTGACGATTCTAACAATTTTTTACAGCTCGATATGGAGAAGGATGGGGTTATTTGTGAAGATAATCGATTACTTTTTTTTGGAAACTATAAATAGAGCGTTTTGTGACAAATATTTCGATGACGTCACACCGAAAATGGAAGGTGTGATAGATATTATTTTTCAATAAAAGTTTCTCGGGAGTCCAGCCGGATGGTGTCATAAAACGACGACGTTTCGACAACCTGCTTGGTTGTCTTCATCAGGTCTATTTTGGATATTTCTTCTCAAAATCACAAAAACAGACTGGCTTCGCTGCCTCCGAAATTCGAATGGACTCCCGAGAAACTTTTATTGAATCAATACGCCGGGAAAGTCTCCATTTAGATATTATTTTTCTCCCCCTTGGGGTTTAGAACTCTGATACGTTATTTATTAGAGCTACAAGAGGATTGTAAGAGAGTAGTGGGAAAAAAGTTGTTAATGCTACAAATCACGAAACAGCTGAGCGACTTACAAGCGACTGGGTATACTGCAATCCAAGATAACCACAATCCACGCTAATGTTTATACTTGAATATGAAATCATTTTCCACAAAAGCAAAGATGCTCTCACTGTAACGTCATCTGAATTAAAACCAATTAACAGACAATTAGCTTCATGAAGGGACTTCCCCGACATTCTACTGAAGTAATTCCTGAAAACGAAATCCAAAGTCCGATTTTTTTAACTACTTAACGTCCCTTAACAGCGAGGTTTTTAGAGACGGGAAAGGATGGGGGACAAGGAATGGGAAGGAATTCGGCCATGGTCTTTTGAAGGAAGCATCCCGGTATTTGTCTGGAGTGATTTGGGGAAATCATGGCAAACCCAAATCTGGATGCCCGGACGGGGATTCGAACCGCCATCCTCCCGAATGCGAGGCCAGAACGATAACCGTTGCACTACGAACCTCGGTCCGAAGTTCGAGATTGGAGATCGAACTCTCGTTCTTCAAAATACCAGTCCATAAAGTACAACAATAGGCGATGGGGTTAAATCAAAGGAACTTTCAGAATTATCTTTCCATAATTGCTGGAAGACACGAGAGCTCACCTCCATCAGCTTCGGTACTGCAAGAATAATGCTGTTCTTAGCTAGCCTGAATTTCAGATTTTCGAGTAGTATAGCAACAAATGTATCGTCTTTCAGTTGACTTTAATGAAACCTAACAGAATTTACGTGATGAAATATTAATAACAAGTTTTAAAAGAAACATAAGAGTTTTTTTTAATTACAAAAAGTTCAACAGAAAGGCTACGAGGTGCAAATATGAGGAGATCTGTAAACTGAATAGACATTAGATGGTTGAATGTACACAATGACAATTTAGGCACTAATAGAAAAGAATTTTGGTTCCAAGAGTTCAGGCTATGCCAAGTCTGAAGACGGTACGACGGGAGACAATGAGGTCGTCTCAAAGTAACTTTCAGAAGTTTCCCCCCGTGTTTGCTGTAATTTACGAGAGCAACTTCTCCATTTTTCTCTCAGCCCTCCGGCTGATACTCAGTGCTTCTGTACGCAAGTGGGAAACCGAGTATCATGTGTGTACAGCCACCTCGGTACGGGCAGCTACAAATGAACATAAACAGGTGAGTGATTAGGTGCAAGGCAGCAATGTGCTGTTCTGCTACAGACTTTTTCCTAACTCGGTTGAACCATTCTATGATCAATTGTATCTCGGAAGGAAGAACCTCAAGAACAGATATTAAATTCGCATTTCGGCTATCCACATTTTGGTATTTCACGGCTTATAGTTGAATACCGTAATGCTTTCTTAATAAAATTTATGGCCGATTTATTTGACAATAATCCTGTTCTCCCCTAATCACCATGCGAAGTACAAAAAAGTTTAACTGCTTTGTTCGTTTCTTGTACGTATACATTACTTTTCATTCTGTGGATGCTATACCTATCACAGTGATTTACACGTTCACTTTGAATATTAAAACTAGCGTTGGTTGCGACAAAAATAGACCGGACCCGGAATCCAAAATGAATGAATCAACATGAAACAAACCGGATGGTGCTGCTAAATCCGGCTTCTCGTAGTAACATTCGTTTAGGGCAGGTTGTAATTAAATGTCCTGTTACCCACTTCTGACAAATGCTGCAATGAGGAAGAAGAGCTAGAGAATACACTCACTGAGTCAGTAACAATACTAAGGCAGTATGTAAGTCCTAAATGACTAGAAATTAAACTAATGTAATACTTACGAAAATTTTAATTCATTACATTTTTAATTTCTGAAGTGGTAATACTGTTATTCACTGAGCTCAGTAAAATCTGAATCCAAGTTTGTTTTGTATGCGAACGTTAGTACAGCCGCTACATTGAATCTTAAGAAGTCAAATACTCTTGGTCCGAATCACCACCTAATTTTTTCATGATGATTTTTTAAAGGAAAAACTAAAAGGCAGTTTCCAGCGTCTTTCTATCTTTCAGTGAAAGAACGATGAATAATTCTGAAAATCAAAAGCCATTAGCTTGGAGGATGACGACCATATTCTTTGGCGTATAGAACCAAGGCGTATGACATTCTGGCCGTTTTACTATTGTTTATATACATGTATCCAGTCAAAGACCACGCAAATAAAAATAAAAAAGCTCTTTCAGTCCGGTCCTAATATGGATATGGAATCATAAAAAGATGTTTCTCCAGTAATCATTTAATCAGGCATAAAAAGAACGCAAAGTACCAAAGGTTAACGTTCTTACTAGGTATTATGCCTGGGTTCATATTAGACACATTGGTCTGTGTTTAGTATATTTTCAAGCCGCAAACAAACGTGTGAAAGTACACAAAGACTCGATTCAAAGATATATGACAATTCTAATGTAGATTACCACATAATATTCAATGAGTGCAAGTTTATTTCTTATTAGGTGTCCTCAGTGATACGCCAGATCATCGTAATAATTATATTTTCGTAAATTAAATCAGCCTTCATGGTACATGTAGAGTAAGGCCCTTCACAAATCACGTTAACAATGACTAAACTCTATGGAAAATAACTGTGTTCCATAAAACAGTTCACGCAACGAGCAAGTATAAACTTGCCAGTAGTTCATATGAATAATTGCAATGAGGCAGTGTGATCAACTTTAAGAATATATATGACTACCACAGAAGCTCTGTTGTTTCGACCAGACTGACTGGATTGCTATTACACCACCTACGGTAAGCATACAGCTAACACTTATATCCAGAAAATATTTTCTTCAGACTCAAACTATGGGCTCAAACCTTGCCGCTGTTTTTATACTATACAATATACTATTTTTCCTTTGGTGGAATAACATCAAGTATAAATAGGTAGAAACAGGTTATTAACTGTTGCTCTCATAAATTATGCTAAAAACTAAAACACTAAGGGCCATCTGGGAAGTTATTCTTCCTACGTGAAATCTTAGCGAACACTCTCTGCATGAACACAAAAATTCCATCTGAAAACTTTGTAATCGTTGGGTTAAAGTTTATGCTGTTTCGTGTCTTGTCATAGCTTTTCTTTTGTGGCAGAAATCGGGTCAGTCCTACCCACGGCTCTTCAAAGGAGACGACATAAACTGAAAACGATCATGGGCAAGGATTAGTCTGAAAGTCACTAATTAATTCTATTAAGTAATTTCCTTGGAATTGCCCTAGTGTGACTGGGAAATTACGGAATTCGAACAGCTGGATGGGGAATGAAACCCGGGTTCTCCCTTTATTATATGTTCAGGAAGATTTGGGCTTAACCAAACAAAACAAATCAAAAAGCATTAAAAAAACCATAAAAAATGGAGGCTGAACTCTTTGTTCAGCAATCTCCAACGCATGCGTCTTAGACGACGATGACTTCTCACCACCGTGAAAGTCCTCCAGTGTTTGCAATGTTATGTCCCATGTCTGCTACGTGCTGTCTAACCTACTCTTCTTACGTCGTGGCTTAAAAAAATCATTCTTTTC
This sequence comes from Vandiemenella viatica, assembly GCA_031002005.1. Taxonomy (NCBI): domain Eukaryota; kingdom Metazoa; phylum Arthropoda; class Insecta; order Orthoptera; family Morabidae; genus Vandiemenella; species Vandiemenella viatica. Next base: position 36,640,173 of record JARYHS010012519.1, on the reverse strand, counting down.
GCCCTGTTCCTTTGCTCTTGACAAGAAAATGCATCTTTTTACTAAAATAAATTGTTCCAATGCGGAGATATTGTCTTAATGTACTCTTTCTTCATAAAGGAAATGTATACGATGTAACATTTTTCATATTGCTGACAATTTACGTCACGGTATATTCCATCAACCATTTTGTTATGTTTTTCCCGTTTTTTGAACCAATTTACGGACCTTATTTAACCTAAGAATTTCCCGCATTGAAATCCTAAGTACTGTAGTTTTGTCCAGGAGTGCTAATTTTTTTATCTGAGCCCAAATCAGACACTTTGTGCTTCACCAGACGCAAAGCAGATTTATAGCATCTATCATTTTTCAGCGACATATTCAAAACAGTTACTCACTTCTGAAAATTTATATATTTAATATTTTATACCAGAAGTATTTCATTAAACATAATCAGAATGTCATGCCCGAGAGTTACTGCTCACCCGCAAGGATCGGTTTTAAACCTGCAACTGGTATTCGATATGGCGATGTCATACGATCTCAGGTCTGCAGTCATAGTATTGTGATACAATTATAAATATAGTTAACTTAGTTTCAAAAAGGATTTTAAGTCACATTATAGGGAGTATGTGAGTAATATTGAAGGTGCGGTTCTATTCCAGTACTCTTCCTAGAGCTTTACTCTTCCTCGGCCTCGAAGTTATTTGAGTCGGAAAAGTCGGGAACAAGAATTTTACAATGGTTTTCCGAAAGAGTTATTTCGGCAAGGGGGTCCTTCGGGAAACCGCGTAAGCTGATATCAAGAAGGCCGGAACACAGATCGAATGTCCTAGTGTCGGGACACAACGTTAATCGCTCACGTTAGACCCTGAACGTGGTTTGAACTAATGAAGTTGCCTCGGCTTGAGTGTGCGCTGGTTACTATCTCAGCGGTGAATCTGGGACCTATAAATCGTAATGCTCTTGGCTTCATACAGCCCCAGTCGCATCACGTACCCTGTCTTGGCTGTCCTCGGCAGATATCTCACCGCGAGCAACAAATACCAATAAAATTTACCGACTCCATAAATCTGGCGCGAGTCGAGCGGTGTCTTATCGCGCCCTATTTTCTGCGGGTAGTGTTCCGTGCGAGGTGCCCGACCGCTCTTACTGAGATGTATATCGATGGCACTACAGCGGTTGTTGCACTCGCAGGTTACATGTAGTGTTCCCCGTTATCTGTCCGCTAACACCCAGGCACAGGAGAAGCTGAGAAATCGGAATCACTGATTTACGCTGGAATATCTCCATAAACTGAATCGTAAAAAAGTTTCAGTAATCTTAGCAACACCATCACATTAATGATATTATCAATCAATATGAAAAACTGAAATTTATTAACTCTGTATATAAACCTTTCATTTTATTTTCTGATTATAGTCTATGTAAAAATAAAAATAAACACGAGATTAAACAGTAAGTTCGCGGAGGTAGAACTGCGCACACAGGAAGCCATTTCAGCGCCACGCTGCGTGGAATTTCCTACTTGTTACCATTTGGACAGCAGGCTGAGCCTGGGCAGCTGTTCAGGACCTTAAGTCAGTAATTTCCGTGTACATTATTCCTCAGTTACTGTTAGTACAAAAGGGAAATTCTGGATCTTCGCAATATTGGTACCAGCCTTCTTCAACATAGCATTAGAGAATTAAATTTTCTCCATACTTTCACAATATTTCTTCTGTTGTCATCGATCTACAATTCTCAAACATTTCGTGGCAGTTCTAATATTCCTCCTCAAAAACTAAAATCAGATGCAAAAAGCCGAGAATCACAGAGCTTTTCTTCTCTCTCTCTCTCTCTCTCTTTTTTTTTTTTTTTTTTTTTTTTTTTGCTTATGGCTTTAGGCCTAGTCGAAGTCCTTGGAAATCTTGATGACCGCTCGTGGATTTGAATGCTCGGCCAGAGACCTACACGTTTTCCCAATGTAGTCCAGTCAATAGGTGCTCAAAAGGGCCCTTAGCTGGAACGTTTTGGGGTAGTATTGATTTCTTCCATTCTATATGTTTTTTGGGGCGCTGAATCCGAATCTGAGGTTTGCTGTCAAAATTTCGTGACGGAACATTGAAAAATTGCAAAAACGTGCCAAAAATCTCATTTTTTGGCAGTTTTTTTTTCTTATAATTCTAAATCTATCAACATTTTGTAAATAAACTTTATATTCAAAATGAAAGTACATAAAATTTCCTACAAATTTCACAACGTTGGAGTTCAGTAACCGCTTTCAGATTATTTCAATTTTTCTCAAGCTGTCAAGAACGAAAATGCAATAAGACTTGATACAATGTGAACAACGGATGGCTGTTTCTCTAGCTAGTTATCAGTAGTCATCTTTTCTTGCTTAACAGGTTAATAAATTAATTACTTCAGTTAGCCATCCACTTCTCACCGAGTTCCATAGTGAATTGCCTGTGTATATCCCTACCAATTACAGATATTGTACGCTTAGCCTGAAGCTTTTATCGAACCTTGTAATTGTATAAAGTTTCTTTCACGCCAAGTTTGTGACAGCAAACTAATTGTTGTGAACCATTAACTTTCGTCTCAATTTTCCCTAGGAATTCCCAAGTGTAGTAGGAAATTTGTTTTATCGCTTAGCCACTGTCTCCCATTTGGTAGGAGATACAAGAACATACAATAACGTATTGTTGATAATATACAGTAGATGATTTACAAAGAAAGCTGGATGAATCAGAATAATCAGAACTGCGTGCATAATTGTGTATAGTGTAATTTCGGTTACTAATATCGATAGAGAGTATCAAATAAGATGATCAGTACATCGGATTAATGACATAGGTGGTGATCCTTCTAGAAATTCACATGAAACTCACCAGTTAGCAGCAGAGCTCGCTCAACCCAGTCCTCAAGTCTTCAGCTGAAACACAGACGAGTAATTTAACCAGACGGTACTCCAGTGATATCTCCTAGAAAACAATTTGGTCTGCTAAAATTACAAGAGACATACGTGAAACAAACATAAGAAACTTGTAACCTTGAAGTTATTTTAAGTCACGTACCTATAATAATCGTTCACTGTTGGGTTTTAAAGTAACTGCATCGATTACAATTCGTGCAAGGGAGAAATAAGTTGTTGCGAAAATCTGTCACACGTAAGCTGAAGATATTTGTACCGTTACCGTAACACAAAATGTAGTGGTTTTAAAATTGGAAGTCACGTCTGCTTCATTCGTCGAATTACAATCTTTGTCACTGTTGAAACCACTCAAAGCAGTCAAACACATATTTGTGCTGATACGTCTTTATTCTTTGGTTATTCATATCAACTGATCCTAAATTATGAAATACTACTATTTATCAAGAGCTTATACAAGAACGAAACTGAGTCTCGCAGATGTTTTAACATTAGACGAGCAGGAGGAACAAATTAAGTATATTTCGCGGGTTCTTAGTATCAGGATGACAGGAAAAGAAATGGGAGCCTTGCTGTTTGTTGGGAAACAAGCGACAGCCAGTAGAAGGGACCCTACTGAACCCAAAATTTTCAAACTGTCGATGTCAATAAGAAACATAATTTAACTAAAACCTGAAAATTCTCCCACATCTACTAAATTTAGCTTTTAAAATTCACCCCTAACATATTTATTTATATATGTGGATTATTAAAAATGGCAGTACCTAGCAATCAGTCAGGCTGCTTGTAAGAAGCTGCAGGCGTACAAATATCGTTTCTTGTCTCGTTTTTCCAGTTACTTAATTCAGTCCACCTACAAAACATAGATTCGTATGCAATATAAATCTGATACCTAGAGTTTATCGACGTCTGGTTACAACGAAATCTCCGTTAGTATACCATCGGACTTGAGAAACACGTTTTACTGATATGCTGTGCTGTTATTAGGTGCAGAGTGACTTACTGAGATCCACAGACAAAGAAAATAAAATTCTGACGACCTGAAGATGTCACAAGGTCTCCAAATTTGTGAGAAAATGACTTATCAGTTATACAAAGTATTCATGAAGGACTTCTAACGGAAGAACAGGGACACAGTATTCCTGAGACCTTACAACTAAAGTAAACTCCTATATCAAGTAAAAACTAGTTTAATCACTGAAATTATTTCATTATAGTATAAATGCTGAATTCAAGAAGGATAGAAGTTTAGATTTCAATTCTCACGATGAAAATGTTCGTCTCAAAGTGTTCAGTTACGATTATCGAAGCAAGCATCCTCTCATTTAACGGATCACAATAAAAGCACCCGCCTCTGAGGTTAGAAGCATTAGAAACGATTAGCTGTTAATAAACGGGGTGTGGCTGTTTATTTAACTTACATTTTTGCAACAATAACCATCTGTAATTTTTCAGTTCTCATTTCAATTATTATTTAGATAATCATATAAACGATGCAAAACTATGAAACTCGCGATTTAGCAAGGTAGAGCGGATATACGTTAAAGGCATTTGTGCTTGGTAAAGATAATGACACTACAGGTTTGGAATTCCAGATGGTTATTGCTAAATGATAACTGGAATGGGCAGAATTTTTATGTAGCGTCAGTAACGCCGATTCTTTTATGAAATCGCTGAAACCTGATTCTTAAGATTACTTCTGAATTCCGTGACTCTCAGTTGCGGAATATAAATCATACTTCTTTCGGTAATTATTTATTGATCAAATCACTAAAATGAAATTTTCTCTTTGTCACTCGAACAGAATTTTACTGGTTCCAATCTTTGTGGTGAAAGAAATTATCAGTAAGTGATATTTGACCAGCAGAGAGGGAAAGAAACTAACGTAATAATTTATCAAAGGCCTGGTTTAGGATGGAATGGCACGAGTCATACACGATAACACACAATACAGGAAGTAAAGTGACTGGCCTCTGTACGTCAGAGTCAATGGTTTAGTACGCTTTGTTTATTACAGTCTTTAAATTTCACTGTTGCTTACTCAAGGCCACTGCATAGTAAACTGACAGTACTTTTTGTTCACGCATCATAGGATACGACGTAAATTATGATTTTGCTTCAAAATGTCTACTATAAATCACTTTCACATCTCCGACTACGTCACTAAACCCTAATACGAATAATGGGGGCATAAACTTACGAATACTGTTAATTTATTCGGAAGAACTGGAGAAAATCGCCTCTATCCAAATGAGTAATGTCGCACTGAATCACTGAAGCGGAGTTTTTACGGTGCAGCTTCTTCTTCATTCAAAGAATACCACCTCCACATGCGACACAATTGGCAGTCATGAATTTGTATTAGAATTCCTTAATTATTTGAAGACCTCTCGATACTTTATCTGTCTAAAACTAGCTTGCTTTTTTTTTTTTTTTTCCGGGTACGAAGAGAATTCTTCGATACGGAGGTAGGAAAATTGACAATTGTATAAATATTATAGTCTCTGACCTTTCAGGACTGAATATGGAAAACGGAAACCGGAATATATCAACTACTACTTCTAGACTAATGGAGAGTAAATTGTTTGGTTGATGAACCTCAGTGATGAAGCCCCAATACTATGGAAAATCGACTCTGTGAATAACTTACAATGCTGCATATTCTTTCACAATTCAGATCAGCTCAAAACAAGTGGAAAACACTTGCCGGAGGTAACTAGGAATGTTTCTTGAAGGGGATTGAATTTGATAGAACCTTTGCTGCAGATTTTTAATTTTCCACTCTTCATCATTTTACTAAGTTGTCTTTCCGTACCAAACATAAATCGGAGATAGATGGAAATCCTGTTGGAATGTATATAGTCAACTGTGGTGACGCATGATTAGCGTTCATCGCAATTACATTTATTCTTGAGAAGGAAAAGTAAATTACCGTCTGAAAGCCGTATCACAGAAAGCAATTTCTCGTGTTGCTTTCTGATAATCTGTGGGTACGATTCTAGACTGCGTTAGCTCGATGCCGTTTTTTATGTATTATTTCACCGATTTGAACAGTCCAACCAGTTCTCTTTGGATGTCTCATTCGAAAATTTGCTACATTTTAACCGACCGTTCTGGTAGTGAATGCCCTTATTGGTCATCCCATAATATAAAGATTTAATTAAATGATACTAGCAATCAAATGTAGTCAAACAAATACTGCTATATTTGTTCAATTCTCCACTTCTCACTATATAAATTTCACTATACTTCAACACAGCAAATGAACTAATCAGAGGAAAGACCATATCAGAAACGTTGACTCAATAGTAGGAAATAAGAAAAATGGTGAATCATTTCTTCGTTAAAACACGGCAGTTGAGAGTAAGGCACGTTATTAACCAAATCTGTTCTATCGAGTGACAAAGACAATCCTTCAACATTTCATGATAACAAACAATGCTATAAAGACACATTGAATTAAACTTCCTTCCACCCCTTCTCAGTAAAGTCTATGTTGACTGCGCCAACAATGAACAAACAGCGTAGCACGGAGAATCAGCATGACATGAGCACATGGGAGATGTTCCAAGCGAGAAAACCAACTGAGCCCACAAAGTGAACAGAAATATGGTTAGAGTACGCTTATAAACTCTGGGTACCAGTTCTGTTTGTTATAGCCAATGAGAGTCCTCTCTTTAAGCTAACAAATCTTTTGTTTCAATACTCCTTTTCAACTGAAAAGTCCCTTGTCGGCTCTCTTGCGGTGAAGAACACTGTATCTGCCATATTGGAGGTTGGCCCCCGTAATACACAATACAGAAAACACTGATAGGGAACACTGCGTCAAAGAAAGATGGCGACGTGAAAATTTTTACGCTGAAGATTTTTTTCCCTAGTCTACTCTTCTCTCTACTGTGCGAAATCATCACTTTTATTACGGCAATTATTTTATCGATTAATATTAATAAGCTAATAATTAACATCGTCCACTGATGTAATTTCATAGCATGGAACATCCAAAGTGGACAACTCAAAGTAAAAAAGAAACTTTTCGCAAATCTAGATATTCGGCAGGTACGACTAACACGGGGCTCGAGGAAAATCTGCTCACCATGATTTAAAGGATTAATATGTTCACCATATTTACCTTACTAAGCAACTGGCGTTGAATCAGTTCAATGCACTGATGTACAATGTTAAGATGGTAATGTCAAACGTTTTTACAAACTTGGACACCATTTAATGTATCAGTCTTTTCACCATTACAGATTTATAAGAAAATAAAACTTTTGTCTTAATGCACTAAATGTTTCCAGGAATCCGTTCCGATGCTATTGAAGCAAAGATCTCTAGAGTGGGCATTCGTACTGCTGAAATAATGTAACAAGAGGTTCCACCACCCTTACGAATAAAAGAATATTCTCCGAGCACATTTCTGGCCCGTATACAAACACATATTATTTTAATGTCCTGTATTTACCTACTTTCCTGCAGTTACGTTCCCGAAAAAAGCAGCTACCTTTATTTGGGTTAAGTACAGGTATTCTTTCTCAGAAAGCATGGACTCTGTGCCAGTCGACAAAAAGGCAGTGTCTGAATTTTTAAGCTTGTTTGAAGGGGCAATGAACGCGGCGTACCTAAACAAAAGCCGGGTCTGGTGTGCTTTAAGCCATGCGTAGCCTGCGGCACCTGTTGGCGAAGAACAAGAGGAAAGCAAAAAGGGCAACGAGCAGCCACTGTGCGTCGAGCGGATTACGCAGTCTGATGAAGTTAAACCGCGGAGATATGCAGAAACTTTACTGCTCGCCGAAATCAGGGTCACTGGTGTCAGAAAACACAGACAGGGACCCCGCGGATTATATAAATCATCTCAGCGATTTGATATGTTAAAATTTAACTTGAACCCGAACAGAATATCAGCGAGTGAGCTATCTAATATTTCAGTCATTTTATAGGTCGATAGTCACGTTAACTAGGGGGTCCCCTGAATTTTCTCGGGAGAGCGGGTCAGTGAAATACCGATATACCATGCACAAAATTTCTTAAAAAACCTGGTGAAGGCACAAGCTGTCAGGTAACACGCCTGACAGCAGAAACGTAAATGTAAATACAGCTAAATATCTATACACAAAATAATGTAATTACAAAACTTTAAAAAATCTATTCAAAACGTATAAACATTTTCCAAAGAATATTGGACCACTGATAATTACATCGACAGGAGGCAAAGCATATACAAGAATAAACGTTAATACATCAACCGTTACTAAGAAATAAGTTATTTAAACTATAATTCTACAACTAAAACTATGTATTGTAATAATATTTTTCCAACTGAAGGAGTAATAAAACCACTCAAAAGTGAAATACGAATGGCGTAAATCAAATCTGTAGACATCAGAAATATTGTTTCCATCTATCACTATATTTGTTGGACAAATAGGTTAGTGTTTTGCATAGTAGTACAGAGATTTTCGGAATGGGGATCGATGAGTTCCCTGTTCGAATCCAGTTTTGGCAGGAATTTTTACAGGTTCTTAAATTCGCCTTTCCACTTCTGTAGAAACACTGAGTTTTTTTACCTGAAATACGCTTGCACACGCCATTATTCTGGATTTTTACTTTGCCTAATCTCCCCATTATAAACACTTAATCAAGCCACGGCAGAGGTGGAATGAGTTTCAAATTGAAATTCATTTTTAAAAAGAAAATTTATTGATTTAGCACAATTGCGTGTGTGTTCATCAAACACACGGCGATGAACAACTACAATTTGGTTTGTATTTAATGAAGACCCCTACAAACTTTCAAAATACAAAGTATCAACTACAATATTCGGTTTGGCTACAGGAAAAACGTAACATATTTGGAATCTGAATCTTATTCTGTCTAACAGCCAGAGACCAATTATAGATGTACCATAGGGTTCCACTTCCCTTTATGGTATGGAATCCCAAGCTGCTGTGATTGTCCATATACGTTCCGAGTTCTGCGCCTTATGTTGCACGGGTTTCTTTCGTGCTAGCAACTGAAGCCGAAAATTGTCAACAAAATAGTGAGTACACCAGACGTTCAATATTAACCCTTCCTGATACATTTCCAAAATTGAGTCTGCGATATGCCTAATACAGGTTAATTAAAATGCACAACGCAATTTTTTAAAATTATTATTTCATAAATAAATACGTTTGGAATTCGAAGAATTAAATGACTCGCTTACCACGTGTAAAGATATGTTCTGTGCTGAGTGTTAATTGTGTTTGTGAAATGTACATCAGTTCAAGAAAAGCTGGTTTATACTTATATATGGTTAAGTTGCCATTCGGCCAACCAAATCTGCCGCTGTGTGTTTTTAACGATGTTTTGCTGTTATTTTTGTCTATTACTTACTTCAGATGTTTTACGCTTCAATGTTTCGGATAAAACCTTTACGTATTTTACTACCGCAGTGCTTTAGCTACAGAATATAACGTGAACAATCTTAACTCTTCCAGTATTTTCTCAGAAAGGTATTATTTTCGAATTTAAAATCAATTTCTGTATTTTGCCATACAACCTCTTAGTTTTGACAGATTGTCTGTACCTTTGTCTTGTTGGTAGAAAAAAAGTAAAAAATAAAATCAGTCAAGTGCTACATGCTCCATACACAGACTATGTATTAAAGTGAATTAACTAAAAATTTCATAAGATTTTTTTATTCTTTTAAAATCGAGTACGTTTATTTGTTTCGCGAAATATTTTTCAAATGATATACGAAGATTTAACACAAAAAAATAACGTTTATTTGAAAATAAAATATATTTTCATGTTATTTATTATCCAATTCACAAAACTCCATCGAAAAAATTATCTACTGAAGTATCAGATTTGTAAAAATTACTCTTTTGTTTTGCGAAAGATCGCTCTTATTTTCCTGTAATTTAAGCAAGGCTACGTATTACTGTGAATAATGTAAGAATTTTTGGTCCAGTAATTCCTGAAATAAAGGGGACACTCATATTTTAATGGTTTTCACCAATAACTCGTACGAATCGAGCACTAAAAAAAAAACCTCAAACATTTTTAGAGTAGGCTGATTGCTACATTCGTATGATATCCAAGGAGATTTTATATGATACATAATCCTTCAAACTCCTATGAGGCCACCTATAATTATTTTCAACACACCTAATTCTTCCAAACTTTATATAATCATTTAATCATGCGCATTTACAAATTTTTAAGTTTCAAGGCTCCAAAGTTTTGAGATAGTGGCAGGGAAACAAACGACAGATTCAATAAGCATTCCAGCTTACATGCAGAAATGCGAATTAAGAACTAGTTGTCTTCAGTGCGAAGTATCAAAGTTCTGAACTGTTCGATTAACCACAGTTCTAACAAACTCAAAAATCAAACGATTCGCCCGAGTTTCATCGAAGTAAATAATTATTTTGTCTTTTTAATAAATTCACGGGTTGAAAAGAACCGCATTGAGTCGTCTTAATAATATTCACACAGATATGAAAATATTGAACTATTTGAACGTAAAAGTGAGTGAAACAGTTCGATGGGATGAAATGTGTAGCAGGTGGTAGCGCCGGTACCACTAATACACATCTGCATTTTTCGGCTGTGAAATGCGGTCCACTGAAACGCAGCACATGGAAGCATTGGCTGATGTTTGGCGGGCAGGTCGGCTTTAAGGGGCTCGCATGTTGTCAGTTCCGCCTGAAGACATTTTTCGGAAGGATATCTGGAATGCCTAAGCGCCGTCCCTTCTCCCTACTCACACACTCGCACCCGTCAGCTGGAAAAGCAGTTTTCCTTTGTGACTTGCATTTGTGAGAAGGCGGGTACAAATTTCAACCAAAGCGAAGCAGGCCAAAGGCAGAATCGAACACAAAGAGCTACGACTGAGTGCAGTCTAACTGCCAGATTACATTCTTTCTCCGCAGAAAATCTTGCGTAGGTGCTAAACTCAAAAACCGTGGAACAGCAGCAGATTGTTTAAACGGCGTAAGATACCAGACGCAATAGAAATATCCATTAGAATCATTGAAGTACTCTAAATAACTTACAGCATTTCTCTCAATCGTCTTCAGCGTCTCTCTAGCATTACATATGATCGGCAGATTGTTCATCACAGCTTGCAAGAGGCTTAGGACAAAGAACTGAGACCTAAATTAAAGAATGAACACGGTGTCCTCAGAGGGTGATAAAAAAATAAGGCAAATGTAATTACGGAAGGGGGGGGGGGGTTACCCCCGCCACGTCAGAACGTCGCTGATGACTAATAGGCTCGATGAAAATTTTTCTCTAGGCATTATTTAAAGCTCGAATGACTTATTTTTAATGATATGCCTTTCATTCGTGAAAACCTGCATTAAATGTTAGAGGTGCTTCACCATTTTTGTAATTTATATTTTTGAGTCACAAACTGGATATCTTTATAATGCATGAATACTGATGATTACATAAAAACCTTATTCTGAATAACCGAAAATCCGACAGCGAAATTAAAACCCGGGTTTTAGTACTTCTTCCAGTGAAGTGATAAGTACAGAGATTAATATCAGAGTTTCCCCAAGGCCTGTTTAGTGGAGTCCCTATAAGAACTGTTACTAGTTAGGAAAGCTTGCGTGTGTACCGTTTGAGTACTCCTTATGTATCGGGGAACTTTTCAGCTATACAGCTAATCCTAGTATTTTTATTATCTCAACGTATTTTTTCGTGTCAACACTTATTGTGCTCCGTAATGAGGACACATCACGAATACAACACTTTACTAAAACTATTCAAGACCAAGCAGGACTCGTTATGAAGAAACTATTGTATAAAGACATTTGTTTTATAGAACATACATGAAACAAGGGTGTTTGTGTAATATGCATTTTATTCACAGTATATAGGCCCTGCACCGGTACAAAATGTACGAAGGACTGAAAAAATCTTTACACGTCTCTTCGTGGTATGGCCAGAACCCTCGAAGCCATCTTCATTGAGACGCTTTTCCAAAAACAGTTTGGAGAAACGAAACAACAATCGTAATCTGACAGCTGTCAAGATCAGAGAGGATAATTTTGCTGGCAGTCTTCTTCTTTTAGGATAAAATACTTCTATATAACTGCTGTTCTGTGAATTTCAAATCTGATAGTGTTCTGACACTGTCTTCAAAACATAGTTTCGTGTTGTTCAACACTGTAATGATACCAGACGCGGAATTAGTTCTGTATGGGTTTCTTATCTTCCAAGGTTTTGCCAGAGGTGAAGAACGACTGAAAAGCTTTTGAGAATCCAAACCAAGAACAGAGTTCGTACCAGATACTTCACCATTCAACCGCCAGAACGATTATGGCGTATTACAGAGGAGGCCGTGCTCATTGCAGCGCTGCCACACTGGACTGGGCCCAGAGTCTGATACCATGGCCAGCGTACCAGCAGTCATCAATGTGATTCTAAGCGGATTCCAGCAATCCTCTAGGCCAGGACCACTTTGGAAATGCATCATAACTCCGCGGGCCGCATATCAAGTTATATATCCCCATATTAGATTTAGACCCACTATGGACATTGTTGTGGAGTGAATATGATTTAATTGTTCTGTGAACTCAATATTGTAAACTCATAAATAAAACAGGCAATATCCGTCATATATTCTCATGATAATTGTTTTAAAATCAAATTTAATTTTTCTCATAATTTAGACTGTAAATTTTTGAATATATGGATACACAAATGTATTCTTTTTTAATACATAGGTTTTAACTACTTTGGCCATTATAAAATATATTTTGTAAAGTGTGATGAATCTCGCGGGCCGCAAAAATGTCACCCCTGCTCTAGGAGAATGCTGGAGTGACCCCCAATCTCCAGCTCAAAATACTCTCTTATAATAATATAACAGATTATTAACAGATGGCGACAATTTAGTTCCTCCATTGGGATAATGCTTACGACAAAGGCGGGTGAAGCAAGTAATGAAAACTGCCAGTAAGCGCTCGAACCCCAAAGACCTCTAGGCCAAACAAGCCAAACGGAAAAATCATTAAATAAACCTGTGGACCACATAACGTGCTTCATGCAAGTCGTGTCTATCCTCTTGCTTGGCCTAAACATTGTTAGTCTCGTTATGTAACTGTCGGGATGTGTAAATATCTGACTTGGATTTCCGTGTGATCGACTCACCCAGCGTCATCTTACGCTTGCAGTTGTCTTGCTTTATGTACCAGAAAACCATGTATCTCTATAATGGAATTGGTGCTTTGGAAAGTTTCTAGTTTACCAGCTGTTCCACCGAGAATGCGCAATTCGGTTTACACGTTTGTCTGGAAATTAATTTTTATTATTATTATTTTTTTTTTTTTTTGCTTATGGCTTTATGCCTCGTCGTCGTCGAGATCATTCCAGGCTGGAAAGGGCTGGGGGCAAGGAATGCGGCCATGGCATTTTGAAGAAAGCATCCCGGTATTCGCGGGTGTAATTTGGTGAATACATGGAAAATTCAAATCTGGATGCCCGAATCAGGATTCCAACCTACGTCCTCCCGAATGTTGAATTTTCATAACGATTTATCTACAGCAGTATCAATTACTCATTTTCTGTTTTATCTGCACCACCTACCTAGACACTATAACCATTAGGGCAAGCTCTGCCAATAGGCGAGCTGTTTCCTTGTTAGTTTCTCGATAATGCTCTTGCTTCCTCACAAATTAGAGCACATTTTATCACATATTAGGCACACAGTTCGAAGAATATTTTCAAAGTACAGAACTGACAAAAAAATCTCTCTCATAAAATAAATCTAAAATCAGCATCGGGATAACTGAATTTAATGATTGTTTGTATCCTAAAATACTTTTCACTTGTAGACGTGAAATATCATCTGTCGTTCAGAGTTTCTCAATGAAGGAACAAGATTAAATTTTGTGTACTTCGTGATTAGCTTCAAAACGGAGACTTATTACATCAATGTAGTCAAAACAGTTTTGTTGCGCAATGAATAGTAGTAGATAAATAACAGTAGCATTGTTCATGCAGGTGGGATACTAGGGGAATAGGTTTTTCGTTAGTAAGGTGCTTAACTGATATATTGATTGACTGGACGACACGACAATTGGCTATATATATGTATATGCATATTGATGGCTGATAACAAAGAGCGGTAACACAGAGGAAGAGAACTCATGAGTAAGAAATTCTTTTCAAAAATCCTTCCATTGTACATCTGAACAAGACGTAATAACAACAAACAAATGAATTTTTTATCACATCCACAAGTAGGCAGACGGTTGCGGTTGTTTTGTTTAAATTGTTATGGAATCACCCACGGTTAAAACACAATCTGAGGATGTAAGAGATCCATCTACACAACTCGACGGTCGGGTTATATGATCCAGCAGCGTCTACCCGGGGAACCAGACACTAGCAATTAGGCTACCACCTTGCTTGGTAATTAAAGGGCCCTGACATCCCCGCACCAGCCCCTCGACAGGTATCGGCTCTCAAAGAGACAGCCACGGCCGGGCAGCACGAGTTTTAACGCTGCGCGACGGAGGTAAAAGTTTTTCCACTGTGCGAGCAAGCTTGTTCCCTCGCATCACAAAGTGGAGAAGGCACAGTAGCAGATTAGAGACTGCACGCCTGACGTAATGGCCAATTAACGGGAGTAGTTTGCCATTAGAGCAATTGGATAAGGGAAGACCAAGTGGAACATATCCACCTGCCTTATGAATTGCTCTAAATTTACGGAAAATTACTGCTCTATCAAAACAGCGCTACTCCTCAAATTACGAAACAAAGTGATACAATTTAACATAAAAAAAATTATGATGGAAGTATCATGAATTCGTTTTCGTCATGTCTGTCTCTACAAAATATTATTTGAGATAGTGCTTATTCATGGCAATTTCCGCATCCACCTACTTTGCGTTAAACGAAGTGATAATTTAAATTCTTTCAGTGTTTGAGGTGAGTAGATCACAACCTTCTTCAATAATTTATTGTAGGTCCCAGAATTAATTACCCACAGATTAATAATTACTTACTCTTATACGCACAGAATCAATGGTTAATTTATATTCACGATCCTCTTTCATTCATATACTATCCCTGATTCCTTCCCCAATATCTAACCAAACTGTGCGAGAAACGGATGCTTCATCCACACACTCCATTCTGACTTAATGATAGATAATAATGAATCGAGTAAAGTTCAGTGCAAAAGTATTTTTTGTTATTCTATAGTTTTTGATGGTGAAAGTGGGAACAATCCCAGCGACTTCCTATATGAGTGGGGAAAACCACATAAAAAAACTTACGCACGCAGAATCGAGGTTTGAAAGTGAAGATGCTTACGGTGATACAATATTGCTCGTTGCTGCTCGTCTTGTTGAACTAATAACTGGCTAAAGGGTTATTTTTGTCTGAAGCACATTATATTTTTCGACTGTCACCGTTTCGTCGTCATATTTATTTATATGTTTTTGGTCGCCATGGGATACAAGTTGTCGGAGAACAAAGCTTGAATGTTGTACGACAATGTCAGATTAAAAATATTGATACGTGACGACAATACAGTGTCACTATTATTTGATTAGCCGTTCTTTTCACACACTAATACTTGTCAGAGCAGGAAACTGTCCTGTCGCGAAGCCATGTCGGAAAACAAGCTTGAAATAGTGTGTGTCGGGATAATCACAGCAGTTCCTTCCGACTTGCTAATTAGTCCCCTTTATAATTAGTTTTGACCACCTAATGTAAGGACGATCAGACTTCGTTATAATTAATTATCGGCCGCCACCATCGGCTGGCTAGGGTACAAATCCAGAATAAATATAACTATAAGTTTCTTCAAGGAATCACTTCGAGTATGTGGATCAAAGATTTATTCTGAGATCTGTGCAGCACAAATGCTCCCGGCCACCAATGGAAAAATTAATAATAATCTCACACACACAAGCAAATTACTATTAGAGACAAACGATCCGAAGATGCAGGTTCTTCAGAGTGTAAAAACAATTCTTTCCATCACTTTCACAAAACCAGAGGAACGATACACACGACGTTCTCTGCACGACTCCACTACACTCTCTCTCTCTCTGACCGCTCCTCAACTGTCCGACTCGTAAGTCACCGATACTCATAGAATAAATATAATTAAAATAAGTTAAGTACTGAAGGGGCAAGCCTACTGTAATGTGACAAAGTCCAGTTCAATTCATTTTGAACTTTAATCTACAAATTAAGGAACTGAATAACTTCAAATCTTAATGTCGTAACTTTTTCTTATTTATTCAAACTTCATTCGAGAAATAAGATCTCCGAGGATTATAAGGTCCGATCACACACACACACACACACACACACACACACACACACACACACACACACACACACTATCGTTATTAATCGCTCTCTGCCTGTTACTTTTTCCCCATGACAACCAACGCTTACCTCAAAGTAACCGACATCGTGTTTAATAATAATAATAATAATAAAAATAATTGACTAAAGTGGACCAACAGTATTGTTTCGGATCAGAATTACTGAAGCGTTTTTCTTTATCTATGTATTGCCAGTCTCCATCTGCTCTGGTTGGTCTCTCCGAACACTTCGTTCTTTATATTCATTTGTCCCTTCAAGTTCTAGGCAATGATGAACACCACATAAAACTAGCTATGAAATTAGAACATGGGATACATTAGGCATATTAGAAAATTCCTGCCGAAATCGAGATATACGAATCGCCGATTCTAGTTCGCCCCTACAGCCGTTTCTAATTAGCTGCTGTATCCTCTCTGTGATAAGTATACGATTCCAATACAATAAAGACAAATAAACCCAAACAGGGTAACTTCACTCTCTCTCGCACCTTATCAGTGACTCGGAGACAGTTCTTATCACTTCAATAATGGGCAGGTTGTCGGGTAGGAATGGCGATGAACGAAACACCTGTGGCAACTGATCAGCCTCTCTGTAAATGGAGCAACCCTATTGCTTTCGACTGCAAGCTTTATAAAGCGTTGTCACAAGTGATAACCACTCGTACAGCGTCAGGAGTTCTTAATGATCTTGTGACAGATTCAAATTAACCCGAATAACTTCTCAGAGCATAAACTTTTTTTTTTGGGGGGGGGGCCTTCAATTCCGTCGACATCGAGGTCATTAAAGTGCGGGGTAAAGGAACAGGATGGAATTCAACCATGGCATTTTGAACGATCTCTGGAGTGATTAACAGGACGAGGATTCGAACCATCGTTGTGTGGAATGCTAGGCCCGAGCATTACCGTTCACCCACCCACCTAATCTACCTAATAAATCGGACCTGTAACTTAGAGAAGGCTCTTGCAAAAGTTACGCAGGTAGCCAGACAGAAATAGAACGAAGCAACGTTTGTCATTTATAAGGAAAATATTTTTCCGAAATCTGAAACCGACAAAATATTCCAAAATCGTATGAAAGGAAATGTGTCACTATGTTGCGGAGACAGTCAGAAAACACTAGTTTTGTTAGTGGTTTGGAAAAGAGAGGGGCTGATGGACCCGAAATGCATACTCTGCACCAGATTTTTGGTTTCCAAGTGCATTCTTTAAGACCGATCTTCTTGTTTACAAACCTTGACAACAGTTCGGGTGCTAATTACACCAACATCTAAGGCGTAATGGTAAATTTACAAAATATCTAGCGAAACTTGTTTATCTGTAGAAGGGAAAGGTGGCCAAATTTGAGTGAAATTCGTATTTCGGAATTTCCTCTACTATCCACACCTTTTCTGAGGCCGAGAACTTTTCGCAAAAGATAGTAATTCTCGGACTGAATAATACAAGCCACAAACTCGTATGAAAATTATAATACTGCTGAAAAGTTTTCTTCAATCCTACCGTTGTTTTAGTAATGATTCGAAACACTCACTGGGAAATCAAATTTGTTAAGGGTATTACCTGAAACGAAGTTTGACAGTAACTCAGCGAGCCAATTGATCTTAAAGCACGTAGTCTATAAAATGCACTTTGAATACAAATAACAGACTAAGTGTTGTTAAAGTTTTCTTATTTCCTTAAAATCACATCGGAATGTCATGCTTGCGAGTTGTAATTAGACGTTTAGCACGGCGAGGGTAGCAATCAGGAGCTCATCTGAGAGCACATCACGGAGAATAGCTCCCTGCGGCCTACCAACTTCTCTGCTCCGCATCAACCACTTCCGATTCCGCATATTCTTATTTATTTCTATTAGGTCTTGTAACGTACGAAATGTGTTTAAAAAATAAAGGGAATTTTCATTTTTGGAGTTTTATTCATTCGTCTACATGGATGTTATCCCTTTCAAAATAATTCCCATTAGATATTATACACTTGCCAGCGCTTCTTCAAATCCCCAAAACACTTCTGGAACTCGATCTTTGGCATAGCTTGAAGTTCTTTCAGCGATGCACTTTGAATCTCGTCTATGCTTGTAAAACGACGGCCTTTCAAGCTTCTCTTTATTTTTGGGCCATGTCTGTCGAACATGGAGGCTGGGGCATTGTTACAGTGTCATTTTTTGCCTAACACCGACGAACAAGCACCGATGTGTGAGCAGGTGTATTATCGTGATGTAAAAGCCAAGAGTTGTTTTGCTACTAGTGCGGGCGTTTCCCTCGAACTGCTTCCCGCAAACGGCGTTGAACTTGAAGGTAGCATTCCTTATTAATCGATTTACCTTGTGACAAGAACCCATGGCGCACTATGCCATTAAAATCGAAGAACACAGTGAGCATAACCTTCACATTTGACCGGACTCGTCGAGCTGGGACGATTGAGTATTAGTTTCGACACCATTCGCATAACCCAGTGTTTCATCACATATTATGACACGTTTCAATAGTTCTACATGGTTGTTGACGTCATTTAGCGATTCCTAAGCAACTTCCATTCGCCGCCGTTTTTTGTTCGAAACTCAACACTTTTGGAACAAATTTTGCTGCAACACGTTTCATACCTAAAAAATATGAAAAAAATTCCATGACATGAGCCTACTGATATGCCAACATCATCAGAAACTTCTCTAATTGTGATTCGGCATTCGTTCCTAATCGTTTCTTTCACTTCTTCCACGTTTTTTATCGATTATTGATGTGCTAGGTCGCCACGTACGCTCGTCAACTTCAACGTCTTCACGGTCATCTTGAAAACGCTATACGATTCGTTAACTCTTGTGTTACTCATAGTACATTTATCAAAAGCTATATTTAACATTTCTCAATCTTTTTTGCACTTAATTCCATTTTTATACCAAAATTTAATGCAAATTCTCTGATCCATGATTTATACAAATGAAAAATCGCCGACTGTATCAAAACAAGTGTTATACTTTTAACTGCTCACAAGTGACCAAACATCCAATACATTTCAAAATGTATATATACTTTTAAGACACGTTTGCAAACATAACAACGAAAAAATTGTGACAATCTGACTAATATAACTCACGAAATTTCAAAATCCACGTTACTTTTTGCACACCTCTCGTAAACTGTAGAGTGACGTATCACGCAAGTTAGAGTCGTTACGTAAAGATATGAGATCAGAAAATGCAAGACAAAGCACGTTATTTCGTGGAAAACTATCCTGCCTAAGTGGTTTTATTATTTTGCTTAAACTATGTATGGAGGACGCACCTACTGGTAACTATAACTCTGTAGAGGATATCTTCAGTTTGGAGGCGGTATGTCCTTTTAGTGGAGCCGCACAACAATGATAAGAATAATTTCGGATGCCTTCTTTACCTTGGAAATTGAGGAAAGTAAGGAGGAAAATAAACTAATTAAGCTTTGGTTTTCGGTAATACAAGAAGTATTACGAATTGTCTAGGTTTTCTGACAAAGTAGAGAAATGAGGAATAAATTGAGTACGCAGTAACTGAACTGTAGAGTAAGTCAAAGTTTCAACTATGGTACACAGCCGGAATGAAGTAACCGAACGTCGCTATATCTGTGCTGAGCACAGAGGAACGAAATCGCAATGGTAGTTGTGATTTGATGGCGTTTTTTAGACATCGACAACCGGTCACAGTGGAAGTATTAGGAACAAAAACGAGAATGTTGAATTCAAGCCATTAGAGCATGGAGGAAGGACGGAAGGAGCTGAAGATAGCGTCAGGAAGTAGCGACTAGAGTTCGCGTATGGTTTTCGCCACTGGTAGGAATATTTGATTTTCGCTGTACTGTTTTTCTTGTTTTAGTGTTGCTTCATTTAATCAGTCTGTTTGCTCATTTAATATACTGGGAATTGGGTAGTTTGTCACGTATTAAGTGTGAAGTTTTCTCGTGTTAGAAACATTGTCTATTGAGATTTTCGTCTCCAGTTAAGTGTTACGGAATGAAATCCACCTCTTATTAAAGTGTTTGGTACAATCCTGAGTCACCACAAGAACTTTATGATTTTCTCAGTCCCCCATTACTAGACACCATATATGGCTATGTTCTATGGTAAATTGTATTTCGAATCATGCTCTCAAATTACACACTAGGTTAAATAAATTACGTAAGACTTTACTTGTATCATCTTGCTTTCAGATTAGAACGTAACTGTAGTTTATTTATAGGAATAATCCCACACAACCTTCAATAATTCTAAAACATAGTTATAGGAACAATATAACTGTCCCGGTGTCAGGATAGTAGTTTGCATCACTTGGCCTCTACCCTGTAACTGTGTTTACTATTTATCAAACATAAGAGTGATTTAATAACAAGATCAGAGGTGAAACGTGAGTAAGTTTAATATATGCATAACTCGGTATCCGTCATAAGGTTTGCGTTGGTTATATTGGTGTAACAGGATGCACTCGCACGACATCTGATGCTCAGAAACGAAACTAATCGGCCACCGCTTACAGGAGGCCAAAAATGTTTCATTTCAGAATTATGTTTAGTTTGACGTCGGACGATTCAAACTCATTGAGGAAGTGTATTTTTCTTTAATAATTCTACTTTTATGTAGTACTTGATTCTAATAATTCTTCATTTACCTATAAGACTATTCAAATACGATAATTTTTTAAAAAACCAAAGTCACATGTAATATTTTCTAACTCGTGGATTAGTTAAAAAAATTTCTTTCCTTCTTTCTTTCACTCGAATACCAGATTTTTCAATCGGAATGCACAGGTGGTCACAGTCGAAATTGCTCCCCCAATACCAAAATTGGTAACAAATTCAGCTACAAGGAAGATTTGGAACCGCTTTTCGGAAAAAAAATATTTTTGGTAAAAATTAAACTCCACCATTTCTAAGGAGAAACTTAATTCCGTTAGCATTGTGTAAACGCGGACCTGCGACATGCGTCCGCAGTAACTCTACGGAAATTAATGCATTCATATTTAATGCAAAAAATAAAAGCGCAGTGTGGGTTTATTTCGCTGTCGAGAAATCCACTGCCCGGCTCTGCGACTCGTTAACACACAGCAGCTCAAAAGCGCATTAGCAGTCGCTGATAAAATTTACATACCACACTGTTAATCACTATTTCGCAATCTGTCCAAACTGAAATTAAACCACTGCAACGAATTCGCAAAACTGATGTGTTTCAGTGACTGTTCCATTTGTGTGAATTGACTGAGTGGTTTGCCGCAGACTATGTTAACAACTAATTTTTTTTCAGACAAAAATTTACGTAAACATGTTCAAACTAAATTCAGTAACGAGAGGTTATATTTACATTATTAGAGAGTATAGAGCGGTATTAGACAGAAAATATTTTCTTTGCTTTTTATGCCTCGTTGACGATGAGAAGACTGGCATCGAATTCAAGAGGACGAAAGTTCGAATCCCCGTCCGTCCATCCAGATTTCGGTTTTCCATGGTTTCCCAAAATCATTCCGTGGATGGTTTCTTCAAAAGGCTTTGGGCAAATTTCTTCAAATTCTTTGTCCACACTCCGTTCATGCTTCTAATAACCGCGACGCCAATGAGGCATAAAGCTATAAGGGGAAAAAAGTAGGTGTGAGATGATTAGAGCCTGGAGAGCATTGTGGTCTCTGAACGGAAAAGGAACCACGCCAAATTTCAGAGCAGATTAGGATGATTGGAGCTGGTATCGAACTTGCGTCCTCCCGAGCGCCGGGCTAGAACACACTCGGCTTGGTGTTATTTCCCTGGTAGGATGAAGACAGATTCAAGTTACTATCACACTCTTTCTAAAATTAAAGATGTCATTGTATTTAAAATGTCTAACTGTTTATGAAAAACATTAAAGAATGAGAACGAAGTTTTCACATTAATATAACAAAACAAGAATTTGATCTGAGATTACTATTACGTTCGGAACACGTTAAAAGCACAATGACAAGACATCCAAGCAAACAATTTTTTCTTCTGTTATTTAGCGAAAGCACTTCCGGTAAATCACTGCAGTGAGTTATATCAAGTAGCGGTGAAAGAAGGAAACGGAAACATCAAGATATGTTTTTGTTTCTTCTTTAGTCTTTACGCGTTGTCGAGATGTAGATCATTAGAGGCGGGAAAGGACTGGGGGAAAGGGAACGTACATAAACCACGTAGCTCCATTTTGGCCCCCTGTGAAACCCCCCCCCCTGCAAGACACGTAGCTTTTTCCCCTATTAATTCCAAAAGACATTTTGTATTGTTTTCTCTTGTAAATTACATATGGAGGTAATTAAATGACGGAAATATATATTCATATGCTGTTGTGTCTTCTGTACCTTATTTTACCAGTGACAAATAACATGAACGAAAAGCTAAGTGGCTTGGCTCGGAACCCTCCCCCTTCCCACGCAGCCCAACGTAGCTTTCTACCCCCCCCCCCCCCCTCCTTTCCTAGACCGATCAATGGGGTTTATGGACGATTCCAAAGGAACGTAAATGAATTCGGACATGGAGTTTTATAAGTACCCTTCCGACATTTTCCAGGCGTGATTTCCGGAAGCCATGCGAATCACAAGCTGTGGATTCAAAATAGTACCACATATCAGTTTAATACTTTTTTTTAAATCTGGCTTCTAAGCCGTATAAAGAGCCTAGCACTGTAGTCACAAAGTATATACGATTTACATTGAAGAGACAAAGAAACTGGTATAGACATGCGTATACAAATATGGAGATACGTAAACACTCAAGAGTACGACGCTGTGGTCGGCAACGCCTACATAAGACAACAGGTGTCTGGCGCCAGCGTTACATCGGTTACTGCTGCTACAATGGCAGGTTATCACGATTTAAGTGAGTTTGACGTGGTGTTATAGTCGGCGCTCGAAAGATGGGACACAGCTTATCCGATATAGCGATGAGGTGGGGATTTTCCCGTACGATCATTTCGCGAGTGCACCGTGAATATCGGGAATCCGGTAAAACATCAAATCTCCCACATCGCTGTGGCCGGAAAAAGATCCTGCAAGAACGTGATCAACGACAACAAAAGAGAATCGGTCAATGTGACAGAAGTGCAAACCTTCCGCAAATTGCTGCCGATTTCAATGCTGCACCATCAACAAGTGTCAGCGTGCGAACCATTCAACGAAACATCATCGATATGGGCCTTCGGAGCCGAAGGCCCACTCGTGTACCCTTGCCGAGTGCACGACACAAAGCTTTACGCCTCGCCTGCGCACGTCAATACCGACATTGGGCTGTTGATGATTGGAAACATGTTGCCTGCTCTGGCGAGTCTCGTTTCAAATTGTATCGAACGGATGGACGTGTACGGGTATGGAGACAACCTTCATGAATTCATGGACCCTGTATGTTAGCACGAAACTGTTCAAGCTGGTGGAGGCTCTGTAATGGTGTTGGGCGTGTGCAGTTGGAGTGACATGGGACCCCTGATACGTCTAGATACGACTCTGACAGGTAACACCTACGTACGCATCTTGGCTGATCACCTGCATCCATTCATGTCCATTGTGCTTTCCGACGGTCTTGGGCAATTCCAGCAGGACAATGCGACACCCCACACGTCCAGAATTGCTACATAGTGGCTCCAGGAACACTCTTATTGAGCATATCTGGGATGCCTTGCAATGTGCCGTTCAGAAGAGATCTTCACCCCCTTCGTACTCTTACGGATTAATCGACAGCCCTGCAGGATCCATGGTGTTAATACCCTCCACCACTACTTCAGACATTAGTCGAGTCCATGCCACGTCGTGTTGCTGCACTTCTGCGTGCTCGCGGGTGTTCTACACGATATTAGGCAGGTGTACCAGTTTCTTTGGCTCTTCAGTGTAGTTTTCATAGTACAGGTCAAACACAATACTTGATTACAACCATTAATTCCAAAACCTGAACTCCAGCCAGCTACTCACGCCATTCTCAAGATCAATCAATCTAACTATCGGTCGCCTGTTGCCACCTGGCTGTAAAACCGTGTAAACTTCATGCAAACTTGTTTTGACTTATTCTGTCCACGACACACGCAATTCTCAATTGGTAAGGGAAACCATTTTAGTAATAACCTTAGTGACGTCGCATTACCGCCTATAACTGCTAACAGGATGAGATATTCAGCAGGGTCGAGGTTTGTGCCTGCACATTGGATTCCTACTCACGTGCAGCATTGCGACTGTTCAACGCACTCGGCAAAACTGCTGCTGCTACTCCACAGCGGACACGATCAACTCTGATAACCTCATTTCCACGAAATTTTATGTGATACCGTTGGCGACCATTTCACCGCAGTTCCCCGTTAAATAAATTAAAATTCGAATAATGATAATGCAAATTTTTTATGGAATGTTTACTCTCGGAAGTGTTTTGTTTCTGTTAAATATAATCACAAATTTCAGTCGCTGTTGATGCCTCGACGAGAAGCGACACACTTCCGCGTATAAACATAACATTAATAAAAACAACATTGCCATTATTTGAATAATAATCACACGTATTCGGCGAAGTCCTCTTCAGTAAGTAATTAATTGTGTGAACGCCTATTTCACTGGAGCGTCTGTCGTTAGACACACGTGTAAGTGAATGGTGTTGGAGGACAGCATTGTCACGGTGCACTGATATGTATAAATAAAAAATATTATAGTTTCAATATTATAGAATGTTCATATAATTTTTTGTATCTTTACTAACAGGTATAATCTGAAGTGAGCTGTTTTCTGTTTAACTGTTAAGGTATCACGCAAAAACTGCACAACAGGTTCAGATTGACAACAAATCTTCTAGGGTTTGCAGCCGGATTTTATTATAAAGCGACAAGCTTTTGGCTACTAGCTCAGTAGCCATCTTCAGGTCGACCTGAAGATTTGTTGTCATTTATTCGCCGGGAAAGCCTGCATTCGCATATAGGTTCAGATTGGTTTTCACAATTTGTTTTAAAAGCTACTAATCCTGTTTAGTTGTGGCAAGACGTGGATTCGAACCTTCTCCCCCGCCTGGCATCATGATTTCGGTTTCTCTAAATCACTCCAGCCAGATGCCAGGATGGTTGCTTCAAAAGTCATCGCTGAATTTCTTCTCGTTTATCGCCCCCAATCCACTCTCGCCTCTAACGACAGTGACGTCGAAAAAGCTTGACTTATAGTTCTGGTGCCAAAGCAGAAAATTTAAATCTGATCTTACCCTCAAAAAATTTTATGTCCTTTTCTGTTAAATATCTGTAAATCCACGAGAAGAGGCCTTCAGTATGAACATGGGAATAGTTTGACACTCAGGTATCTAACGCTACGGCGTCCGTCTTGGTGAGTCTCCGTTTAGGAAAAATCTAAGCTTATAACAAGAAACCATATAGAAATATAACCGGGTAGAACCCACTCTAGTCCTCAATATTACAAACAGTTATTGTTTACAGATCACCAGATGGTTACTGTTTTATTGTTAAAAAGTTTTAATGGAAACGCTTCATAACACATTTAATTTTTACATGTATAAAAACCCTTGGATTATCAAAATCTTACTGTGAAAACTGTGATTTAATGCTTTTGTAATGTTTTAACACTCTTTAAGAACCATGCAAGAAGGATATACACCTGGAAACGTCCTGGCGATACAGGCAGATATCATCTAGATTATATCATTGTCAAACAGAGATTCAGGAATCAAGTTCTAGACTGTAAAGCGTACCTAGGAGCAGACATAGACTCTGACCATAATTTGATAGTAGTGGAGTGCAGGATGAAATTCAAGCGAATAAGGAAGCAGCATAAGCAGAACAGACTGGAAGTGAATAAACTGAAACAATCTAGTACGAGAGAAAAATTTGCAGAAATGTGAGTGGAACTTAGGGAAAACATAAGAAGTAAAATTAATAACATTTCTTCACAAACACTGCAGAGAGTTAGCCAAAACATCCTTAGAAGATGTCAAGCATGTATTGAAGCCACTGGCTAACATTTCCAGCACGTGCTATGAGGTAAGAAATCTACACACGCTAGACGCGTTCCTGAGCACGGGCGATGCGCGGTGTGAGTTGGCGGCAAGCGAGCCGGCGCTGCGCCGGGCGATTATTACCGTGCGCGCGGACGCGTCATAAATGAAACACCCTGTATATAATTCGATAACTATGATGTGATCCTATAATCTAAACAGTGACTTCTATGTATGTGTAATGGGTATATGTAAATGTGGGCGCATGTATGTATAAATATAAAGGTACAGCACTACGTATAATGTATCTTGACTGTATGGCCAACAGGCCAAGTGACAAAGTTATTAAAAAAAGAATCGTAAATTAAAATTTGCTTAATGTATACAAGTAGAATATTTGTTCATCGCTTTCGGTTGAATGGCTGCGCGCTTTAAGGCGCGTGATTCCTGCCCGTTTTTTTTTTGTGTTTTCTTTCCACCATTTCAGATGTTTGTGGCATTAAAAATTTATTGTTACAAAAAAAAAACGCAAACTTAAACTGGATTTTTGTGATTACTGACTTTCAATTTGTTTCTTGTGATTCTTGTTGACTTTAAGTGCCCTGTATGAGTTTGGCCAATTTACACAAACCTGTATGTAACTCTGATTATTTCTTCAGTTTCTTGACATGACTTAAACCTATTCTCATTTTAACAACTAACAAAGCAGCCTATTAGTTGAGAGGGGACGAAGATTGTTATAGTTTCGCATTCCGACAATGGTGAACAGGCAAAAAAATTCATGTTTTCAGACAAATTCATCAAATCCGGCTGTGATGGTCGGAAGTTTTCACCTCAGAATTACTTATTTGACGAAAAGAACAATACAAAACATGTCAGCGAAACATGTCAGCGAAACATTTACACGGTTCGCGGAAACATGGCAGGTAACAGTTCACTAAATTGTCTCTCTAGTGTTCCCGACTGTGTGTTTTTGTTTTGTTTTTTTTACATTACGTCTGTGTAAGACGTGAACGGATATTCAGGAAAGAACTGAAAGCAGTAAGTCAACAGCAGCAGTAAGAAAACATATGATCTTAAATGAAAAATAGTGTTAAAATATTCCTTTGAAAGGAACGGAAGTAAGTACGTAATCTACAGAGGGCGGTGGATGAACGCCCGACTTAATGTCGAGGAAACTTCTTACATGCCATTTGGGTTTTTGGTGCTCTGATTTAATAACGCGAATAAAGCAACGGGCAAAAACTGGAATTTTATAAATGTTTTGTTAATTGTGTTATACTTGTACCAGATTGCTACTATTTAACACTTTGTGACAAGGCACCCCACCCTTACCTTTTCCACATAAGCCCCTTCAACATTTGAACAAACTCTGTCACTGCAGTGACGTAGGCATTTGTAATCACTGCGCACAGATTTTATTTTTTTTCGTAAAGATTATTCGACGTCACTACTTCTGGAATGGTAAATGATGGCGTTTTTATATAACCTCAACATTATTAGGGTAACAAGTTTTGTTTTCTTGAAATATATACAATTATTATGAAATTTCATATTTTTCGATTATAATTGCGATTCGGACATGATTAAACTGCAATAGTTTCAAAGGGTATTGAAAGGTCCTCTCACTATTACCATTACCCATCGACTCTAGACGTAAACGAGACATTTGCGCTGAGATTATAGCGATATATGCCAAGTTGAAAGGAAAACTGGAAAAATGCAGTTTACTCAAAGAACATCAAAATCTAATAGCAGACCGGCCGGCAAAATTTTATGCAATCACCACAAACAGTGAGCCAATTAGGGAAAAAAAAGTGTAATTTCAGGAAAATGTTTACTTTGAATGCACTTGCTTTGTAAATTCGAGGTCCCGGGATAGAGTTCAACCAAAATTTTTACGATCACTTAACATATACATATCTGCTTTTTTTTACTACGCTGTGAAAGCTCCACGATTAGTGTCACAAGTTAAGCTGTAGGTCCAGCAAAGGCAGATGTGGAATGCGCGGTAAATCGAAAAGTCACTTGGTTGCCGAAATATCATTTCATCAAAAATTATAAATTATAAAATGGTAGAAAAACCTTAGTTCATCACTATAACGTAAACAAATACACGGAATTATGTGTACGGGAAGAAGAGAACATCCTCGATCAAACTGATATTAGAAGACGTGTTTATTATTTTATTCTGAATACTCACAATTGCTAGGAAATGCATTCCAGCAAAGGATACCTATCCGCTAATCAAAAGAAAAAATATATTTGAAATAGAGAGTAAATTCATAGAGATAGAAAAACTACATTAATATCAGCATTGTTATAAATTAAACAGCTTTCTTTTAATTCGATATTCCAGGTTATTCCCAACACCGAAAAATATAACGGAGCAGGTTAATGTCCTCCATTCTAGACTTGAAAAAGTACTACCGGTTCGAGATCACACAGTCCTGGAAAACCACATCGTTTGTGAACTTAAAGGCCATGAAGGTCTTCGAGCAGCTGAACAAAACCAGGCAATGGTCGTGTTAGTCTGACCACAGCCCACACCAGGATAGAGCACCTTGCACGGCGCTCAAGAAGACCGCAATACGACGGTCCAACGTCGACTTTACACATCACGACGCACCGTCAAGATACTACTGACTTACTATTACATGGCGTGATGTGTTAGCATCCGACATGGTCAGTCCTGGTGCGGAATAGTGAAAATTGTTATATACGAGACACCTGCACAGACTTAAGAGTAGCTTCTGGCAATAATGTTTGAAACATTTAACAGCGCTAGAACAACAACGCCGTTGTTCCACCGGGTACGGCAGCTTAGTACGATGTTTTTATGCCTGCATCGAATCTCAAGGACACAAATATGACTGTAGGGGGCATCCACGAATTACGTGAGGTGTTTTTCCGGATTTCTGGACTCCCCCCCTCCCCCCTGGTGAGATTTCGTGAGATCTGGCCAGACCCCCCCCCCCCCTCTAGTGAGATCTGGTTCGTGAGAACCCCCCCTACAAATCGTCCTGGAAACTTTTGTAGACTTTTTTTTTGACGAAATACCCTCCAAAAATCAACTTTGGCGCAAATTGTAGACCTTTTTTTTGGCTCTACTGTCCCCAATTTTTCGCATAATCTCACGTGAGATTTCCGTAGACCCCCCCTCCCCCCTGGTGAGATCTGGTGAGATTTTGCCGGACACCCCCCTCCCCCATTTCACCTCACGTAATTTATGGATGTCCCCGTAGTTAAAGTATTCGCGGGCGTGAAAGTATTGTAGGTAAATTAACTTATTACACCTACCAAAGAAAAAGATTCAAGAGTTATCTTTTAAAACATTCATAGAAATCCCAAAAGCAATTTTGGTTTATAATCTGCAACTCGGCCGTTTCCGGACTGGGATTCTTTATACCAAATTGATACATTTTCCCTTTTCTATCATTCCTGAAAGTTTGTACCATCACCGCGGAAACAAGCTATATAAGATGCCTAAGCCGATGTAACAGTGGGATAAACTGGAAGAAAGATGGAGGCGGACTTCGCCTCAACAGAGATCAAATCAGCTTGTGTGAGGTATATTGCAAAGTGGATTCATAATTTGTTACAAGGAAAACTAAACTACTGGCACTGCGAACGAGCCATATTATTAGCTAAAGGTAGATTGTATAACCCTCACATCAGGCCGGGTAGCTCAATAGCTAACACTCGAACTTGTCAGTCACTGGTGCTGTTGGAAAGATTTCGATTTGCGATGGTTTTCTGAAATCACTCCAGCACAATTCTGCGACGATTGATTCAACAATACCATAGGCAAATTTCTTCAGTTTCCTTGACAAAGTGAGAACTAAAGAGAAATCTTATCTCTTTTATACATAGAATGTCGTTTTGAAAGTTTCGTTGTTCACATGCTATATGGAACTAACCGAATCTTTGAATCAAGTCTTAAATATAAGCTGCTTAGCTGACATGAACTTGCTCTCTGGTTGCGCAGACCTTGAAGGGTGCAAAGAATACACTGCTTTCTTCGTCAAATACCTTTCTTCGTAACGGAAATTAAAAGACCCAGAATAAAACGAAAGGTTACAAAAATATTTGGAACAAATACATGGCGTAGTTAAAGTTATAATAAAGAATCACTGTCGTAATTGTTTTACATACAGAGTCCTCAAACTAAATTATGTTAATTTTTATTTTAAATGACGGGTATTTATTTAATTGGTGCAGATTCAAATCCTGGCATTGCTACTCGGAACATTAGCTCGTTGTTAGAGGCGGGAGAGAATGTGAGGCTGGAAACGGGAAGGAATTTGGCCATGTGCTTTTTCAGGAACTGATACAGCATTTGTATGGAATGGTTTGGGAAAATCATGGATGGAGTTATTTGAACCAACGTCCTCTGAATGCCAGGACCGAGCTAGCATTTTAACCGAAAATCCAGTTTAATTCGACATATTAGCTTCAGAAATTGTGTGTTAGCTCCTGGAAAGAAGTTTATTTGTAAGGTGCTGCGATAAAGACCGCTGGGACACTGGCTTGGAAGGAGGTTTTGTGCAGCCCTGGTGGCGCTCGAGCAATGGAATCGACCTGACGGTCACGACTCCACCAGACGATGAGGTCTGATTGCGCTCGTACCCTGGTGGCAGCTGCACGACTCTTAAGGAATTTACCACTGCCCTTTCACCTAGAGCAGTGGGGCACACACTGTTAAAAGGAATCAGCTCCTGAATTTACTTACATCTTCCATTTGACCATGGATACAATGAGAACAGTTTGAAACCAAGCAATGCGAAACACTAGATCTCGGTCTGTTTTGAACTCATGCCAGTTTACACGAGTATAAGGAAAGTATTTCTCGACTATGATCTTCAAATCTGGTTTTAGGCTAAAATTTAAAAAAAAAAAATAAATCTCGCGTCAGTGTATTAGAGATGCAACGTTAATGTGGGTAATAGTGTTTCGTGTTAAAGGATGTCAATTTTCTGTTTAGCATTTGCAGTTAGGAATTGGATTGAGCAGAAAAGAAATCGGTGATTTGATGCTTGTAGATTCTGTGATTTCACACACTCTTTTAATGATAACTATTGTTTTGTTGGCTAAATATTAAATGCTTTTGTTATAGCGTCAAAAATTGTATTACGGATATCGTTTTGTTAATTCTGATATTGCCAATGGATTCAATGGTAACATAATTTTACCTTCATTTAATGGGATATTGTTCTCCCTATCAATTTCCAGATGTTTACAAATAATAACAAAAGCTGGAATAGATAAAGTTATTAAAACCCTCAACGCAACAATATTGCTGCTCTAAAATTCTACTGTATACGCTTTCGTTCCCTCGGGCGAACCTGTCGGCAAATGCTACTGCTGAATACGTAAAACAAGCGAAGGGCGAAATAAAGATAGGACTAAGCAGTGGAATCGCTTGTTAATTTATGGTCGACATCGACTGCCTGAAGTGTATTTCTATAACCAAGCAAAGAAATGCCGAGGAAAATAATTTTGAGAACTCAAAACAACTTAAACTGAGGTTACGTGTGAAAGTAAAGTATTTAGAACGTAACGTTTGATTACTAATGAAGTTAACTGATAACGCGTCAAGTGAACGTATATTAAGGGTGCATCTTTATATTAACTGAAAAAATCGATGTAAATCAATAACTTAATGTAGTACAGCTTTCCCACAGAACTTTGCAGTCAACAGGATAAACAACAATAAAGAAGTGCTCGTGGTTATTTTGGTCACAAGTAAGACAAACAGATACAAAATGTGTAAAACATTATAAACTGTGCTTAAAAAAGTTATTTCTGTCCTATTTGTTATCAGGCACTCTTCTGAGGAAAACATTCAGAGGCGAGTGGACAGGAAGAAATTGCGCTCTCTTAATGAATTTTGGTTGCTATAGAACTGTAATTATAATATTTAATTTTAGTTACGTTCATTTCAACATAATTTTCGCAGATGTGGCGACACGAAAAAGATCATGTCAGTCGGGGCAGTCAATGAAACCTATTAGAGAGTTGTAGAACCGGCAAACATTGTCATCTTCACCATTGCTAAAATCGTGAAGATTAAGTTGCTTGCATTGCGCCACGAAATTGTCCATTCACACGTTTATTTCATCCACGAAATATGGGTAATTCTTTTTTAAAAGCGCTTGTATGACTGAGGCATCATACCGTTCAGTAAAGTGAAATAAAACCGATGAAGTATATAATTCAATTTCGATTATTTTTGTTCACAGATACTATTACATAGCCGCACGTATTTTTTTTAAAAATGCTGAAGACTGCAGAGTTTGCCGGCGAAACGTTTGTTTACTAGTCTACCTTTCCTGCTTATGACTTTCCACCGCGTCGACGTTGAGCTCATTAGAAGCGGGAAAGGACTGGGGGAAAGGAATTTGGCCATGGCATTTTGAAGGAACCATCTCGGCATTCGTCTGAAATGATTTCGGGAAACCATGGAAAACCGAAATCTGGACGGCTAGACGGATATCCTGAATGCCAGGACAGAGCGTAACCGCTCACCCACTACGCTCGGTTTTACAAGTCCATCTGGTGTTAAACCAACGAAGACCACAATGCTCTTAAATATTTCTTGGGTCATGCTTTTGCTCATTTGGGATTTAAGCGCCCAACTTTGGGTAAGGAATTGGAAACTAGCGACGCACTAGCGTGGCTGTCCTCTCAGATTTGCTGAATATGAATACGTGGTCGCACCGGAGTCTCCGAGTAGAGGAAATAAATTTTAACGACGTCGCCAGCAGCTTTGAGCCGCTCTGACTTTCAAATGACGAGCGTCAACGTTCCGCCCGAGGAGGCTTTGGAACACAGCGAGCGACCACAATGGTAGAATGCGTCGGCCGGAGCGTGGCGGTGCATGAACCTGCCCGCTTCCAAAATAACATCGCCCACTCCTTACAGACCTCTTTTTAAAATAGCTCGACAGCCCTTGACAGCGGAGCGGTTTACTCGGACGCGTATAATGCCCCGCCTGACCCCGCAGACAATTGTGCTGTCAGTTATGAGAGGAGAGAAAACGCGTGCGCAGCAGTTGTTCGTCGGCGGAGGGAGTATGTTAATTTATGCAGATCGCGTCACTTCTTGAAAGCTCGGCTCTTTTTTCGGTAAACCCAACTTCGCACACTATTCACGCACAAAGAATGATACCCTAACCTTTCTCGGTGTGTTGCAACGTTCTGTGATGAATTTTGTGGACACGGGAACCCCAAGTGATAAAGAACGTGATGAGCGCAGAGCCTGTATACAATGCGGTTTAACTCCACATCTAGGGAATGAAAATTCTGAACTCATTTTCTTTCCTTTTTGTGTATTTAAAAGAAATCACACGACGCCATTATTTTGAGTCACTGAGTTGTTACTGCTTTTGTTTTGACTATCACGTATTACTTAATAGTCGTAGTCGCGCTACAGACAGGATGAGAGAGAGTTTAATTTTCACAGAATATTTAATTGCTCATTACACTAGAATTTAAGGCGGATTTTTCGGTAAGGCAAGCCTGTGACTTTTTTCAGGATTGCATAGCGCACTGCTTAGATATGTTCATATAAAATAAATCTCAACACCTGAAAAAATATACTGAAGTATAATTCTCCACACTATCACATAAGAAAGCAATTGCGTTAGTCGTAGACGTATCTAAACTACTTCACTTTATATGAACTGCCACATTATTTCAAATACATAAAGTTTGTAACGGAATGACAAAAGAGGGTACATTTGTTTTATTATAAATAACAGTGATTTCAAGAGTTTGCCTGGGCTGATGCAGGGCCCTCCAGATATAGACCCCATGCTGGCGGGCGACGCGACGTCCAGTACGCCCTGACAATACACAGCTTCCCTTGGGAGCATCCATAAACCACGTAGCTCCATTTTGCCTCCCGTGAACCCCCCCCCTTTCCCCCACATTGCCCGACGTGGCTTTTGTCTCTACATTCCCCCCCCCCTTCCCCACGTAGCACGTAGCTTTTTCCCCTATTGATTCCAGAAGACATTTTAAGTTGTTTTCTCTTGTCAGATTATCGTAAAATACACCCTTCTGTGTGTTCTGTATCTCATTTTAACTGTTACTAATGATATGAATGAAAAGCTAAGTGGCCTCGCTCGAAACCTCCCCTCCCCCCCCAATCACGTAACCCAGCGTAACTTTACAGCCAACCCCTCCCCTCCCCCCTAGACTGAGCCACGTAGTTTATGGACAATCCCTTTGTATACCTAAAGGGACAGTTCAGGCGTAAAATCCATATCTCTGGGAAATTCTACCACCAAGGTAAATGAACTGCCAGCGACATTTCCCCGACTGTGACTAGTGAATACCACGAGGCAGTAGCAGCTCACAAAAAAAGCGCTTAAAATCAATCTGGCCAATCATTTTAGCTTTTTTGAGGAGGAGGGGCCACAGCGGAACCAATAAACAGCGGATAATAGAATTTTTCTCTGCATGTCCTGGGAGAGGCGTGCGTGGCTTACCACGAGGGACGCGGAGAGACTTTCTAGTATGGATGACTTCTGCAATTTACCTCAGGGGTTCGAGATAGCATACTGCAGCCTGGACCTGCAGTGAGGTCCCTTTGGAGTCACTTTTTTTTTTTTTTTTTAAACCGCATAACGTCTCTTAACAGCGAGGTCTTTAGGGACGGGAAAGGATGAGGGGCAAGGAATTTGGCCATGGCCTTTTGAAGGAAGCATCCCGGAATTTGCCTGGAGTGATTTGGATTCGAACCGCCGTCCTCCCGAATGCGAAGCCAGAACGCTAACCGTTACACCACCACGCTCGGTTTGGAGTCACCCTGTTGATGCCTGGCAGTACGTGCAGGTTGAGAGTGGCTTGGTACTCTGTACACTCTCGCTTATCCTAGGTGGAAAGGAAACTCGGACTCGACAACAGAAGTGCACAAGTCATGGTTTGACTTGACTGTTACAGCTAATGTGCTGTAACATTTTAGCCACCAGCGAGACAGCCTACGGTCTAACGGTAATTACCCAACGGACATTGCAGTGTGGTACTTACCACAGTCAGTGAGATCAGCCCTGTAACGGTTTGTCAAGAGAGATTTTGAATCGTTAAGAGTTCTCGCCTCCCACAATAAATTGAGCTAGCAGCTATTTTAAAGCCGCGAGATAACTTTCCAACGTATTCCGGCAGGACAGACGAAGTTTGTGTGCATGTATAATCACATTTGGTGGGTAAAGTAAATATACCCCGGCGTCCGGGGTATTTTCATTCTAATACGATTCATATTAGTAGTGTATTTGATTATTAAAAATTAAAATATTAAAATAATTCTCGATTGTTTTGAAGGGAAATTTTCATTTAAATAAAATTGAATTGTTTGCCATCCAATGTAAATGTTAATAATATTGATATTCTTTTGCAATCATTTATTAATGTAGTAATAGTTTAATTTTGTTGTTTGTTTTAATTTTGGCAATCTAAAGACGAGGCATCACTTGATACTAGACTTGGGATTCTCTGTATTTAATATTAAAATTAAATACGCCTCAGTCTGTACGCCTTCACGAGGACCAAATAAATAAGCAATATTGGCTTTTCCTTTAAATGATAAAAAAGAGACTATAAAGTTTCACTCTTTCCCCAACCAACCACCCAGTACAAGATGTATAACACTGACGTGTTTCAACATTTAATCAGGACCCAATAGCATAATTTAAAACCTTAATTTTAGCCATCTAGGAAAACATCATTCAATCGACGTCAAAAATTCCATGCGCTTTTCGAAAATGTGCGATAAACACTTTTTAACTGTTATTATTACTGATAATCTTAGCTAAGGACTGTTATGGGAAGCAAAGTATTCGGCGGTGGCTGAAGGTTAATCTAACACCTTGTATGTGGCTATGTTTTGGTGACTGCAATATACTGAGGATGGTCTGAACGTTTCGGCGTACCGATTATGGAAAATATATAAATTATGTTAATTTATAGGACTAACGATCAAATACTTAAAATTTCACGTTCTGCAATTTGTTTGGTTATAACGCCACCTATGGTCCAAGTGAAGAACTTTTCAGACTACCCTTGTACTTCACAATAAACCAATTATCCCTCAAAACATCACCACCCTTTTTTAAAATGAAAGGCACAAAGATGAGATTTAACTGAAGTGATAATTACAATATTAGACTAGTCACATATTATAATAGCTATCATAAAATGAAGCGGCTTGTTTTGGGAACTGTAAACTTTAATTTCCATTTAGCTGATTTCCTATTGACTATAATCGTTTGCACAGACTCACTACTTGACCGCTAGGATGGAAACAACAGTAAATATAAAAAGAGTTATTTCAACTGAAGATTTTGACGGAAGTAGATGAAAAGTAAAGTGACTGCTTTAGAGGTTGGAGTGTAGATGGAAGTAAACTGGATATTCGTTGATTAGACGATCCTATTTTTTTCTGAAGGTGACTTTGCATCGCTTTAGTTTTTAGGTAAAGGAACTGCAAAAAATAAGCGAATATTTAATTTATGAATTTCCGTCCGTAAAACTACTAGAAAATATTTTGAACAAACTTATGCAAAGTGTTTTACAATTATACTTTGGCAGTCAATAATGCTCCACTTATACAGGTCAACGGTTCAATCGAGAGATAAACGATGGACACCGGTCAAAGAGATTAATATCCATTTTCTAGTCCGAAACATTACAAGCAATTTGTTTGAGGTAAGGCTTAACTCACTAAGGCAATAGCTGCTACACGAGGCGGCTTTGCAAATTAGACTGCTTACGAACAAGCTGGGACCTGCTGAATCATCGTGAGCGAGAATTAATACGGCACCGTAAATGAATTCGTCCTTTCTATCAGGTTGCGTCCACCATTCAATCTGAATTACGCCGTTCCCATAGGAAGTGTCCAACACCCAGCTCATTCCTCCTCCTCCCCAGAAGGTGGTGTTTGCAACCGTCAAATTTACATAAAAAAATGCTCATTCCCAAGAGAACAGAAAATGAGGCCTGAAAATAAATTTTTTCCTCTCCACGCATGGGAACATGACATTGAAACTAAAAGCGTTTAACAAGTGGGATTTCCGGTCAATTACCAGATAAAAAGACCAGCGCAAAGTAATACAAGTGAGAGAATTAACGTGGGACCTGTTACGCTGCGCGGTGTTGAACCAGTAAGTAATATTTACTTACGGACCAAATGGGACAGTAAATGAATTTTTACACCCGTTAGTAGCACCATCTATATAAGTTTGCCCGCCCCGTTGGTTCATTTGGTTTCGACACAGCGCCTGACGTGGAGCTAGCTGGTGGTGGAAGCAGTATTTAACATCCCAACTTGACCAGCAGAGGTTGTGGTGAACAGTTCCCTATCACCAGATTGTGCATCAAAGTTGTGTGCGTTCGGAGCGAGGGCATACGTCTTGTTGATGGTGATGGGTTCGTTAAGAGTGGCGCCCGAAGGTCTCCTTCGGAACAGTAGGCCTGAACCCTCTTTCTTCTGCCATTTTTCATTTATTCAAAACGCTAAAAATATATTACATTGCCCATACACACATCACACTGGTACACACAGAACAACACACAAGAACAACTAGGGAACTCAGCGAGATACAATCCTAGTTGTAATTTCTCAAAAAAAAGTCTGCCCGCCAATATAACGGGTTTAGGAGAAAATCGAGAAATACAAAATAATGAGTCGAAACCCGAGCGGAGTAATACGAAGAGCCAACTCCTGGTTTCTACCCGGATCAACAGAAAGCCTACACTGGTCGGAATATGAGAATTAGACCGAAATCTTCAATGATAATTCTGACACAAGTAAAGCTTTACACCACTGAATTCACCTTTGCAAACTAAGATATGAAATAGCTAAATGCTGTGTTTTACAATACGCCTTCAGGCAGAAGTTTAAAATTATACATTCGGTCGAGGTGCACACAGACAACTCATATTGACAGTCAGCATAAAAAGGGAAAGATTTGAATTTTATTCTAAATAATCGCTCTATGTATGTCCACTAACTGAGGGGATAATGATGGAAAGTTCTGAATGTAAAAAGACCTAGTGCCTCCCATCTGTCTAGAAGTTTTCTCCATCGGGCGTTTGCAGGCCGCCCTCCTTCCGTTTTCTCGACAGGCAAGATGTTTCCACCGCCACCTTTTACTGTTGCTGTGTCTGACCTGGTATACACTCCTATATATGTAGTTTCCGTACTCACTTCTGGCTGAACTTATTTATAAACGATTAATTTCAATAATCTCTAACGTTCTGTAACAGCATCTACAAGTGTACTTTACCTCCTGTTGACTTCCATGTCATTAATAACTAAATTGCCCTAAAAAGGGTACCGAATATTGGTAAATGTATTTATGAGTTGGGCCGTTTGTGCACAGCATAATTTTCAGCAGCATTATGAAGTAGAATTAACATATTTGAAAAATGAACATAACATTTTCATAACAAGTTTAGATAAAAGAATAAAGTGTACGGAACTAAATACTGGTGTAGTCTTAGACATGCACGTAAGAAAACTCGTTGCAGAATATTTTATCTTTGCTTACGGCTTTACAACTTGTCGATGTCGAGGTAATTAGAGGTGTAAAAGGGCTGAGCGCAAGAAACGGGAAGAAATTTGGCCATGGTTTTTTGTAGGAATCATCCCGCCATTCCCCTTGAGTGATTTTGGGAAACCATTGAAAATTGAAATATAGCTTTTCGGACCGGAATTTGAACCCACGTCCTCCCGAGTGCCAGCCCCGAGGCTCAGATGGTAAGGCAAGATGGTAGAAAAACTAAAATATGGATTCCGCGGTACGTCACTGTCGCAAACGTTCTGTGTGCAAGTGGGATGAGCTGTCGGAGTGTAAAAGAACAGAGGCAGTAAATTCACTATAAAGAACGCAATGAGTTTTTAATGTATTGGATTATTGATTTCAGCTGCGTATGCCAGTCATAATGACATGGTAAATCAAGTCGATTAAGTTAGAAGTTGAAGTAATACATGTAAAAATTCATTCCTTACAGAGGTAAAGCGTTTATTAACTGGACGAAATCGAACTACTGGGAAATCATCATCTGCCACCAACTCGATTGGAAGCCTCGGAGTACCGATGTGGAATTTAACACACGAACAAATAATTTATCCGGTTAACCTCACGGTGACGCTAGAACACCAGCACTGATGCCGTGATTTTTGTTCGATGAGTCATGTTAGTGGTGATTTCGTGTTGGAACGTGCTGAGGTCATCATTGCAACACACGACAAGGTCCAGAGCATGTTTAAAGGCAAAGTGTACAAGAATGCTGTTTAACTCTGCTTCTTCTACACGATGGAAAGATGCACGCTATATAAGCTCGTGCAGTACCGCCTAGTACTTCTTTATACTAAATTCAAACGCACGGTAGTATTTATCAGCATTCCCGTTACCGTAGTGTCCTTCGCCATATCACCATTTACGAACACTAATAGACCCGCAAACTCTGATGTAACTCGTCTTGTTAACAGTGGTTCAGGGGTGTAACAGATAATGATCGACCAGGCCTTCGGATCAATGCGGGTGGGAGGATTTGCAGAGATAGAGTTCCGTAATCCCTTTACTTATCTGTATACAAAAAGGTTTAACGAAATAACTTTTTTTTTTCCTACGGCGAAGTTAAGGCAACATCTGGTGTTAAACATAGCATTAGCTTGAACCATCACCCCGCACTTGGAAAATATTTTCAGCATCTATTAACTGATAATCAAGGCAAGGAGATTCTAACACCAACTGCGTACGCAAGACCGTAATCCCGTATTAATATGATTAAAAATGACTAAGCTCAATGCTTAAATATATTACCCTGTGAAACGTTGACTAAAAATCAGTCAAAAATGTATCGTTAACGACACTATACTAGCCACTTAGAAAAAAAAAAAGAGTTACACAAGAGGAACAAAGGGAACGTCATTACACAAATTCCGAAAATTCAAGCAAACTTCAGTGCAGTTTCCTTCGAATTTTCTTCAAAAAGAAAACATTACATTCTTATTCCTAACTCTCTTGTCAAATAACACTGATGTTTTCAAAATCCCACGCACCAGGAGAGATTATCTCTTGCTGGACTATGCCCCCTAGGTATTTTAAAACACATTCACATTGTTTACTACGATTTTTGTGGAGTGGACGGCTTTTTAAGGTAACTAACGAATTTGACTCCAACTCAAACTCTGTAATTTTCGCAGGGATAAAGCAGTTGTGACAATAGTTTCCCGTCAGGTGCCTACTGAAACAAACTTATTAATATTATTAAACGTGAGACTTATTTACAAAAAAGGCGAGTTTCAGCAAATGGTAGTTTTTAAAACTACTAGCTCATAACATGTAAATCAGGGGTGGCCAACCGGTCGATCGCGATCGACCAGTCGATCGCGGCTATTAGTCAAGTCGATCGTGGCAAGATAACTCTCTCTTGTTTTCGGCACGCGATAGACAATAGGCGGAATGCGTGTTGGACGCTGTCAATCCGTCAGTTGGAGACTGGACCTAACGGAATTACAATGTCAATGGAAATGTAAATCACGATTAGGCTCTTAATCGCGCCTCATACGTTGTGGATAAGTGGTTGAAGAGGAACGCCGAAGGAACATCAAATGAAGACTTTTCCACCTCACATCGAAATAAGAAAAGAGTAACTGGCAAGCATTGAAATCGCAATTAACAGTCGAAGAAAACATGTTTTCTAAGTCTATTGATCAAAGTAAGGCTGCAACTAAAGCTTCTTTTTAAGTAAGCTACAGAATCGCTCAAAAGTGCAAACCTTTTTCCTAAGGAGAATACATCAAGGAAATTTTCCAAGTGTCAGGTTCGCTGTTCGAGAATTTCAAAAATAAAAATGAAATTAATGAAGCTATTCATGGTTTACAGCTGTCTCGAAATACTGTGATGCACCGTATAGAAACGATGAATGAAAACATAAACTAACAACCACAGAGAGATATTTTCCGCTGCGTTGCTTTTCCGCTACAACTTGACGAGTCAACAGATATCACTGCACAATTACTTATCTTTATTCGGATTGTCTTTGAAGATTTCTTGTCCGAAAGAAGAACTGCTTAGAATGATTTACTTAAAAGGAAAAATTTGTGGCCTTGATGTGTTCATGGCATTGAAAGCATATATTAACAAGATTAAGCTACCGTTGTATATATTTGTATCAATGACAACTGATGGCGTTCCTAAATGACAGGTATTCATAATGGTTTTATTGCTCTATGTCACAAAGAGCAATACTTTCCAGACTTCATTAGCTATCACTGCATAATTCATCAATTACTACTGGCTAGTCAGAGACTAAACACAAAAATGTAATGGATATTTCTTACAATATTGTAAATTCCATTAAAGGAAAATCTCTCCATATGCGGCTATTTAAACATCAATTAGATGAGAAGGAACCAGATTTGGCATAGCACACTGACGTAAAGTGGTTGAGTCGTAGCAAGTTATTGCAAAGATTTCGAGATCTATTGGATGAAGTAATAAAACTGCTTGAAGGGAGGGGTGATGATTATCGGCAACTGCTTGATTTAGACTCGCAATGTGATTTAGAATTTTTAGCTGATTTCACCGGAAAACTGAGCACATTAAATCTGGAAGTACAAGGCAAGAATAAATCATTAACAGAAAAGATGAGTTCTATTGCAGCATTCTAAAGTCAAACAGCGTCTATAATAATTGACATCGAAACGAAAACATTTCAACAATTTGTTAACATCAAGGATCATACGGAAAAACATCCTACCTACAATTTCATTCCTGACAAGTACACGACAGAAATTAAGGCAGTGGTATCAGACTTCAAAATTCACTTTAGGGATTTCAAAAAAACTGAGAAGTTGGGGGAATTCATCAGTTATCCGCTTAGTAAGTCCATTGATCATAGCAACGATATCTATGAAATGGCTAAAAATATTGCAGATACATTTCAAATGGACCACATGACATTTCAAAACGAAATTATTACTCTGCGCTGCAACATATTTAAAAAAGCAAGGTAATACTCAGATCTAGATTTCTGGTCATTGGTTTCCAACGAGAAATATCCAAATTTGATCAAATGTGTGAAACAACTGCATTCGTGTTTTGGTTCAACATATTTATGTGAATCAGCATTTTCGTACTTAAAACAAACAAAAAATAAACACCGTTCTCACTTGACAGACGCTCATACATTGGATTCTTTACGGTTGGTAATTTCGAACTAATCGTTAATCAAGTGCAAGATGCTCAGACGCAATGCTCACACATATTAAATAACTAGTTACTAATAATAATTTTTAGTTTTACGTTTTTCCTCTTAATAAAATACTACATAATTATGTAGTGAACTATATTGTCTCATACAATATTTAAAGAAGTAAGTCATTGGTAGATCGCACAGGGTTTTGTCAGTAAACAGTAGATCTTGGGTCTTATAAAGTTGGCCATCCCTGATGTAAATCATTAAAAAATGTTTTAGCCAATATAAGTGATTTTTATACAACATTAAACTGAAATTCTGTTAATGGTTCCGAGGAAATGGAAGAGTTACAGCTTTTACTGAATACGTTCTGCCAATTTAAGTCAGCGATTGCATTTTACAATGATCAACAAATTTGTTACAAAATTGAGCCTTATTTACACAGCAACTATCTGAGAATGCCGGCCTCGGTAGCGTAGGGGCTAGAGTGCTAGCTCCGCGTGCCGAAGGCCGCCGGTTCGAATCCGGCCGCGGGCATGGATGTTAAGTGTTGTATGTCTGTGTGAATGTCCTGTCCGTCCTGTGGCGTCTATACACTGAAAGCAATTAAATCACCTTGAGCTGGCTGTATGGCCTCCGTTGCCAAATGCCATTAAAAAAAAAAAAAAAAAAAAAAAAAAACTATCTGAGAATTGTACGCAGGGGCGTAGCTACTATGGGGCTAGGCGGTGCAGTGCACCGGGGCCCCTACGCTCAGGGGGCCCCAAGAATACCTCTTGGGGCCCCCAAGAGCAGTTCAGAGACCCACGAGTCTTCATGGCAAACTGGCGACCTTTTTTTTTTAGCTCTACAGTCGTCTAAGAGGGTCCCTCACTAAGGGCCCCTCTCACTGCTCAGGGGGGCCCCCAACCACTGCCAAGGGGGCCCACAATCACTGCTCAGGGGGCCCCTAAGCACAACTCAAGACCCCCTCATCAGCTCAGGGGGCCCTTACCAGCAACACAAAGCCAAAAAAAGGTCGCCCATCTGGTCTGAGGGCCCAAAATAAATTTTTTGCACCGGGGCACTTGTTAACCTAGCTACGCCACTGACTGTACGTAATTCTCAGATGTAGCGCGAAAGCATTTCTATCTCCGGTATATAACTTCTTGTTACGATTCTTAAAAAAGGGGGCAAAGTAGAGCTTTTGAAGTATCGTCTACAATTTTTCTTTTCCTCCAAATTACAGGTCTAACGGTGGACTTCACAAGAACTTACATAGATATTCATCGTTACGATGACTTGTAAAACATCAAAATAATCAAGGTTTGAGTGATTTAAGCGTGTGTTGTACAGCACCGACTGCTTGGAGTGTGTTTTACCTGCCTCGGCCGGTCGTCCACGATGCGAAGCAGTAGCGCCTCCACTGCGAGTCGAGGCGTTATCGCGAGCCCGCCAGCGCGTTACTCAGACGACTAGTTAGTCAGCCAGTTATCACTGGGCGCCCACTGTGGCCGAGACTTCCGCCTCCGTGGGACGCGGAACTTCCTCTCAATTCACGTTCGCTGCGGGCTGCCTAACCACATCAGTGGCAGGCGAGACATCAGTTTAACGAACTGTATTATGTCCATCGTACCCGTGAACCAATACGTTTCGCTTTCTCTCTAACCTCACCGTTCGCTTTGTCAGTGTTAAATGTCTTATGCATTGTGTTGCGGGACGGCTGCTAGCAATGGCTTTCATTATGTTTGTCTCTATTTTTGCTGCTCATAATCATTTATACTTTCAATATTTGTATTGGTGCAAAAATATTTCATAATCATCTATTTGCCTTTCCATCACTTGTTCCAGAGACCTGTTACGGTTCTCTCCTCCTTTTAGTTGGTACTATAACGATTCATGTTTTTCTGGGGATTAGATGTTACACTTGCCACGGTATTCTGCTTTTGTCCATTCTATTCCAATATTGCTGATATGTTCAGTTACAGGTGTTACTTTCAATTTAACTTTTATTTTTTTATTTTTTGTTCACCTGACATGATCTAGTGGTACATGTCCTGCAGTTAAATTTAGGAACTTCTAGAACATGTATTAATAAAAAATATATTTTTATTAAAACTTTTATTTTCTAACTGTAGTGGCTCTAATGTTCGAGAAGTTGATACAGGACTGCACGCGCCGAGGTCTGGTAAAGTCATGTTGAATATTCAGAATCTTTCTTTCTGTGACAATATTGTGAACACTGTAACACTAATACCGAAGAATTATTAGAAAATTTGTGCGAGGGCTGAGCAGAAACTCAGGTTACAAAGTCTGCAGTGAAACGTATAAATTTTATTTCA
Source organism: Vandiemenella viatica (assembly GCA_031002005.1). Lineage (NCBI taxonomy): Eukaryota > Metazoa > Arthropoda > Insecta > Orthoptera > Morabidae > Vandiemenella > Vandiemenella viatica. The sequence goes on along the minus strand of JARYHS010012519.1, from coordinate 36,595,482 downwards.
TACGACCCATACAGCCAACTGATAGCACATACATCAGGTTATTTTTCGACATAGTTTCCATATCGGTTTAGGTACTTGTCGCGTCGTGGGATGAGTTTGACTATTTCCTCCTGGTAAAATTCCTGTCCTTGCGTGTACAACCACGTTGTCGTGAATTATTTAACCTCCTCGTCTGAAGCGAATCGTCGGCCCCCTAGGTGCTCCTTCAAGTGAGGAAAAAGGAGAAAGTCGCTGGGAGGGAGGGCCGGCATGTACGGAAGGTGATGATGCCGCGGTGGGTTGACCACTGCGATCCTCGTCGGTGACGTTTTCTTTACCGGCCATTCTGCAACATTCTGACGAGACTTTAAAGTCTGTACCAGCTGAATTTCAGCCTCGGTTACGTGTTTCGCCAACAGAAATCGAATAAGTGAGTGGATTTCTTCGTGAGACCAGTTTTCCCACACGAATCGCCATTTTTGTTTACCTGCAACTGGTGCTGTTTGGTTGAAACTCAGCACAGTTGCCTACCGCATATCTTAAGGCGCGTTCCCACGATCCCTTGTAACGAAAGCGAGACGGGACGGGACCTCATTAGCCGAAGTGTAGGGAAGACCGCGGGCCGCAAATTACTCCTAGCTTACCTCGCCGCCACCTCCGCACCACGTTGCCTAGTGTCGTTTGGCACAGAGCACTTTACAGCAACAGAAGGGGTGCGCACCGCTGCTGAAAACCGATTGCAACAGCGCACCGCTACACACGCCTGTGATGTTTACCGACGCATAGTGATTAGCCACGTCTCGTCTCCGCTAGCAGAGGCGGCCCTGTTACCATGGCGTGTGGTTGAGTATTCGTCCCGTCCCTTCCCGTCTCGCCTTCGTTACGAGGGATCGTGGGAACGCGCCTTTAGGCCGGTCGTCCACTGCCACCAAATTTGTCCGGCCGAATATTAGCGACTAATCCCGTGACAGGTAAAGGCATTGTCACGCGTCCGCTGGACACGACCTGCTCGGCCGAATACAGTCGAGTGACGGACCGATCACGTTGAAATGGGATTAGTCGGACGTAATCGGCCGAATGGCAAACGCATGTTGCACTCCTAATAAACAAGTCTTCATTTTTTATATTTTATTTGACTTCATTTGTATTTTTTGAAACACTATCATACACTATGGTGGTACGCAGTAACTATAAATATTTTAATAAAAAATATTTATGGAAAGGACAATTATTGCAAGCGCATCTAAGCAGTTATAATAATAATTTTTTATTAAAAATTTTCACTGTGAAGACAATTATTTGAATTTCGTTCTGGAATATTCTCAAGCGATTATGAGATATCACTCTCGTCGGGACTGCATTTCGGCATGGGCTATATAGGCTACAGCCTATGGAGCCCGCATCACAAAAACAAAATTTCCTTGTTTCTTGTAATTCTTTCGTGTCTGATTTTTTGAGAAATTGGCAACATGGACATAACTCTCAACTTCGCATTCATTTTCTTCTATAATTGTTCAGAGCGATGTTAATAAATTGTATTGAACATGTTAATGATTTTCAATTGTTTTCATTTTATCTCAACAATTCTATATTCTTCTAGATGCAATACAGTAAAATGTTCTACAATTAAATAATAGATTTCAAATGTTTATTTTAGAACTTTGGTTAGAAAATAACTATAAAATGCGAGGTTGAATTTCAAAATATTTGCGTGGCATGGTGCTCAAGTTCAGCCCAAGAGTCTACACATCCTAAATACGGCGCCGACTCCTGTAATATTTCGCGAGGGCAAGGTAAAGTCTATTTTTACGAAATGTAAGTCACTATACATTTTATAAATACACCCCGTTCGCTACGTGTTGAAGCACCAATGACAAATCGGCAATGTGTGTCGGACGTTATTCGGCCGCAGTGGACGACCAGCCTTAGAATTACCACTCACTACTAATGTTTCTATAAGGAAGCGTCCATAAACTGCGTTGACTCCATTTGAACCTCTAGCTGTGAGAAGGACTTAGCATAATCAAGTCAAAATGGCGGGTGTACAAAGCAATGCTGAAGATAAGCTTTAGTTTCCAATAATAGGATTACAAAGAATTGTATGTATATCGTTAAATGACCAATAAATCTGATCTCTTAAACGCGAAAAATTGTTGGAATCTAACAATTTTTCTTTTGGATAAGTATATATATCATTGTGATATAACAAACAACAACTAACACTAGATAAATCAAAATCAGGAGTTAAATATCTATCCCCCAGCTCATGATCGGTGCATGTTACGAGAGCGAAACCATTCACAGCTTGTGCGAGGTATCAAAGAGAAATTTGAGAAGACTGAAACAATATCTGGTTACAAACTCCTGGTGGGTGCGAGAAGCCAGCGTCAAAGGCAAACATTGTTATTAACAGGAGCAACGAACACGAGATCTTTATTGGTGGTAAGCACTTATTACAAAAAGCGCATATAATCGTCAGCAACAATGGAATAAAAATTAAATTATAATATACAGGAGAACAACAAACTGATTCATGCACAGGACATTTGAGGTAATGAACTATGTAAAAAATGTAGTGTGTGACCACATTATAATCATCAATTACAGGAATTGTATGGGAGGTGCAAAAGAGGGCAGCTAGATTTATACGATCTAATTACCATGGGACACAGTCAGTGATATTTTTTTTATTAGGGAATTACGATTTGTCGCCGTAGAACCGGAAAAGAATTTCGATAAGGAACTGGGAGAAATTCGGTAAGTGCCATTTAAAGTAACAATCGAAACGTTCGCCCGCAGTGGCTTTCAGAATCCATTTGGCCAAACCAAGGACTTAACTAGCACCGAGCTCATAGTATCGGTGATACTATAGAGATAAACTGGGGTCAATGGAAGACAGGAGGCGGGAGAAAAAAGTGTTCCGAGAGTGTATACTATATATATTGGCGATAAGGCGTGGATGTATATTGGGAACATTAAGTTGCAGGGAAGAGATACCGTGGCCATAAACTAGCTCTTGATTTCAGGCATTAAGGAGTGGAAGGTTTTCATTTGTAGCGAGTGCAAATTTAATTTAAAGTGCGTAGTTAGAGTAAGCTTCGTCTTTGTATATTTGGTTATTGACAAAAGGCCTCCTACTGAGAACGCATAGAGTGTCCGTTCTTCTCGTGTACTCCTTAGTTTTTCTTTCTGTAAGGTAGTATGTGTAGGGACTGTGGTTGTTGTGTGCAGACGCAGGCTGAGGTGACTGACCTGCGCACCCAGCTTGCAGCTTTGGTAACAAGAGTTACACAGCTGGAAGCTGCCGCAAGTGAGTGCAGTAGATGCGGTATTGGTGACCCTGTAGAAGCAAAGCGGCTAGCAGGTTCTCCCATACCTGTTATCGTACCTTCAGTCCAGGCCGAGACGTCGGAATCTATGCAGCCGTCACCTACTGGTGGCTGGCGTGTGGTGTCTGGACGTCGTCGGCGCATGCGGGGGCAGTCGTGCATGCCTGATTCCCAAGAAGGCGAGCTTGTACCACTGTCCAATCGGTTTGACGCATTGTCTGGAACTAATTCAGTCCTGCAATCGTCGGCCTGTGAGTTGGCTGCCCCACAGCCCGCTAAGTCTGGACAACTGCAGAAGGGGGTTTTAGTGGTCGGTAGCTCCAACGTTAGGCGCTTTATCGATCCCTTAGGGAAATGGCGAAGAGGTCGGGGATGAATTCCGGTATCCATTCATTGTGTATTCCGGGGGGGCTGATCCGAGATGTGGAACAGACCATCCCGGATGCCACTGAACGGACGGGGTGCAGCCAGCTGCGGATTGTGGCTCATGTCGGCACCAATGATGCTTGCCGCCTAGGGTCGGAGGTTATCCTCTCGTCCTTTGCGCGACTCGCAGAAAGGGTGAACTCTGTGGCCATAGGCCGCAAGATTTCTGCTGAGCTATCCATCTGCAGCATTGTCGATAGGACTAACTGTGGACCTCTGGTTCAGAGCCGTGTTGAGGGGCTGCACCAGAGATTACGGCGCTTCTGTGATAGTCATGGCTGCAGATTCCTTGATCTTCGCCCTGGGGTTGAGTCTTGTAGGAATCCCTTGGATAGATCAGGGGTGCACTACACACGGGAATCGGCTACACGGGTGGCAGGGGCCGTGTGGAGTGCATTGGGCGGTTTTTTGGCTGAGGGAGGATGACCCTGAGGAGGAAATTCAGTTGCGGACAGCCAAGATAAATTCAGCACCGCGTGTTAGGGGTAGCTTAAAAGAATCCCGAACATTAAAAGTTCTAGTAGTTAACTGCAGAAGTGTTTGTAATAAACAGCCTGAACTCGAAAACGTTATTCGTAGTAAAGATGCTGAGATCATAATAGGCACAGAAAGTTGGTTAAAACCGGATATCAGTTCCGCCGAAATTTTTAATAGTAACATGAACATTTTCCGTAAGGATAGGTTGCATTCCCAAGGAGGTGGTGTATTTATAGCTGTTAGTAAGTACCTCCCATGTAGCGAAATAGATGTCGATACTGTCTGCGAAATCATATGGATCAAGCTCAACGTAGCTAGGACAAAACTTGTGATCGGCTCCTTCTATCGTCCACCCGATGCAAGCGTAAATATTGCCGAGGCCTTGAGAAATAATGTAAATAATATAGCACGGCAATTTCCGAACCATACAATAATGCTAGGAGGTGTCTTTAACTTGCCAGATATCGACTGGACTAATTACGTTCACGTTACTGGGGGCAGGGATAAAGCAGCTTGCGAAATCATTCTAGAGCTCTTCTCAGATCACAATCTTGAACAGCTCGTAACTGAACCAACGCGATGCCTGAACGGTAACGAAAATATTTTAGATATAGTTGTTACAAATAGGCCTGAACTATTCACGGATATTTCTACCACCGCAGGAATAAGTGATCACAAAGCTGTAATTGCTACAGTAAAACTAACAACCACGCGCAGAAAGAGAAAAGAGGATCGTTTACAGATTCGAAAAGGCTTCAAAAGAGTGTTTTAGAGCGTATTTGAGGCATAATTACCACACCTTCTTGGTAGCCGGAGGCACCGTTGAAGAGAGGTGGCATCGATTCCTACATATAGTCGGGGAAGGTATGAACTTGCATATACCGAAACGGACAATCAGGGAAGAGAACGATTCCCCATGGTACACACGGGAGGTTAAAAGGTTACTCAAGAAGCAAAGGAAGATACATGCACGATCAAAAAGGACGATGCATCGGACTGATTTAGATAAGTTAGAGGAGATAAGGGGACGTGTTAAGAATGCGATGCGTGAGGCCTTTAATAATTTTGATGAAAATTCTCTAAGAGCCTCACTGAAAACCCTAAGAAATTTTGGTCGTATGTAAAAAAAGTTAGTTGTAGTGGGAACAATAAGCCAGTTCTAATAAAAGACGGACGTGAAGTTGAAGACAGCCGCGACAAGGCTACCGTATTTAACACCGAATTCAAAAATTCATTCACGCGAGAAAACATGGAAAACATCCCCACTTTACCACCTCGTGTGGAATTAGAGATGGATCAGATAGAAATTGATAGCGAAGGAATTGTAAAGCAATTAAAACTCCTGAAGTGGGGTAAAGCGCCGGGTACCGATAGTATACCGGTAAGAGTGTTATTTGAATACGCGGAGGATATTGAACCATTTCTGTCAGATATATTCCATAAATCACTAGAAGAGAGAAAAGTACCTTCTAGCTGGAAAATAGCCCAGGTAATTCCCGTTTTTAAGAAAGGAGATCGGAGTGATCCTAGGAATTATCGACCCATATCTCTAACATCGGTCTGCAGCAGAATTCTGGAACATGTCATATGCTCGAACATAATGAAGTTTCTAGATGAGAACGAGTTACTTACACCATGTCAACACGGATTTCGGAAGAAGAGATCGTGTGAAACACAATTGGCCCTATTTTTCCAAGACATAATGAAAGTTATCGATGCAGGTTCGCAAGTTGATGCAGTTTTTTTGGATTTTCAGAAAGCTTTTGATTCTGTGCCACACAACCGACATTTAGCGAAGATTCGAGCTTACGGTATTTCGGCTCAGATTTGAGAGTGGATACGTGATTTTCTAACTGGTTAATCACAGTATGTCGTTAACGGGGAAGCCTCTTCTAAGATAAATGTTACTTCGGGCGTTCCTCAAGGAAGTGTAATAGGTCCACTTCTTTTCTTAAAATTTATAAACGATCTAGGTGACAACGTCAAATGCTGGTTGCGATTGTTTGCCGACGATGCGGTTATATATAGGGAAATAAGGTGTTCCGACGATTGCTTAGAAATTCAGCGTGATTTGGATGCTATTTTCGATTGGTGCCGTAAATGGCAGCTTACACTTAATTGCAAAAAGTGCAAGGCAATGCGGATAAATAACAAGAAGAATCAGTTTGTTCACGAGTACAAAATAAACAATTCAGCTGTTGACACGGGTGATTCCGTGATAGTACAAAGCAACATGAAATGGGACATGCACATAACTTCCGTCGTAGGCAAGGCTAATTCTAAATTACGATTCATAGGTCGTATTTTGAGGAATTGTAATGCTCAAACAAAGGAGATAGCGTATAGAACACTAGTGCGTCCGCATCTGAATTACTGTTGTGGGGTTTGGGATCCGTATCGCAAGGTTCTGATTGACTCAGTTGAGAGGGTGCAGAGGAGAGCCGCTAGATTCGTGACTTGTTGTTACAGCCCTTATGAAAGCGTCACAGAATTGATACATAGATTGGGCTGGGATAGTTTTGAAGACAGACGACTTAGCTTGCGTTCCAATTTATTGGAGAATATGCGGAAAAATCTAAATTTCGAGTGCAATGAAATACTTCTTCCGCCAACCTATTTAGGTCGCAATGACTGGAGGGATAAGATTAGAGAAATAAGTTGCCGTACTGATACTTATATGTATTCCTTCTTTCCTCGCACTATTCGGGATTGGAATGGGCGGGTTTAGGATTGGTGCTTAGCACCCTCTGCCACCCACAATGTTTGTGATTTACAGAGTATGCATGTAGATGTAGATGTAAAGGAGTCAGAGACTTGAATAAATTATTACGGTATATAATGAAAAGTTTGTATCGAGCAGTGAAAGCACTTAAAGCAAAAAAAAATTTAATGCAAAATTGTTTGTAGGTAAATGGCCATTAGAGCATAACTTCTATTACTCCAAAGTCTCTCTCTTCAATTTCATACCGAGAATTGAAAATTTGGTTCAGTCGATTTTTTTTATGAATAATTTTCACTCCAATGCAATTAAATATATTTTTATTTTCCGTACGCGTTTCACTTCATTCCCTGAAGCATGTTCAGCGGTTCTGTATTATTTACATGTTCACATTGGTTTGTAATTGTGCCCTGTTTTAGCATCAGTTGTATCTGTAATAGCACTATTATGCATTACAGGTATTTGTTGCATCTTAATGAGTAATTTCGCGTCACTTTCACTGCACTATAGATATTGATTTCTGATGGCTTACATTTGTATTAATCTCGTAGATACAATTGATGCTGAAACACGGTACAATTACATACTAATGTGAGCATGTAAAAATACCAAACCGCTGAAGATGCTTCAGAGAATGAAGTGAAACGCCTACGGAAAATAAAAACCATAACGATTGCATTGGCGTGATAATTATTCTTAAAAAATTGATCCTACCGCAATTGAGGAAATGGCACACAATAACCAGACGTTGGTTCAATCGTATAGTGGCGTGTACTACATTAGACTTGAGACAGCATGACAGTTTGTGCGCGTGGGATATGTATGGACAGCTAATGGTATTTGAAGCTAACTATGTGTAGCTATACTCTATGTTATATGTACCCAGGTCGCTGAGTGTCCCCTGCGTGGAAGGGTGATTTCGAAGAATTTGGCTACGCTTGGACGATACCTCGACGATTTGTGTGAATACTGCAGACCAGGACTTCCTGAAGCACGTGGAGCTTGACAAGGCAGTGAGCAAGGAAGTGCTTTTATTGGGACAACGTGTTCAGTGAAGTAGTATCTGTACTCCAGGTGAGAGCACCAGTGTTTTAACGAGTGGCGGTGTTTGTGCTTTCGGCTGCAGTCTTCAAATACGGTAATGCTCCGAACATTTTTTGTTTTCGTGAACACTACATAGTGATGACCATAAACGTTCCATAGACAAAGCTTTTAGATAAAGAACTCTACTCCAAACAATATTAAATGCGACTAGTCAATACAACAGTGAAAATGCTTTTCTTTTGGGGGGTCATGTTTCCCATTTTGATTCATTAAATGCCACTTTTTCCAATATTTTGTTGCAGTCTTTTTTGTTGGTACTACTTCTGTTTTGTAATCATATTAATTTTGATTTAATATGAGGGTAAAATAAATCTGTCTTGTACTCGGTGTTTTCAAACAAGTAACCTATTTATTTTATTATATTTATTTTTCAATGACCTTAAGTTTTAGTTTATGAATGCACCCTTGATAAAAATAATTATAAATAATATTCAGTAAATTAAGAATAATTTTTATGTAACAAAATTTCCAAATAACAGTAAAATACCGGAAGGTAAAACAAAAATAATCCTTCGCAGAAAATATGAAATTTCAAGATCGGGCAGACGGCATTAAAATTATTTGATACGAAAGCAATGACACACGCCAATATTTGCGACATATCACAGTGGTATGTTTCAGTATTAGCAAAACGAAAAACTGACTTATGAACGTTAATGACGTTTGTTTTAATGAAATAAACCGCGAATAAAGCACATGCACTTCCGTAGCTGTTCGTGGTGTTGCAAAGAACTTTGCTTTTATGATGATTACCATCCGTCGCCACGTGAACAAGTAAGAATTTGTTATATTATCTGTGTATTATAATCTACAGAGATTTTTAAGACAACTACATCTATTAAATACCTTTAACCCACTAGAAATTGTTCAAGAATTAATATCCAGATGAAAATAGCATTTTATCGAAACACAGAAATTTTTAGCAGAACAGAAGCTACAAAAATATTGAAACTAAAAGAATAATGTACAAAGAAATGTCGACTCTATGCACCAAACCAATCTTGGTGCAGCGAAATAAAAGGTGAGTGAGGAGACTTCGATTATAGCAGTGCATAAAAAAAACAGAAACAGGAATCTTTTAGCGAAAGTTGAACTTCAAAAGTATAGAATTACTGGAAAACTATTAATGAAAATCACTTGCGTTTTGATCCTATGCCAATACGGTCCCGTCCGAAAGGTTTCAGTTATTACCCAAATACGGCAACGACCCAACTTGCGGTTATACATAAATCTTTTTAGAGACCAAGAACAACTGTGCAGATTTTGATAAAAGTTACGGGTTACATTTCTTATTCCTCCCTCGTAAACACAGATGCATGGAAGTTTCACTCTAATTTTTACTAATGAATAACAAAAATTGGTAAAACGGGCACCTGAAACAAGAATCCACAGAAGCGCGAATAGAGCCACATAGATGTTTTCTCATTTGCTTCTCTGTTGCCACAGCTCACTGTCCTCAAATGAAGGTAAGACCGGACTCTCGTTAACAAGGCTAGACCGTGTCTCGGAGACGCGACGTGCGGAATATTCCAAAGTAGGAGCAAGGAAAAAGGCGCCCCCTCGTGCACTGTGGCGTCCCACGCTCTCGCACAAAGGAGCGGCTCCACACGTTTCTTTCCGAGGTAATTATGTGACGCTTATGAGGTTACCTTTCAAAGAGGCATTTCGCAGAACTAACTTTCAAGCGTTAATAAAGAAGGAACAGTATAAAGGCGAGTTAGAGTATAACTTTGCATAACGACGTTAAATGCTGCGTGAACCTATTTGTGAAAAAAATTTCTACTTGCGGGTGGGCCGCGACGCTTTCTCACTGTCTAAGGGACGTGGTACGGACACCACAAAGGACTCCGCTATCGCTTTGTTAATGTTTAATGAGACCCCGTGTGTCTAATAAGCCAACAATATATATATATATACATATATATATATAGGTCTCTAATTCCTCGTTTCTAGACAGGAAACTTCAAAAAAATAATTTAAAATCTTTTTTTTCTCAACAATTTTGCTATTAGTATTCTTTATAGTATACGGTACCAATGCAATATTTAGAATAAACAGAAGAACAAATGGCAAAATGAGAAGCCTAACGTCTTTTAATTATTGCCTGATGGATCATCAAAGATAAAGTCAATAGATTCTCGAGAGGATTGTAGCAATGAAATCAGTAATGGTTTTTTGAAGCAACTCACCTGGAGTAAATATAGGAAACCAAAATATGAATAACCAAAACGGCATTGACCTGTATCCTCAAGAGTACCAGGCCAGAACGATACTTATCACTAGTGTCCGACCGAAGGTCATTTTTTGGCCGAAGCCGAATGTTCGGCTCTTGGGATAACCTTCGGCCGAAGCCGAAGCCGAAGGTTCAAAAATAATTATATATCTTAGAACACTGACACGAAGTATATATGACATGCAATTACTGAACTGTTATTTTGTTTTATATGTAGTATTGTTGATATAAATTACATAATTATAAATACAGTTTTAATATTTATTTATTAGAATAAAATAAAACAGTAATATAGTAGCAAACCAGGTTTTGAACAATGCAATTTACCAAAAATAAAAGAATTTATTTTTATTTAGTAATAATAGAAAGAAACTATAAAATCTAACAGTAAAAGCCCGAATTAAATCAGAATAATTTGCCTTTTGGATTAAATTAATAATTAATTTTTGGAGTTTTAGCTTTGGTAAAACAAATACGTGTTAGCTTAAGTATAGTAATATTGTCGTTTTTTAACAACAATAAAAACAAGTTTCAATCTTCTTACCTAGTATAAACTATTCTAGCTTTTAAAATACGATATTCTGCTGTTTAAATTAGCATCACATATTAAATTTTCGGTTAAAACCAAATAAATACCAATATTTTTAAAGTAGTTTCACGTATACGGATTAATTGAAAATGTACTAAAAATAATCAAAACAAAAAGTAGATCAGCACTAGTAAAATAAGATTTAATGTTCAAAGCCAAACAGCCTGATGTTATAAGCCTGATGTTATAAAAACTAATAGTTTTCCAGCATTTTCAAGCTTAAATTAGCTCTTCTGCCGTCATAGATTTGACCAGCAGAACTGTTCGCTAGGAAGACTAGTCGGAGGAGCTGATAAATATTTGGTTGCTATCGCTCGTAAATAAATATACGTACTGGAATCCCAATATTGAAAAATATTAGCGATTCTCAGCAGCAAAGGTTCTTTTAAATAACAAATAAAATGTTCTTCAAACGGCAGGTGACAGCTGTCCGAATATTCTAATTCATTCTCAGTCAAAGTCATTTTGTTAAGGGTATCCCATAAATCGTCTGCTAGGGATTTATTTTCAGGAGTAGAATTTGATGTTGAACAGGAGGGTCCAGGTTCACCAACATCCACATCCAAATGATCTGTTTTATTTGTTATTGTCAGTGCACAGTTTTGACGCAGAAATGCCAAAACTTCAGTTTTCGTATTTATAATTTCGTTGCTAGTCAAATACTTGATTTTAAACCGTGGATCGAGAAGAGCGGCAATCAACAGCTGTAAGGTATTTCTTGCGAAAGCAGATCTCCTATTAACAGACTCACACAAGCGGCTTTTGAGCAGTACTATATGATCAGCCTTCATCCTTCTGAGCAAGTTTTGAATTTAACATAGCATCATGATTATGAATCGCTAGAAATATAAGCTGTTGCTTGATAAATACACTTCAGCACAGTTATAAAATTGTTCATTTGTATCCATTCTTCTGCAGTTGGAATTTCTATTCCACCACGTTCTGACATAAACAGATTTACTGCATTTTTCTGTTCTATTAATTAAGATGGCTTGTTAACTTTTCTTACCTTTTACCACACTTTTTGACTATTGCAATTATAGCAATATCTTTAAAAATTACATCCTGAATAATGAGCTGTGGAGTATTAGCAACACAACCAATAACAACGAAGTTTCCACAGTGCATGGTTGCATTCATATTTGTAGCATTATTACGTATATCCCTATGGATATTTTCTCTTGTATTGTATTTGGTAACAGTTTCTGTGATTTTTTTTTGGTGCAATATATTGCCCTGTATTATCTTCTTCCAACACACTAATAGCCAGTTTAATTTTTTTCTTTTGGAACCTTTGGAAATGTCATGTGCCGTGACACTGAAAAACGTGTTTGCTTGACCATTTCAAATGTTCGTGGTAAAAATGATTCATTCAGCTTTTTTCTAAAAACAATGTAACTTTACAGTTTACTTTTTCGTACCTTTGAGGATCAGTAAAATTAAGTCTGGGAAGTGCTTCCCCTTCAATAAGGTTGTACGGAAACATGTTTACGATGGCCAGGTCCATACGTAATACATTAATCCGCAAAGAAATCTGATGATTATCGGGACATGGTGGCGCTAATTTTTTTCTACGATATCGCGTAAAGTAGACTGTTAAACTTCCTTTTCAAAATCTTCGGGCGCATACAAGATCTCTGATTTAAAAAAAAAAGTTAATCAAGCTTTGGTATTTAACACTGCCTTCACATTAGAATTCCCACTGATTTTTATGATGTTTTCCAAATGGTTCTTTATCTTTGCTATCGTCTGTTGGCGCGCTACGTTGACGCTATTCGTAAAATTTGGTTCATTTTCGGCGGTTGGATGTAAAACTTCGGCTTCGGCCAAACATTCGGCCGAATTTGGCCGAAGCCGAATGTATGGCCGAAGGTGCTTTTTTTGGCCGAAGGTGGCCGAAGCCGAAGCCGAACCTTCGGTCGGACTCTACTTATCACCCACCAAATAGGTAGTAAGAGTAGCAAATCAACAAAGACCACTCCTGGTTACAAGGATTGCACGTACTCGAAGATCAGAAAGGATAGTGGATGTAGGAAGACTTGCATAACACAGGACTCGACTGAAAAACGCTCATAAGCGACTTCACAAATTACATACTCGTATTATATTGGAATAAAAATGAAACTCTTACTAATATGGCGATAGGCAGGAAGAGACCAAAACAAATCAACGTCTCGTCACCGTCGAGGTGACAGGAAAGGAATGGAGACAAGGAACTGAAGGAATTCAGTCATGGCCTTTTGAACAAATCATCATGGCATTTAAGGAAACCATGCAAAACCGAAATCTAAACGGCCGGACGCGGATTTGAACCAGCAGTCTCCTGAACGACAGTCAAATTCTTGACAAGACTAAGGCACTGCAGGTGATAGAGAAATGTCGAAGTATGATATAGAAGTTGAGAATGTTATGGCCGAGATGGGTCAAGCGTCTTGCAGTGAAATTGCATCGATGTGTGTTTAAGCTGCATCAATGGCGTCTCGTATCTGAAGCTGAAGACTGTATAAGACCATATCGCCAATCTCTGCCTGTATTTGTCTTAAAAAACCCTTTAAGCACCGGCTAAATGTCTTCATGCGGGTGATCAGTCACTACCTACAATGACGTACACCTCACTTCATATTCATTGTGCATACTTAGTCAGGCGTTCAGTACGAAAGTTGATGACAGGAACTGTTTTGCTTAACCTTTCTGTCCAAATACAGGATGCTGAAACTTCATTCTCCAGAACGACTAAAAGCTAGCTACCCACATGTAGGACGCCAAGCGCAGTATGGCCGTACCCATCAGCTCCGAGGACAACGAGTCGGTGTTACGTTTCAGGGTTCACCAGTTCGAATCGGCTGATGTGATTTTCATTAAGTATTCTGTTCGTATTCGATACAATAATACATGAACAAGTTGAGAGAGAAAAACAATAGTAGCTGGCAGAATGGCTAAAGTTGGAGATTACAATTTAAAATAAATAAGTGTAATATGGTGGTGAATTGACTGGTAGTTTGAACGTCGGAAATGTTTGCTAAAACCTGTTTTCCACAAACAGGTTCAAATCGCCGGGCTCCACGTTCTCATTGTGGTGAATGCTGGGACGGTCCCTAGCTTCCGCCTCATAAACTGCACATTTCCCAAACCAAAAATACATTCGACAAACATAACACAAGTTGTAAGTTTCGCAAACAGATGGCAATACGTAGATCCTTAAGAGTTAAGAATCCACATTATCCGTAACTGAAACGGTCAGAGAAAATATTATGGAAACATTATTTGTCGTTCGGAATGAACTGCATTTCTGCAAAAACTTTCATCTCATTCCGTTAACTTTACAATAATCTTATTTGTATGAAATTCCATTTCCAATCAATTTCTTCTGGTGTTTTTGGGTAGACTAATGTTTGGTACTTTCTTGTCGAAGTTCAAATTAATACCACAACTTTTATCCATAAATGCTGGAAGCTTCATTGGGAATATCTATAGTGCGCGTCACAAACGAAGGCGGGTGGCGCAGAGAGAGACAGATATAGGGACACAGGGTGTACGACGTTGCCACGTTTCCAGCAGGAAACGAGAGACGTAGAGAGAGTAAGAAGATATAGTAATTAAGCTACTGCTGCTAATATTACTGTTGTGTAACGATAATAAAAATAATAATTTGCGTTTTAGCAGCGCTTTATGTGCTAATACTATTAAGAGAGACAGGAATGTGAGAAAGTTTCAGCCGCATCAAACAATCAACACTCATGTAGCCACGACAGGAGCTGGATTGTTACTGAATTAGATTGGCTACTGGCAGAACGATGACGTACCTGCGCGGAGCCTCTCTAAACTGGGCCGCCTTCGTTCGTGACGTGCACTATAGTTTCATGTTACGAGCAAGGGACGTACAGTATATATTAAATTCTTTTGATATGAAACGGAAGCAAAGCTTAATAAAGGTAGCGGAAAACCTGGCGGCTACATACACTAGACGATCAGAAACAAAAAATGAGAAAAAAACTAGTTAGCCGGTCTCGGTAGCGTATCGGCTAGAGTACTGGCTCCACGTGCCGAAGGTCACCGGTTCGAGTCCGCCAGAGGGCATGGGTGTTTAAGTGTTGTGTGTGTACATGTCATGTCCGTCCATCTGTGTCCATACAGTAACAACAATGTACTGGAGAAAGTTGTAACAGAACAGGCATAATGCCTTTATAGTAATTTTATTTAAGGTAATAGAATTTACATCTATGGATACGTTGGTTATGTAAGCTCTCTGAAGTACAGATATAGTAGGATTATCGCTGATGATGCATGGCGTGTTGATTGTAGTTAAAATGTTGATCCGCTTTAGACGTGATTTCTTAAGTGTTAATCTTTATTAAATGTATTGTAATTATAAACAATTTTCCTACCTTATCAAATAAATAAACCTGCAATCTTCGGATCTACCAAATGTCTGGTAGTTAATTTCTTCGTCGAGATTTAAGAATACATGATACAAGAAGATAATAAAATTTTAAAATAGCTACATGGCAATACCGCGACAGGACAGTGTGTTTTGAAGTGGGATTAATTAAAAGCATAATTAACCACGGACACACACTGAAACAAAAGGTAGGAAAAGTGAATTACATAAAGTAACAATAATTAACAAGCGAGCAGCCATTACCACCGGAACGCGACAACCGAATTGAGCCGACGATTCCCGAGGAGAGCCGATCCGCTCAGTATTATCCAGAACGGCGCATAAATAACACCAGCAGCGGGAGCGATACGACCGACGCGGAGAACCAACTTCATTTACGGGAAGACTGTAAGGGGCGGCATTGCAGAGCGGGACGCAGTCCTAGAAGCTAGCAGTTCTTCTCTTCAAAAGGAAAGTGCCAATTTTTTTATCTTTGTAAGAAACACAAAGCTGACATGAGAGAATTTTCATATGATAATTTGCATTGAAGAAAAAAATTAATTTTCATAAAAAAAAAAATTAAATTATTTTCTTCCCGAGTAAAAGTCAGTTTGAGTTAATATTGAAAATAAAAATTAGTTTCAACTTTCCTGGGGAATTTTATTAATTAATAGTTGTTACCTTGTTTGCATTTCATTGCATGCAATAGCGTACACCTTGTTTAACAATAACTGTGATTAGTGTTGGAGCAGAATTTATCTGTTTTAATTGTAATTTTTTGTTTGCTTGCTGGTTCGGTGGATATTTTTTCTTTGCAATCAAAATGTTGGGCGATTGTATTGAAAGTGTTGACAACATGGCTACAGAAATGAGTGAAATGGTGGAGGGGATGGCAGCAATAGGAAGTGAGTCCTTGAATGACTCAGGTCCTGAGTTCACAGATGGGTCAGTCCGTGCTATCTTGGTACAGTTGCAATCGTTTCAAAAATCAGTAGAAAGTAATTTAAAATCAGTAGAAAGTAATTTGAAATCAGTAGAAAGTAATTTGAAGGCTGAGCTTGGGGGTCGATTGCAATCACTTGAGAGTACAGTAGGGAATTTAAATAAGTTGGCAGAAGACAATGTCCGACAATTAGGGAATGTCCAATTAGAATTAAGACAACATAATGTTGATTGTAAGGAACAAGCTGAACGGCTAGCGGAACGGCTAACTAGGTTAGAGCATAGTGTGAGTAGGGAGACAATACTGTTACGACAGGATAACGAAGTACTCAGTAAACAGTTAGTTGTCGGGGAAGAAGTCAATGTAAGTCACGGGAGGCGACTGGAGGCGGTAGAGAATCACTGTATCCTTTTGGGGAAACACATCAAAGAAGATAAAGAAAAGGTAAACAGTGTGGTCGTAAATGTCGAGTTGATTTCACAGAACTTGGGTAAGTACCAATTATCCACAGCAGCGTTGATAGAAGATGTTACTAGAGTGAAAGTTCCGGCAGTAGAAAGGGAGGATGTATCCAATGTCAGGGGCCATCATTCGACTTCAACAGCAGCGTGGGTCGAAGAGAAAATTGAATGGGAACAATTTGATGGTGATGGGCATATGCACCCCATTGAATTCATTTGGGACTTTGAGGGCTTTGCACCTTTCTCCGTTGCTTCTGAAAAACAGCGGATCGAGATGGTTCGTTGGTACTTGGCCGGAGGAGCGAGGCGATGGGCCGACTGGTTTGCTGGCAATTGTAACACTTTTAATGAATTCAAGAGGGAGTTTCTACGACATTATTGGTCGTAGATAGGCAGATAGGCGTACATAGAGAATTGTTAAGGGAAGAAACTTATGTGGCCGCTAAGGGGACGCAGAAAGACTTTTTCATGATGTGTGCTGTCTCATGCAAATACCTCGATCGGAGTGAAGTGCCAGAGCATAAAAAGATAAGAGTGATATCATGGGGAGACGCAAGAACTGTGCGACATAGGAAGGAATGCTGGGCAGCCTTGGTGGGAATGACTAGTGTGTGTGAGAACCACACCGGGAATTCGAGGGGAACGCCAGTAGGTGTGAAAGAAGAGGATGTTGTAGAAGAGTACCCGAATGATGGAATAAGAGGAGTTTTCAAGGTGGTTTCTCGAAAATCTTATAAAAGTGTAAAATTGAATGGGTGTGTGGGGTCAGGCACTGATTGAAAGTGCATTTATATGCAGACAAATCCTCCACGTTTCTCACTTTTCTGAGGCCATTATTGTCCAAAAGGAGGTATTTTGTTTTTAACTTACGATTAGAAGTTCAGCTTCGACATAGGCAAAGTAATAGGACCAATGTGAAAAACAATTAATAATAATAATAACTCATGTCATGTTGTGTTTCGTAGGTGAAGTGTTAGCCGTTGTAGCCCTGTGGCAAGGTGTGCATTTGGGGGACAAAGAAAAAAAAAAAAAAAAAAAAAAACACTATGAAGATCAATATCAACTTTTGTTTAACGAGTGGTGTTTGATTGTCTTCTTCTTTGTTTTGTTTTAATGTTCCATTGTATTTCTTTCTCCATTTATATGTGACTTCAAGGTTTGTGCAATAATGTTAAAAATTATTGTTATTAACATAAGAGTAGTCGATTTGTCTGATATGTATAATCATTTCAATCTTAGTTTAAGGGTTACCTGGCGACGGAAGTCGGGGCTTTGTTAATGCCAACTTCCGCCTGGTTCCATCGGTGGGAGTGTAACAGAACAGGCATAATGCCTTTATAGTAATTTTATTTAAGGTAATAGAATTTACATCTATGGATACGTTGGTTATGTAAGCTCTCTGAAGTACAGATATAGTAGGATTATCGCTGATGATGCATGGCGTGTTGATTGTAGTTAAAATGTTGATCCGCTTTAGACGTGATTTCTTAAGTGTTAATCTTTATTAAATGTATTGTAATTATAAACAATTTTCCTACCTTATCAAATAAATAAACCTGCAATCTTCGGATCTACCAAATGTCTGGTAGTTAATTTCTTCGTCGAGATTTAAGAA
Source organism: Vandiemenella viatica (assembly GCA_031002005.1). NCBI lineage: Eukaryota > Metazoa > Arthropoda > Insecta > Orthoptera > Morabidae > Vandiemenella > Vandiemenella viatica. The sequence goes on along the minus strand of JARYHS010012519.1, from coordinate 36,577,229 downwards.
TACATGATACAAGAAGATAATAAAATTTTAAAATAGCTACAAAGTGATACACTGGAAGACTCATGATCATCACATTGAGCTGTCTGTATGGCCTAAGTTGCCAAATGCCATAAAAAATAAAATAAAAAACTAGTTAAACAACGTAGATTCTGGGATCCATCTTGTGTTGTTCGTATTCTTTGACGAAATGTATTTTTTCCTCATCTTTTTCATAGGTTAGCACATACTGAAAAAATAAGCACTTTGTTCCCGTACACGGATGGCTGTACAACACAAAACAACAAACAAGAATGTTGGACAATTATCCATGCAAACTATACACAGAACACGATATCAAGTGGCTAATGATCTCTGACGAGGACCTCGAAATTATGAGCTAAACTTCAACCATCTAGAAAGCCGTTGTGACATCGTTTCCAGGAGAGGATGCCTCAGTTATTTGTAATTTACACCTACCTCGATTGTCGGCAAGACGTATCTTCCTCTCTCTCGAGCAAACCTTGGACTTGTGTGCAGACGAGTCCATCATGTATGTCTCTCCACCGCTGCGTGTTGCTTGTGCTAATTTAATTTGTTAGGACTTGTTTTACACGTTTCACTCTGTGTGAACTGAGTTTCGTTTTCACTAACTTAGCCTACTGACCTGGTTAACAGGAAATTAACAGCTACAGCCACATTAATCAATAACAAAATCCAAATAGCATTAACATGGTATGAAATTTAGTACACCTGCCTCGTTGCCGCCGGGGAAAAGATTGTGTCATTAATAACACATCCCCTACGAAGAAAACCTTAACTTAATTCCTCCGCATAATATGATACCGGTCGCACGATGTAATCACGGTAAACATTTCGCCTGTGACAAGAGACTTACCTTTACGGAATCGGATTTTGTGTGAAAAAATCGATTTTCTTTTTATTGGCTTATTATATTCCGCCAAGTTTCCTCTTTAAAATGACGTATCATACATGGCTCTACTAGAAGTATAAATATTTTATTTTTGTAGATTTGTGAGATTGGATATTGCGCTTTTGTTATACACTTACTACCTATGGATCAGCAATGTTTCAATCTTCTTTCTCCGTTTCCCGTAAGTTTCCTTTTTACTTCTTCTAAGAAAATTATCTCAGGTACTAGTGAACCTAGAAGTCTGAAATTTTTATGTCATGGTCACATGGGTTTCTTTTATGTACTGGAACAATGATTTTTTAACTATTTGCTTTACAAAAGATTTATAGGTAATAATCTAGTGAAAATTATGGAAAAATTGACTTTAAGATAAATATAAAATATCACTATAAGTAAATACTTTGACAAAAACTGTTGTTTCAGTATTGTTACAACATATCAATGCACATACAGTAAAATTTTTATCTTGCTAGCTCCTGCAGTTTGTGAGAATGTTCCCTGTAGCAGGCGTAATTTAACATTGCGGGGATAGGCGATTCCGTATCCCCACCTTTTTTTTTAAAATGGCTACCAATTTCTGGAATTTTTACCTCAATTTCTCAGATTTTTTACATTATTCTAATATATAAATATGAATGTTTGTTTATTCGTCTTCTATTCGTTTCTATACCATTCATCCGTTTGTGATGAAACTTTGGTGAGTTAGTGTGTGTGTGTGGGTGACTGGGAAGGTTTCTGACCAAAAACAAAATCCACCCCCTATCCCCCTACGCACCACTCAATTTTTTCAAATAATCTTTATATAAACCCACAGTTTCTGTCCTATATAGATGGAATTTTGCACAAGTATACTTTAGTACAAACACAAAAATACTGTCTACATCCCTCTCTATCTTTACACCATCCCCTTAACTTTTGTTAATGTTCTTTATACAAACGCACAGTACTTATCTGATTTCGATGGAACTTTGCATACATATACTTTAAAACAAGTAGAAAAATACTGTTTACGTTTGGTTCACAGAAATTTAACCCCTCTCCTTCTTACCCCCGTCTCCTAATTTTTGTCGACGGTGTTCATGCAAACCCACAGTTTTTATCCGATTTTAATAGTAGGCCTACTTGGCACACGTATAATTCACTACAAGGCGGCCTGATAGCTCAGTGATTAAGGCGCTTACATCCAGAACTTCCTATTTCCGGTTGCGGGTTCAAATCCAAGGGGGATCAGGAAGTTTTAAGAGTTGTGTTTGATCATTTGAGCTACGCCAAGACGTACTCCATGTTAAACTGTAGGTCCCAGAGGAAAGGAACTGACCGTCCTGCCTCTGACACAATGTCTTAGAACTACTCCTTCTGGAGGATTCAAACAATTTTAATTTATTTTTTTACTTTAATTTTTCAGTTTTATTTAAAATCATAAAAATCATTGCCTTTCATTCATATAGTAGGCTACGTGTAAATCTGTCTGCTTTGCATACCCAATTAAGAAAGAGAAAGAGGCATTTCAACGCATGCCGGGCAAAGCTAGTATAAAAAAATACCCTGGTCTTTCCTGGGGTCATGGGCTAAGGATTGTTTGAAACACCATCGAAATTCTCTCGAATACTGGGAATCAACAAAAAACAGATATTAACTTCAGAGCAATCATCTTAATTTATCAGCGTTTCGACATCACAGCAGAACTAAACACAGCAAAATTTGCCTTGATTTCTTGTTGTTGGGTGTGCGGTAATGCATTCGGGACGATGTGGGTTCAAATCCCCGACCAGCCATTCATATTTCGATCTTCCTTGGTTTCCCGAATTCACTCCAGACGAATGCCACAAAGAATTCCTTTCCGTTCATTATCCACAATCCTCTCTTACTCCTCTAATGATCTCAATGTCGGCAAAGAGCGCAGCCCTAAGTATACACCAAAAACACCACCAGCAATTTGGGAGCGTCCATAAATCACGTAGCTCCATTTTGGCCTTCTGTGAACCCCCCTACCCCCAAGTAGCCCGACGTGGGCTTCGCCTCTAGCCCCACCTCCCTCCCCCACGTAGCACGTAGCTTTTTCCCCTATTGATTCCAGAAGACTTTTTTTTTTAGCTACTTAACGTCTCTTCACATCGAGGTCTTTAGAGACGGGAAAGGATGGGGGACAAGGAATGGGAAGGAATTCAGCCATGGCCTCTTTAAGAAAGCATCCTGGCATTTGCCTGGGGTGATTTGGGAAACTATGGAAAACCCAAATCTGGATGCCCGGACGGGGATTCGAACCGCCGTCCTCCCGAATGCGAGGTCAGAACGCTAACCGTTACACCACCACTGTTTTCTGTTGTCAGACTTTCATAAATTAAATATGGAGATAATTCAATGACGGAAATAAATGTTCACATGCTGTTGTGTGTTCTGTTCCTCATCTTAACTGACAAATAATACAAATAGAAAGCTACGTTGCCTGGCTCGGAACAGCCCCCGCTCCCAAGTAGCCCAGCGTAACTTTCCAGCCAACTCCCCCCTCCCTCCCACCCTTATACCAATCCACGTAGTTTATGGACGCTCTCCTTCTGTGTGAATCCCGTTTTGATCTTAAATTTCTCAACTTTCCAACTTCACATCAAAATGAAACACACTCTACTTTACCTGCAGGACCAGGGGACATCATTCAAAACCCTATAAAAATCCGACTAATAGTTTTTGTGTGGTTCATGCAAAAACAGGCACAGACGTAATGCCCAGTTTTCTATTTATTATTTATTGCGATCGATACCCGGAGGTAATTTCCCCATATTCATTCTTTTGAATTACGTGATCTATACTTCAAATTCTTTCACTACTGACTTATGTTTAATCAGCAACTGCTTCGAAACATTACTTAATTTCCTGACGCTACAATTATAAAGCAGAACGTTTAGAATTCCATGTCGGGAATCAAGTCTTAGGTTACGCGCTTTCTTCATAACACTCCTATTTCTTCACCCTATATCTCCCCAGTCCTCATTGGCAGTCTATTCCTTTACTGATTTATTTTCTCTTGGAAATTTATTCCAGTTTCTTCATTACAAATGAATAATTTGACACTCCTTTACGCATAAAGTCAATTACCAGATTCTAGTATTGGTCATCTCTTCCATTCCAGGTCTTCCTTCTTCTTTTGCCAATGTCTACCCGCGTCTTATTACCATTGTACGCTTCGTACATCCCCAGCGTTCTCAACTCGTCTTGTGTGTCATATCAATTACAGACAGTTCAGTGGTAATTTCCACAAATAAATCTAGCTTCCCTTCTTCCCACCCCTTCAACTACCGTATTTAATTAAAATCTCATTATTGCTGCCATTCTATCCCATTATACACAAAGAAGCTTCTGACTAAAGTTTTCTCACTTTCCCGATACAACTTTCGATGTAAGACTTTGAAATCTCGCCTAATATATCCGTAATACGTTCTGACCAGCCGAGTTTACTACGAAATGAAATGTCAGGGTACTATATGCCTGCTGTGTAGACAGCACCCTCCGGGCAAATCGTACTAATTAGTTATGTGGGGCCAGGTGGGAGATAAACTGCCTCAGTGAGCCCCCCCAGGGCAAACAGCGGCCCGCGGCTACGCGTCTGATTGCAGGCTGTAAACAGCGAAATTGCAGGCAATTTACGGGACCCTTGTGTCGCCGATTGCGAACGTTTTGTTTGAAGTCTGTCCTGCTACAATTGCCATTCTCGTCTTTCTCTCGCCCCTCGCTCATCGGCCTGTCGGGCGTTCAATAGAACCGACCGTTACATTTGTCTCCGGTAACTTCAGGTTCCGTTAACGAGACTTTTTGGCAGCAGAAATATCTAACGTTATCTTATTTGTAAACTGTTAACAAAGTTAAATATTAAGCTTTATATGTAAACCGAAAATTCATTTTAACTAGGGTGATGCATCTACTTTACAGTGTGAACTTCAGATAGGAAAGTTACTTCACTTTTGTCCTTTTATTCCTGTATGACTTTTTTAAATTATTTTGTTGTTTTTGTTTTGTTTCGGACTTTTTTTGTTCGATTTTTGTTTTGTTTTAATTTAGTTAGCTGATTTCCATGTGGGGAAGCACCTTTAACTAGTCAGTTCGCAGCATCCTCAACGTTCATTACCATTCATTCGCGAGGTAGTCCAGATAACGCAACTTTTCATGGCTGCCATTTTGACCATCTTAGACTCCCAGACTGTCTCATCTCAGAAGTATCCCAGTTAAAACTATCTTCTGGATACACGAGTCTGTAGAAAGTTACCGACTTGCAGCTGGCAAAAAGCGACCAAGCCAGATGCCAGTTTAGAGAAGAAGTCTAGCTTTTGCTGGGGTAGTTGCTGAAACCGCAATTTACGACTCCGTAGGTCTAAGCTGACAATAAGATTGGTGGTTTCAGACACCTTCTTATCGGTCTTGCAGACTGTGAGTAATACCTGAACAGAACGGTTCTATTGACTGCTTGTTACGCCCACATTCTTCTGCTTGTTTCACTCGTTAAGGAAATACTATTTTTTTGAAAAAGTTATTGATCCTAGCGCCTTGTCTAAAGCGGAGTAATCCGACAGTTTGGCAAAACATTTTAAAGCAACGCACTGCTGGACAGGGAGGTAGGAAGTACGTGATTTCAAATGTGGGCCCCAGTATTCTCACGTAGTTTCTTAGACTTCTTTTTAACATTACTTGGGAGAATGCTTGGACAATCCCCATTCTGTGCCTTAAAAACTACATTTTATTTGAGACAAACAAAAAATTACATTTGCCCAAAGCTCAATCTCATCACTGTACCTTCTAATTAATTCGTCATATCATCTCTGGTAGTGAAAAAAACATGAAACCCTTAAAAAAATCGGGAGCAGTTACATTAAATAATTATAGTGCTTTTCCAATGCAGTTGAAGGAAGGAAATGGGTAATACTCTATCTGAAGTTCCAATCCCGGTATGAGATTCGAATGGTGTAACGATGATAAATCAAAGTACGAGTCACTGAGTCAAACTATCCTCTGTCCTCCCAAACTCCAACTTCAGCTATAACCACCCGTTTATGACATAAGAAACAGTAAACGATTCTTAACTAATGCCCTAGTGAGGATTCCAACCAGAGCCTCCAGTAATATCAATTCAGAACATACATCAATAGTTAGTTTACACTAGTTGTAAGGCCTTTTACAATTCATTTACTTGCAAAATGTCTCTGTTGATTTTCCATCGCGAAACAGAAGCAGAAGACACGACAAGTAGAAAAAGTGGAAGCTACGTTTATGGCTGCATTGTATCCAAGCCTAGTCGAAAACTTCACCTGCGACTTCCGCCTGTGAGGCTAGTTCATGTCTGGCGACGAAAAGAGGGGTGAAAGAAAGTGGTCCCCTCAGCATTACCCGCGTCGGAAACACGGCCAGAAGCACGCGTGCGGCGGCAGCTGGCAAACACGTGACCGCGTAGCACGTGCTGCCACAAAATTGAATTTAATAACCGCCTACAACGACTTAGCTTCTTAAGGCAACAAAGCAGATGTTGCATTCGTTTTTGTTATTATTTTTATTTACCGAGCGTGGCGTGTGAATGGTAACGTTCGGACTAGTGATGATCCGATACAAGTAAATACGAGTAAGTACTCGATACTTTGTTTCGATACCGAGTACTTTTCGTATTCGAATTAATTCATTCGATACTTACTTGGTATCGGAAGAAAAGTAGACTACTTGTATCGAATCGAAAGTATCGAAACGCACCCGATGTTAAATTCTAAATGCGCCTGCGAAATTAATTTCCCGCCGACGTCAAGTTGGTAGAATTGAAAATCAAACAAAATCAGTATTGCAATAGGCAATCTAATCTCACAGAGTTTGTTTTAGGTCCCTATTTCATTGCAATAAAGTTGTACTTGGCGAACCTTTCACTATACCTGACCAATAGTCGCTCCCGCGCAGCCCCACACAAAAACTAAAAGATATGGTTCATGAACAACTAAGTAGCCCATGTGAATCTCAATAAGAAGCTGCTTCAGCTAGCGTTTCACAGGAATATCACTTCTGGAAACATTACAAAGAAAAAGAAAACGCACTGTAGTGACAAAGTCTCTCTCTACCTGTCAAACACTGTAATGTGTCTAAAAAGCAATCGATTTACAGAATGGGAACAAAAAGAAACTTATATTTCCTTATCTGTATAAATACGCACAACAGTATCTTGTTGCAGCAACTTCAGTATTGAGTGAATGTTTGTTTTCTAAAATATTTTGAACAATTGCCTTTTTTGGAAACCTTCCAAAAGCGGATTTTTACTGTCTAAAAGTGTTAAAAATATAATAAATAAATATTTAAAGGTAAGACAAAACCTTAAAAGTTTGCTTACAATGTGAGTTTTATTATAATTTTAATAAATAAATAAAAATGTTTACTGAGTGTTATTTGATTTTATTACACTAGGCAAATAAAATAAATAATTTAGCAACATGTCACGTACATTTTTATATTCGAAATTAATTTAAAAATAAGTATCGATATGAGTAAGTATCGATACTTTTGCAGTACTCATAAGAGTAAGTATCGTAAGACAATTTGAGTATTACTCATTTAAGTAGGTATCGATACTTCGATGGTATCGGAACATCACTAGTTCGGACCCGGCAATCGGGGTCCAAGCTCTATTCCCCGTCCGGTCATCCAGATTTTGATTTTCCACATTTTCCCGAAATAGTTCCAGGCGAATGGCGCCGTAGTTCCTTCAAAAGACAATGTCCGAATTTCTTACCGTTCCTTGTCTCTCGTCCTATCACACCTCTAATGACCTCGACATCGACGATGCGTGAACCATAAACAACAAAAAAATGCACTTCACCCCATACTCGTCGTGCACACGTAAAGCTAGGCGCTCAGAAAGAAGGGTGATGGCGAGAAACGAGTATCTTTACTTCTCTTGCCCTTCTGTCCATATGCCGGGATAGTTCCTTCAAAGGCAGTGGTTGAATTCCTTCTCGTTTCCTGCCTACCACCTTCATCCGTCTCTAATGTACTCTACGTCGACGAGACGTAAAGCCCGATTTTTTTTTTGTGTTTTAAAAAAATCTCTTACACAATTAGTTTTGAAATACATAGATCTTTACTTCAAAATCTTTCAGAATTTGATATGTATGGCCTAATATCGACCTCGATAATTTATTCCAGTCTCTGAATCCCTACTTTTTCATGAAAAAATTACCTAGTTTCCACCAGTGAAAAAACTGCTCCTAACTCTTTCCCGAGTATCTACCGAGACCCCATCAGCATAACACTTTCAAATCAACAACGCACCTCGCATAACAGTTTAAACATAGCATTTTTATTTTTTAATGAAACTGTATGGATTGAATAAATCAAAGATAATGGGTGATGACATGCGATGTAATCTTTGATATGGTGGGCTTCACTTCTCGACATCTACAGCACCTGAAGACGATACGCACCTCCGGAGCATGAAAGTACGAGCACTGTGTGTGCGAATCTCTTTTTGCTTGCTTCTGTCTCTACGCCTAGTCGGCGTCAGGGTTATTACAGGCGGGAAGAAACTGGGGGCATAGAACGGGAAGGAATTCGGCCATTGCCTTTTGAAGGAATCATCAAGACATTCGTCTGGAGTGATTTGGGAAAAACCATTGAAAATCCAAATCTTGTTGGCCGGACGGGGATTCGAACCCACGTCCTCCGGAATGCGAGGCCAGAGCGTTACCGCACACCCACCACGCTAGGTGTGTGTGTGAATCGTGAAGTGCTCTGCCATCATTCATTGCGTTATGTTTTCGAGTCTGTATTTTTAGTATTGGCAAATAGGACCACACCTAGAATTTGCCTAGACGATTACGAATAGGTTTAGCTCAGAATAACACAACACAGATTGCACTACGGATTTACGTATATTACAAAAAAGCTGAGGTGCTTTCCTTCCGTAGATTCATTCAGCCAGTTGTTAAATAATGTTTACCTGTTTCATATGCGACCGGAAAAAAATGGTAGCCTACTGCATAGCCCTATAATTAATTAATATACTGTTCTCTGGTGACTAGCCGAGTGGAAAAGCTATTTACAAACGATATTTCGGACATCTTCACCGGGCATCCGAGAACATTGTATTAATTTTAAACGCCGAGAAAAATTTCGTTTTTAACTTTATAATTGTTTCGGATAAAACGCGTTTTCGTACACAAGTAGTTCGAAGGCAGAAGTTCCTTCCTTCGTACATGACATTGTGATCTAGGGCAAAAAAAAACTAATCATACAATCCGAGAGCCCGTGTCACCAGTCCGTCTTTTTTTTTTTGTTGTTGTTGTTGTTGCTTTACGCCTTGTCGACGGCTAAGGTCATTAGAGGTGGGATGGGACTGGGGCCAAGGATCGGAAAGGAATTCGGCCAAGGGCTTTTTGAAGGAAGCATTCCGGCATTCGCCAGGAGTGATTTGGGGAAACAATGGAAAACCCAAATCTCGGTGCCCGGACGGGGATTCGAATCCGCGTCCTCACGAATGCGAGGCCAAACCCTATCTGTCGATAGTATTACCATGATAATCTCCTTTCGATTCCTAGTATAATAATAATAATTCAGTGTGGTCATAATGACCTGGTGGCAGGGTATCTATTGGCTGCGCATTCCACTCCTGTCGTAGCCGCCTCAACCTAACTCGGCAATCCAACCAGGTACTGGGGACCTACAGTTTAACGTGGAATCCGAACGTCGCATGCATTCTGGAATACTTCACATTACACAGCAGGCTGTGCCAAAGGTTAAGGTCGGGTTAAACTCCTTTGAAAATCCCCGCTGAGACAGGGATTCGAACCGGGGATCTTTCGATCTCCAGTCAGACGCATTAACCACTGAGCCACCAGACCACTCGATTCTTAGTGGAACAGGGAGCTTTCACGAACGACAGTACTTTGTTCTTTGCAAATTGGCTGCGATTCCCCACTCTACAGGATTCCTCGATATCATTTACGGTCTGCTTGACTAACGGGTTCCATTGCATAGCCTCTTTAGCAACCGATCTTCGCTTTTCCTCGGGGTACGACCAATCAATTTCCAGTTCCTCTTCTTGATTTTTTTCTGGGTAATTTGCAATGCTCCATATCATTTATCATGTTTGGCTAGCAGCAAAGGAGTGAATATCTCAAAATTTTTGGATACTAATATTGCCTGAACACCACTTGTTTTGAAGGAGGAGTTGTAAGGATTCGATATGAACCAGTGAAATTTTCCATTCGCTTTTTGCAAGCAGGAGCCATTCGACAGCAAGTTGTATGCGAGAGACTGATGCATTTTGTCTAGTCAGCGTTCCCCATTCTGGGTGCCTAGTACCTGACCTCTGACTCATACGCGTCCTTTTAAGTTATAAAGTCATAATGAACCTGCTAATGAAAATGACAATGACAGGGAAAGTTTACTGTATTAGCGTACGGCCAACAGGCACCAAACGCTTATTCTATGCATCATTCGGGCCAAAGTTAGTTAAATCCAACTGTAATGTTAGGTAAATAGGCACATCAACTGCAGATCTATTAATAAGTAATAAAAAGGGACTTTTGTAATAACTATTGTCATTTAAAGATCGCCATCTTTTCGTATATTAACTGCAGTTCTATTAATAATTAATAAAAAGTCACTTTTTAATAATTATTATAATTTAAAGGTCACCTTCTGTTCGTATGCTGTTCGAACACTCAGACTGCAATAATGCAAAAGTTTCTTAAGCATCTAATCAAGGTGGTCTGGAGTTTGATCGTCAAAATTTTGGTCACTTTCCACTATTTGCATTCATACAGGACCACCGAAATGGCACTACTGCTGTCAGTCATGTTGCAACGTAATAGGTAGTGTTTACAATGTGGCAGTGAGACACCGCCAAGGTATCGCATAGCAAGTACGGATGACATCTTGGAAACTGATCAGCCTGACTGGCATTCTAAATTCATTTTTGATGTCTTTTAGTAGCTCCAACGATCAAGTCGGAAATGTGTGATTTTAATTTAGTAATATTATTTATGTTGACCATAAGGTGTGTGTGTGTGTGTGTGTGTGAGAGAGAGAGAGAGAGAGAGAGAGAGAGAGAGAGAGAGAGAGAGAGAGAGAGAGAGAGAGCGCGAGAGACTTCCACTTACTCTGTTCCAAGAAAGTGGGCGTTTAACACTCGACGTCTACGATCGTTTATAATCCAGACATTTAAGACACGGAACTTCACTGCAGGATTCTACATTAATGAATTAGATGCTTAAGGTGAGGGTTCTGGCTGCTAGTTCGACTGTAATTGCCATCTGGAAAAGATAGCATTGTGAGTGTCAAGAACAATAGAACGTTTGCGCGCTTCTGATTACATTTAAGACTGCAGATTCCGTTTATCCATTACGATTATTGAGTAAGTTAGACTCCACTTGAAACTCTTGTCATTCTAGAGGAAGAGAGTTCGATCTCCGGTCCAGGCGTCAACACTTCGATTCTTTTTGGTTTTCGAAAATAGCTCCACGACAAAGCCTACGTGGTTCCTTATTAAATGTCGCTGCTGATTTCCTTCCTGTTTCTTCCCCGGCTCTAATAATATCAGCATCTCTGAGCCGGAAGCCATAATTAAAAAATAATTTTTGCCGGTTGGGTTGTTCATGTGCTGTTCCGCAGTTCCCTCTAATAGTCTTACACGATGCATACATGAAGATCAGTAAAAATAAACAAAGTGATATGTGATAAATTAGCCTTCTCGTATTTGCTATTAAAATATTCTTATTAATAAAAATGACGCAAACCAAAAATTTCGTACTTTGTGGTAAATACGGAAATTTAATAAAAAATCAACGCAGCGAAGTTGAAGCCACCGAGGTGAGCCTTCAAGGAGTCTCAGTCCAAGTGGTCTTAAGCTAAGCACACAGGAAACATAAAAGGCAAGCAGTAAAAGAGAACAGCTAAACACTCCCGAAGATACCTTCAGCTGTTGATGGGGTGACTCCAACAAAAAGGCTGCTATCAACGTATTTTCTGAAAGCCTTATTATAATGCTGCGAGGCTCTCAATAGCGTTTCGACACAACGAAGCTGTAAACAGCCATTTCTGCCAGTATGGCAATCTGTTTTCGACATCGAAAATCGATGGCCTGTTTGAAATGCAAAACAGCGGCGCGCCGCCGAGTATTTGCCTGCCTGTGCAAGCCGGCAGTCGGAGAGACACATCCGCAAACACAATACGCACGCAAATATCAGCAAATGGTCATCCGCCAAGCCGAGCAGACTGGCAAATCGCAAAGTCAAAAGCCGCCACCCCGACAGATTAAGATACTATGGTTTACTATGTAAATAGTGAGCTCTGTTTTCTGGCAATTGGTATTATAACAATTATTATCGAGCATTCACACCAGTAAGCTAATCTTATATATATATGTCATTTCCGTCATGAGTCTCTCGTCTGCTTTAATGCAATCCTCTCTCTCTTCCTATCTAGCGCTGAAACTCAAGGAATCCTTTACAACCTATCTCCTTAACTATCTGCTTCATATGTCCTAATTTCTACCTTGCTCTACAGATTCAACTCTTCCCTCCACTAACGAATTAACCAATCCTGCATGTCTTGAAATATTACCCCACCATCCAGTCTCTTCTTTCTGCAACATTCTTCCACAAACAATTTCTCTCGCCCATAATTAGCAAAATACGTCCATTTCGCACTTTAAGTGGACACTTAATTTTCAGAATTCTTCTATAGCATAACATTTCATAAGATTCCTTCTTTCTGGTATTTTAAAAGACCATTCTTAGCTACCATAAAGTACTGTGCTCCACACAGTTTTGAATAGTTCTTTACGAGTCCCAGATCAAAATTTGAAACTAGAAGATTTTTTTTTAACTGCTTAACGTCTCTTAACAGCGAGGTCTTTAGAGACGGGAAGGATGGGGGGCAAGGAATGGGAATGAATTCGGCCATGGCCTTTAGAAGGAAGCATCCCGGCATTTGTCTGGCGTGATTTTGGAAACCATGGAAAACCCAAATCTGGAGGCCCGGACGGGGATTCGAACCAGCGTCCTGCGATTGCGAGGCCAGAACGCTAACCGTTACACCTCCAAGATTTCTCTTTTTCAAGAAGGCTCTTTTCGTTAGTGCTATTCTTCTTTTAATATAAATCCTTCTTGGGTCATCAGTTGTAATTTTACTTCCTAAATTACAGAATTCACTTACCACTTCTGTTACTGAGCGTGGTGGAGAACGGCTAACGTTCTGTCCTCGCATTCGGGAGGACGCCGGTTCGAATCCCCATCCTGGCACCCAGATTTGGATTTTCCATGGTTTCCCCAAATTTCTCCATGCGGATGCCGGGATGGTTCCTTCAAAAGGCCATTGCCAAATTCCTCCCCAGTCCCATCCTGCCTCTAATGACCTCGATGTCGACGAGGCGTAAAGCCATTCCTCATTCAGCCCCTTCTCGTTACTCTTAAGCTACTCCCTTGAAAATTCATTTGCAAAGCTTGTATACACAGAGTATTTTAGAACCGTCATCACCGTAATTTTAATTTTGAACTTTGTATTAGAAGCCGTGTAACTTTAAAACAAGGGATGGGCAAGAAGCACCTCGCTCACATTTATTTGTTCGAAGATTTGTTTTTACCGCCCGGATAATTCGTCACATTTAATTACTAATTATTGAGAGAAAGACTATGTGATTATGAATGTATTCTGTACCGTCAGCAGACTAGGTTAACCGAGGAAAACATTCGCCTGGCTACAGTAAACTGATGCGTGAAAGCATTTCTGTGTTGCCAAACATAACAGCTCCTCTTGTGGCACCTGCGAGATGTAACTCCAGAGTCAGTAAAAGTACGGAGTAAACTTTCATGGGGGTAAAAGTACAGATTATTGCGGAGGCTGCTTGTTCAAAGCATTAAAAATTGTAATTAATTAAAACTGAGACCGTTACAAGATGTTTCGAAAATAAATTTACATTTCAGAAAGGACATGGAAAATTGGCGAATAATTTACGTTTTCGGTTGAAATGGCATCTTGTAGCAAACAGCCTAAATTTTCCATCAAAGTGTCATTTAAGTTCGATGTGACCGCTACTGGTGATGCAGGAGACGTCTCTAAGCAGATGAGTTTCGTCTCAAACTCGATCCAGCATATCGCCTGTCACTGCCGAAACTGCGGTGCAGATTCTATTTCTGGGCTCAGCGATACTTGTAGCTAAAGTATCACTCAGTCTTCAATGTAATCCCATGACAAAACAAGTGAAGATGACCATGAAATTGTGAAATCGACATCAAGGAAATTCTCAGCTACTACAAAGTTAATTTTTTATTTTATTTTAAACTATCATTTTCGCGATGTCGCGATGTTTCCCTCGCACTGATCTTAATGTGCTTCTTTTTTTTTTTTTATAGTATCAAAGCGTAAACATCTGTAGCATTTTTGTAATATTTACTGTGGACTGAATTTCTACAAATTTGTTGTAGTGTCAATATTTGATGTTTTCCATGTATTTTAAGGTGCGATATTTCATAAAACCGACGAAATAAATAAGCAAAATTACACTAGCAAAAAACAATATTTACAGCATAGAAAGTTTGTATTGTTTGTGTGTTGTATCGTAATATTTGGGGGAGGAGGGGTTATGTGGTGACGGAGTGTTCACTTTAGGTGCAGCCTGAGACGTGGCAGTTATCTCTTCTCAGTACGAATTATTTCTTGTTCCATTCCCCAGTCACAGAGTCATAAGATATAGAGCATATTTCAAGCTAGAGCATAACCTGTCAAACCGAAACCCATTCCAAATTGATATGGTAGTTTTTACGCGAAGCAACTCGATTACCGATTAGAAATTAGCACTTGGTCCTTTCGGGCATATAACCATCTGCATTTTGTATTTTTTCCGCACTTGTATATGTCATTTAAGAGTTTATATGATTGCTCTAAATAATAAGGACAGCACAGGAAGAACATTCGATGCCCCCGGCGGGACACGAAACTGCGTACCTATTCAGAACTCTAGCCCTCACAGTGCTATGACGTAATGAGGTGGATCGCTGGCTTGCTGGTAGTTTACTTTATTCATCTCAATAATTTTGTTATTGGCCATGTCCCACAGTTGTTGCATAACTGGTTAAAATTAAACACCAGGCATTAGAGAATGTCCATAAACTACGTAGTTCGGTCTAGGGGAGGGACGGACGGGGGTTACGTGGGAGGGTGGGGGGTTTCGAGCACCCCACGTAGTTTTTCATTAATGTTATTTGTCACAGTTAAATAAGTTACAGAAAATACAACAGCATATGAATATTTATTTCCGTCATTTAATCATCTCCGCATGTAATTTACAACAGTCTTTTAGAGAAAATAGTATAAAATGTTTTGTGGAATCAATAGGGGAAAAAGCTACGTGCCACGCGGGAGGAAGAGGCAAAAACAATGTCAGGCTGCTTGGGGGGAGGGGGGGTTTACACGAGTCCTAAATGGAGCTATGTAGTTTATGGACGCTCCCTTAACAAATGTTTTGTTAATTTCATCAGATACCTTTCGCTCTTTTGGTATGGAGTCGTCAGTGGGAAGATTGTGTGTGGTACCTATCACACGTCAGTCTGGAGCTGCGTTTTCTGCGTTTCTGTGGAATGACATTCAATTCCAACCTTGTTATCCTACACCAAAAGAGCGAAACGCGTGCCATAAAAACATTACTAAACAGTTGTTAATAGACGCTGTTTATTTAAATAAATTATGCAACAACTGTGGGACATGGCCAATAACAAAATTATTATCCAAAGATAATTTAACAAAAGTGACTGTTTATAACTAAGAGGAATTTAAATGTTATACTGTATTTGCTCCCTACCAACGGTAACGGCAGTAATCATTTTACCTCCGTTGTAAAAATGGACGTAACATTCATTTGATCACTGCCTTACATTGCAAGACATTGTGTTGCAAATACTATAGATAAATGTTAGTTTTTTCCCGTTTTTAGTAACAATGTTTCAACGATGTTTCATCAATTCTTAAGGTACAGCATAATTAGTCCAAAAAATGCCACTGTCTCCCTTATTCTACTTCCGGGGCATACGACACCAGTGCTTTAAGACAATTGCAGTATATATTAACTGATGAATAAAGAACTACGTAAAACAGCGAATGTCATGTAAGGTGCAACGCAGTTCTGTGTTCCCAAATTCAGGGAGCGCACGGGATTGAGTATATGCCATCCCGGGTTGCTTAAACAGAGGGCTCTGCAACTGCCGGCATGAATATTTTGAGTGCGGGAGTACGAACGACGTAAAGGGACATTTGGAGCGCGAAGCGAGAGAACCTTGAGCCCTTTCCTGCCTTCTTCTGTGCATCTCGTGAAACATTCACGGGCAGAAAGAGGAGTTCCAGAGGGAGAAGACGAACAGAATGCGCTCGGAAACAGCGAACACAAGGTAAAAAACAGAACATGTATTATAAATATATCTCCATTAATTAAATAAACCGTAATACGATTATCTGGTTACTTAACTATGGCATAGTTACCCTAATATCTTTATCTATAACCCTGTCTTCATTACTCCACTAAAAATCGTCAGTTTATATGAGGTGCTACCCAAAATATCCGAGAATTTCATTTTAAAAATAAGAAATATATAATTTCGTCCTAACGTCTTCCGTCACCTTCAAAGCAGTCACCTCGGGCATGTATGCAACTATCCCAGTGTTGTACCCATTTATGGAAGCACTCCTGGAAGTCCGCAGGGTGAAGGGTGTTCAGGTCCCGTTACGATTCCACTTTGAGGTCTTCATTGGAGTCAAAATGTCGCCCTTTCAGTGCGATTTTCATCTTCGGAAACAAAGTGGCACGGGGCGAGTAGGGAGGATGGGGGACCGTTGCCATGTTGTGTTGGATTAGGAATTCCCAGGCAACGAGAGAGGTATGCGTGGGTGCGTTATGGTGGTGCCACGACCAGTCTCTCTCTTTCCACAACTCTGGCCTTTTGCGCAGAACATTTCCCCTTCAGTCACCTCGCAGTAAAACTGCCCGTTGACGGTCAGACCAGGTGGAACAAACTCGTTGATCACAGTTCCCCGAATGTCGAAAGAAAAAAAAAAAAATATCAGCATTGACTTGATGTTGCAGGGAACTTGTCGAGCTTTTTTCGGCCTTGGAGAAGACGCTTTGGTATTTAGATGATTTGGTCACTTAGAGATTATGGATTCACAAGACTAAAGTTTCACGACCTGAAATAACAACTTGCTGTACAATTTATGACAACTGATTGAATTTATTTCTCTTTATTAACACGACACAGCGTAACTATTACACATCCAGATCTTCGGCCGAGGACGTTGAGATGCCATTATCACATCTGGTGTTTGACACGAAGTTACTGTTTGAAGCTAAGGTATGGAAAGAACTTGCATCACAGAAGTGTAGGAGAGATGCTACTGCACAATGCTTAATGACTGGTTTGTATACCAAACCACTGTGCACTGTGTATGGACTGGGACTATGCCGACACATTTGATGGTAATTCGTCAGTCGGATGGGGAGCTTGAAATAGGTGGCACCCTTCGAAAGCGCAGGCCTGAATGGACACGCGCCGAGTTTCATCCTACCCAAAGTGCGATCTTTGTATTCACCAAATAAAACATCACACTACACTTGACAACACTAGTCAAAGTCATTTGCACGCATACAGGTCGTGAAGGGAAGGCACAGGCCTCGCTATCTCTGCGGGATGATCCAACCAACTTTGGGATTTCGGACCGTTTATGACACGACAGGATATATAAAAAATTCGAGGGTGTTGAGTGCAATACGTTTAATGTTGGTGTTGTGAGCATGATGATAAAAATAAGGGAAAAATTGCGGAGAATAAAAATTTTGTGTATAGACTCATATATAAAAGTTTGTTTTCTCAGCGTAATGCTCGTAATTTCGCAATCAGTAATATATTTGCTTTATAAGAAAACGGTCTTTCTTCGTGTTTAATTTAAATGAAATGTTTTTGGGATTAAAACTGATTGAGAAAACGGTAGTTTTCAGTAAGACGCCTTTTCAGCCGCTGTCATGTGGAATTCGTATCAGCTTTCCTCAGATAATAAATTGATCGGAGAGGCGTTTGTTTGAGGGGCAAGACGATACGTGAGAAGCGTTACATATTGCAGAATATAAACTGAACTAATTTCAACCCGGCAGCTTCAGCATTGCGGCTTTCACACAGTGGAAATTGGAAACTACTGCAGCAGATAGAACAATTTCGGAATAACGATGTTTTGTTGGACCTGTTTCTAGACTACTGGTAGTCATACTTAGTACAGGGAATTACATACTTCTTTGAAGGCAGATGAGGTAAGGTTTCGACTTTCCATTCTGCTAGCAACAGGTTACGTTGTGATTTTTGCCCCATTTCCACAAGCACATCAGTAAGCGAAGGTATTAAAAGTGGATATACCGCATGTTATTGTAAATCGATAATTACTCACCCGAACAGGTATTCTGACGGTTGGATTCGCCCCTCCTGTAACAAAAAATATATAATATATATAAAAAATTATATATAATTTTTTTTACTTAACTTGGAGCTGCTACAACGCCAGACGAATAACATTTGCTTAATTTTTAGTAATTAGTTAATAAATGATTAAAACAGTAATTACAGTTATCGAATATTGTATTGTTAATAGGAATGAGAATATATGCAAAGTTTCAACTCAACTGGACACGTAAAAGTGATGAAACATCGATTGCTAGATGATTTTTAACATACTCCAACAAGTAGGTTAAACTAATATAAGCATGGTAAAAAGTACCCAACTTGCATACGTCAGTCAACAAACTTTTGTTGAAGAACTTAAAAACAGAAACAATAGGTTCAATAATTTACCAGTAACATCTGTAAAAAAAAAAATATAAGCTTATATGAAAAATATTTAAAATTCTTCTAAAGTTCAAAATAAAGATAAAGTGATTATTTTTAAATATCTAACAGTCTTTTAAAGAAAACTAATAAAATGGAACTAGACTATAAATTAAAAGACTATCGTCATAACAAAAAATCTGTATCAATGGTTAAATTCGACTCTGCAATATAGTTACTAAGCGGAAAGTTTAGCATTACTCGAAAATGGACACACTGAAAAATTAGGAAAAATGGAAAGCAAGATTCTCAGACCAACAAAAATGGAAGAAAATTAAGTATATATGGAAACTGAAAAACATTCATGTGATATCAGCAAAAAATAATTTCTTTTCATGGCAACTTGGTGCGAATAAATCCAGAAAGACTAAAAGATTAATCATTTTGATGAAACTCCCAAAACACAAAGTCGTTGGTTCACTTAAATTTGACGTCTCATAAATGAATCTTAAAAAAGAAGTTAAGATGGTAAAGCGGTCTTGTGGCTCTGTGATTAAGGCGTCAGAATGAAGATAGAAAGGTCCCCGGTTCGAACCCCTGTCTCAGCGGTTATTTTCAAGTACCCTCAATCCAACCTTCACCTCTGGCATAGTTTGCTGTGTAAAGTGAAGTACACTAGAACACTTCCGTGATTCTGATTCCACTTTAAACTGTAGATACCCTATAACCTGGTTAGGTTAATGAAGCTACGATGGGGTCGGAATGCGCAGCCAATAAAAGGCCGATCAGGTCATTACGACCACACGAGCTGGAAAATATGACTAAGTTTAAGGGCATTAAAAGAAAGCTCAGTAACAAAGAAAAATACTGTACAGGTATAAAAAAAATATATTGAGAGACAAGAAAAACAAGAAATGAAGTCATGAAATTACTTTGCGTAAATACGCGGGTGACCGAAGTCAACAAGACGAATTGATCACTATGTCGTAAATTCATCGCTCTTCTGCCACTTCGTGATAAAACTATTTTGCCTTTACAATGTTGTTTAGAAAATGTTTTACGACCAATATGTCCACATGTGGATTTTTCTGTGCGCTGTTAGAAATTAACAGAAAGGTACATGCTGCACGATTCGCCTTAAGAAAAGGTGTACACTTGGCACGAAATTCTTACTATACAATTTGGAAAGTTTCGACAGTAACTTCAAAAGTAAACATAGACCATTATATCGACAGAACTGAGTTCTGAGAAGCAACAGCTGTTTTGGAAACTTTTACTGAAATCGCATTATTACTAGCGATCGATGATGTGGTGAAGTTCAAATACCGAGGTGACAAACTTTATTTAGCTGCTTCGTGGAACATTATGACGTAACTTTTTTAGCTATGTTTTTGGGCGTAGATTACTGCCGATTTCCTACATCGTAGAACAACTGTTGAATAAAATCTGTGGTCAAAATATTCATAAATTAACTAAGGATGTGAATTGCACAAAAACACACACGCGCATTCAAGACACGCCTCCCATTAAACCATCAGTCCTGAGATATAAAATTTTTGGAAGAACACACAAATCTGTTATATTTTTCTATTATCATAAATGCAATAACGCTGTGAACTACACCGTTAGGGGAATGCTCTCAAAAATTCATAGAGTAGATCCGCTTTTCAGCGATTTTAAACCTCAATAACAGTTCTAACAATAGTAATAAAACCACACAGCAGAATAGGAACGCAATGTGTTAACACGGTGGAAACGTTTGACTGACAGCAGTAGCTCAATTCAAGTACAGAAGTTTAGTCTGATGAACATTAATTCATCTATCTGAATGCTAGTATTGATTCGATATTTATAATTCAGACTGTTTTTTAACCATGAATTCCGAAGATTTCTTTGTTATACCAAACAATTAATTTACAAATATCTTTTTGCTACTGCCACACTAGCGAATTCACTCCTTTTTGGTAACTTATTGCTCACAATCTGACTATAAGAAAAACATGCAGTTCAAAAGAATTCTAAAGACGAGTTTCACATTCCGTAATTAATGTTTGAGTGTGTTCCCAGCTTAGTTAACTATTGTTTCAACTGGAGGAAGATTCTAATCACAGGTTATCTTTAAAGAAGAATGAGAGTAGTTTTTTCGGCGAACAGTTTATATTATAGTGGCTAAGTAGCACGCTGGAATGAACTATCGTTAAATAATAGTATAGTGAGGAGGTACAAAAATGGTGCAAGTATGTCACTTCTCAGTGACGTGAGCATTCGCAGATTTCTCTCCACTATAAATTGACGAACGGCTGGTCGTATCGTCAGCCTGGACCTCCGAGTAGCGCCCTATACTGTAATAGAATAGTCGGATTAAAATGGCGCAAAGTAGTCCACAGATTGTTTAGTGGAGTTGAAATCACGGCTGCGAATAAAAGTTGCCTATAATGGGGGTCGATATAGAATATCATCAGAAAAATTAATGTATGATGGTACAAGAATCAGTATTTAAAAAAGAAAACGGTAATGAATGGTCCTGAATTTCCGATACAAGATGATCAGTACTTTGAACTTTCTTCAGTCTTGAGTAGTATGGAAAGTTTGTAGCTTCCCTGGAAGTTTGGGGCAAAGCAAGCAGTTTCCAAAGAGTTGCAAACGAGTTGGAGCTGAGATGCGGGCAAGGCAAATTGTTCGTCTAGTCGCGCCAGAGATGCGGAGCAGGATAGCAAATTGCATTGCAGGCGGCTAGGTAACCTCATTAACACTATACAACAATCACGCGAAATCTGAGCAAAAAGATACGAAGAAGAGCGCTTTAATCTCTCCAAGTGTTTTCTTGTGTCTTCTACAACATTGCTGCTTCTTTTCTTTTGTTGGTCTGAAATTCGACGGAGATAACACAATGGTTAATCGATTTCCCCTGCTTGACGGAATTAATACGAAATAGTTCATTACTTCCTAATATATATATATATATATATTTCTAAAATCGAAATAAAATAAAACTTTCACGTAATGGTGGTCGGGCAAGATACATACATTTGATTTCTCTTGGTTAAAGTGAAAGCGGTAACCGATTTGTCGGCGATTAGTGCAGTTGAAGTTTTGATAGTAGTATGCCTTCCCCAATGCAGGTCTTTATGCGACGTCGGGGTATTTAGAGGCGCTAAAGGATTGGACGCAAATAACAGCAAGGAATTAGACCCTTACATTTTGAAGGAACCATCTCGACATTCGCCTGGAGTGATTTCAGGAAACCTTGGAAAACTGAAATCTGAATGGCCAGACGGTAATTTGAACTCATGACTTCCCGAATGCCAGAACAGAACATTACCGCTCACCCACCAGACTTGTTAATACGGCTACCGTTACTGTGTGCATATGACTTTATGAGATATGTAACGAGTTATTCGTGTTTGATGTGAGGATGAAAGGACATGGGGAATCAGGGTAGGCTTGGTTCTTGAAACTCCACATCAACCCGTCTTCTGAGTTTCACTGGGGAAGACTGAAACATAATAAAAAGGAGAGGATATAATCCTACGATAGCTCTTCAGGCTGCTCTTCCATAAGATGTTAAGCGGACTGCTACTGTGGAGTCCCCACCACTTCACATGCAAGCTGAGAGGTTAAGGATTTAATCCAGGACTCTGGGTAGCTATGTTGTAGAATCACCCCTCCTCACTGGGAATCGGAGAGTCCCCTGTTCCATACATGTTTCGGCGGGGATTTTGAAAGGCCCTTAACCAAACTTTCAACTGCGGCACAGCTTTCATGGTTCGGATTCCACGTTAAACTGTAGGTCCCCTACACCCTGTAGGATTACCGGGTTAGGCTTACTGCAGCCGCGACAAGAGTGAGCATCCGCCGCAAATAGAAAAATTCGTCACTTAGTGGCCCGACCATTCGGGGATAGCCCGGCCAATAATGCCATACGGATTTAAGATTTTTTCATACCTATTTTGTTCCAGTGGTGGTGATGATTACCGGGTCTCAAACCAGCTAACCTCGGTTTCAGCAGCAGAAAGCCCAGGTTACGAACTGCGTCTGAACTACTCTAACATATCGTTACGAATATTTCATGCATACTGTAATGTTACTTTCAGGATAGGCGCATTCAAAAAGTATGGGTCCTTCAAAGTTAAAATACCATTTAATTACTAAACTGCAGATTTAAAACTGTAAAGCATTTGCAAGTACTTCCTGTACAATTGCAAATATTTTTAAAAATGTTCCTACCATCACTGGAACATTTCAGAAAGCATATTTGCGAGGAGAATACACTTTCAGAGGCACGCAAAACCGGGTCTCTACTTGACTCCTCTTAAACAACATTTTTAGCTTTTCGCCAACAAAAAATAGTAATAATAATAAAAAAAATCGCCAGGCGCTTAAGGGACCAGAGAAATTCGAACTTTCGACGCTCCTTCAAACAAGGGTCCGGATACCCTTTAATGTCAGTCCGTGAGGACAAACAATTCAGCATAGGGCATTATACAACCAAAATGTTTATGCCCCATCTGAGATCAATTGACCTACTGTATTTCTTGGGGAATTCTGTTTTTCACTACACGAACAGGAGAAGGGGTTATTTATGTACGAAGAAAGTGTACGTAACTTTAGCGACATAACAAAGCGTAGTAATACATTAAACATCTTTCGCTCTGCATACATTTTGTTCCGAAGCGCTTGAGGCGTCAGATGAAATAAGAAATTTGAAATACTGACTTTTCATGCGTTAACGTTATCTCTCCGAGGCGTGATTCCTCTTCGTCTCCGCCTTTATTATTTATTTAGAGCCAGAGTGAAAGCAAAGGAGGGTCGTCCCCTCGGACGGGAGACAATCTGGCGTCCAGAACGTCTTCAAGCAGAAAGAGTCACGTCAACTGGTGGCTCTCCTTCAAAATTCACGACACTTTTATTTCACGAAACATGATACGAATGAAACTGTCCTACAACGTTATGCGCAATTACTGTGCCTGGCTGAGGAACTCTAAGTGTGAGGAAATATCTCCTCCTGCTTCTCGATTAGCAAGGTAGTAGAGGTGGTGATACACAATTCATAGTAACAAATTTCTCTACCATCTTCCTGGTTTAAAACCCTGCGTTTTGAATCAGTGTATACAAATTGTTAACTATTCCCACACCTAATGGAGTCGTTAAACTGCTTACTCACTGGCCGACACCCAGTTTCACACTCTCACTTATTCTATCCTCGCACATAGCACAACATTCAAAGCATACTATCACTGCTTATATACAATAAACAGAAACTATAAACACGCTACTTAAAGCAACTAACTACTATTCTGTTCAGAAGTTCTTTAACTCTGTTACTGACGGTGATGCTAGCAACTTAATACGTAACGTGAAAACTCGCAGACATTTGCGGATTTTCAATGTCTACAGACAAATATGAGTTTCGTGAAACTTTACGTAAATTTATATGCCATTACGACCTCCAAGCTGAGCCTAGTTCTAATTGGGTAGTAAGCTTGTATTTTTTTTTTATTATTATTAATACGTCTCCAACGGTATTCCTGGGCCAGTAGGTAAGAACAGCGTAGTTACAGAACAAGATGTTTGGTAGCTTAGCCATATTAAAGATAGAGAAAAATGTCAATAATGTAAGGAAAAAAAAAAAAAAAAAAAAAAAAACCTCACAGGCGTCCACTCCAAATTTTAATATTTCTTAACATGTTATAGAAGAAAAATTCAATAGTGAGCTTTGTTTGTCAGTGTAGGTTGAAAAGTCGACTATATTGGATTGTTTCATATGGGGGCAGTAGGGGGGAGGCAAACAGTTTCATCGAAGCAAAATGTTTGTAAAATGGGAAGCCTCAACCTGCTTGTTTAATTGTAAGGGTGCTAACAGGCTTCCTAATTTAAAAATTCCCGAACAGAAAATAATGAAAAAAAATATGCTAGGCATAGGCGAAGATAAACATATTTCTACCACAAATTACTAACCCAGTGTCTTCAAACAACCAACAGAGCTTCTGGTCAAAGAATTTGGGCCGCCTCGTCGTGCGACTGATAACAGTGATGGTCGGCTGACTGACTTATTTCTACCTCGTTTACCTTGATTATCATGCCTCTAATTTCTTTCGCGATGTCATTTAGCCGATATTAATTTATTAATGTTCTGAGCTATTATGGTGCTGCAAGTGGATGCAAACCGCATTGTTTGTGCTTTAACAATTACCACACACACACTGATAATACAAAACTAATTTCGCAATAATATTGTGGCACAAGAACTCTACACTTAGGTCGAACTCATGTACAGCGTCGCGGATGTAGACGAGTCTGAAAGAGATCGCAGAAGCTTTTACCATTCAGACTTCAGCTCGAACGAACGCACATGACTCTTATGCCGAAGCTAGTCGCTACGCTTCTGTCGGGACTTCTGAAAATAACGTTTTGCTTTCTTTTAGTCGAAAAAATAAAACCGCCACTGTAACTACTTTGACGGAGGAGAACCTCAGAGGAAGAAACATGCAAGGGAGAGGAAGCAAGGGCGCAGGTAGCGAATCTGGGTAGAGCAGAGGTGGAGCAGTTTTTATTACATCGTGTGGCGACGCTGCGGCACAATAACAAGATGAAAGGGGCGCCGCGTGTCGTCCTTTTTGCAAGATAAAAAAATATATGTGAGCGTGTTTCACGGGGGAATCCTTAATGTCGTCAAGGGCGCAGGAGGAGGTCGAGCGCGGAAAATGAGGCAATCTTGGAATAGTTGTAACACCCGTTATTTTTAAACTGCATTTCTCCTGTTATTCGCTGAGGAATTTAAACAATTCTAACATCACATATAACGAAAGTATACAAAGATATACAATGTCAAGCTTAAACTAATGATAAAGCTTTGTCTTGAGTACTAACTAGCCATTGTGTAGTTTCAGATAATTAAATCTGTAATTTCACTTTAGTATAACTCATATACAGGAAATATATAACAGCTATTACGAGCAGTGGTGAAACAGCTGAGGTGACGAAAAATTCCTCTGGTACAGAAATAGATTTTTGACGGGTTGTAGTTCTATTGCTTCTTTTCTTCATTGCTGAACGAAATTGAAAAATGTTTAACTCGTCACGTCGGCAAAGGCAAAAGTCATGACACCTGGTGATCAGCTCAAATAGAAATAAATGACTAAAGAATCGCAAGAACAAAAACTGCAGAAAAATGTGGTTTCACGTAATTCATGAAAAAGTGAGGTGACGAGACAGAATGAAGTAGTAAGTGAGGTGACGAGACAGAATGAAGTAGTAAGTGAGGTGACGAGACAGAATGAAGTAGTAAGTGAGCTGAAGAGACAGAATGAAGTAGTAAGTGAGGTGAAGAGACAGAATGAAGTAGTAAGTGAGGTGACGAGACAGAATGAAGTAGTAAGTGAGGTGACGAGACAGAATGAAGTAGTAAGTGAGGTGAAGAGACAGAATGAAGTAGTAAGTGAGGTGACGAGACAGAATGAAGTAGTAAGTGAGGTGAAGAGACAGAATGAAGTAGTAAGTGAGGTGACGAGACAGAATGAAGTAGTAAGTGAGGTGAAGAGACTGAATGAAGTAGTAAGTGAGGTGAAGAGACTGAATGAAGTAGTAAGTGAGGTGACGAGACAGAATGAAGTAGTAAGTGAGGTGACGAGAGAGAATGAAGTAGTAAGTGAGGTGAAAAGACTGAATGAAGTATTAAGTGAGGTGACGAGACAGAATGAAGTAGTAAGTGAGCTGAAGAGACAGAATGAAGTAGTAAGTGAGGTGAAGAGACAGAATGAAGTAGTAAGTGAGGTGAAGAGACAGAATGAAGTAGTAAGTGAGGTGAAGAGACAGAATGAAGTAGTAAGTGAGGTGACGAGACAGAATGAAGTAGTAAGTGAGGTGAAGAGACTGAATGAAGTAGTAAGTGAGGTGAAGAGACAGAATGAAGTAGTAAGTGAGGTGACGAGACAGAATGAAGTAGTAAGTGAGGTGACGAGACAGAATGAAGTAGTAAGTGAGGTGACGAGACAGAATGAAGTAGTAAGTGAGCTGAAGAGACAGAATGAAGTAGTAAGTGAGGTGACGAGACAGAATGAAGTAGTAAGTGAGGTGACGAGACAGAATGAAGTAGGAAGTGAGGTGACGAGACAGAATGAAGTAGTAAGTGAGGTTGAGTTACTTCATTCTCTTTCTCGTCGCTTGGATTGAAATACGTGATACAGATATGAAATTTTATATTTCACCGCAATGTCATTGAAACCGGTTATTTAGGGACGCGACAGTGATAAGTGACTGCTTTATGCTGATCAAGCTTCACTTAGATCAATTAGGTTTTATCGCTGAAGTTAATACCGACGGAATATTTTAAATTAAGACAGGTTTTGTGATGGATTGTCATGAATTCAGGTGTTCTTCCACCATATTTACACAGTTTTTATCACAACTTTTGTAAGGTTAGTTTCGACGCGTTTTCACGTAATCGAATTGTAACAACACAAAGGACATTGTGTGTGTGTTTCTTGGCTGTACGGATGATAACTTGCAGATTTATATGCGTATGTGAGAACGATTTATTTTGTTACGAGTGACATGTTGGAACTTGAATGCTTGTTACCGCTGGCCAATCGTGCTGAATATCGCTGATTAGACGATACGTTTGGCGGTGATTCGAATGAAGCCTGTGTATAGCCTCATCATTTAAAATCATAATAAGGAACGAAGGGAAAGACATTTTTATGGGTTAGTAATCATGTTTATTTTATGGGCAATTAGCTAATTTCATTCTGTTCGGGATCTCGGATGTGAAAGTGAGTAGTGGAGAGGGAGAGCCGGAAGCAGGGAGTTTCGTCAGGAAGTACGCCAGAGAGGACGTGACGTGTCGGGCATATCCGCGGCGGAACTAGGTGAGCACTGTGACGTAACTAATTCAATTTTCGGGAGCGTATTTGGATTAAAAACTGGCAGAACCAAGCAGATAAGTGTGACCGTCGAGCGCAGCAGTATCTCAAAGAATAGGAGTGGACGTTGTAGCTATGGTTTGATTCAGTATCTGTGTAAGCTTGGCGTATTGATTTATCACCTTAGTTTCATTTCACAGAAGAACTCGACAATATTCGCAGTCGAATTAGTAACTACAATTGATTGGTGGCTATTCTGGCAAGTGTAAATTACGTAAGGTGAATAAAATTGATTGGAAGGTGATGAGTGAAAATTATAGGATGGACTTATTATTTTTCTACTGGGAATCAACCCTTCCACTCTCTCACCTCCTCTTTATCACCCGGATTGTGCGGCCGCTAAATATCTTAAAATTATTTACAACTGAGAGCATTTAGCAACCTGTCGCACTCCGATAGCTACAGCTAATAAAAATATTTAGCATGTTCGACCGTAAACAGGACTATGGAATTAATCTTCGAACGAATTAAAGTGCATTTTTCAATGATTAACGAACGAGCAATTAAGTGCATTGCATTAGCTGTTAAACATCGTTATTTAACTGGGCCAAGAACCTCTGTACTGCTGATTTCGATGTCTCCATCTTCATGTAAAGAAATAGGTCCTCCACCGTTACAACAGCTCCATTCTCATACCGACAATTCTATAGCAAACTGTCAAACTCGCCGAAGTTTCCGATGATGGTCTCGCCTAATGAAACAGCTGTTAATGATGTTTCGCTAATAAACTGTTGAACTTTATTGTTGAACTATCGCGGAAGCCGTATGAAACCTCTGTTAAATAGGTCGTTACGAGGCGAGGGAAATATGACGGCGGCAGGCGCTCGCCACGGACTTCGTAGCAAAGTAGGAGAGGTACAAATCCTCGGCTAAATCCCAAACCTCTCCGCAGTGCGTATGGAAATACTGCATACGACAATGTTGGTAATGAATGATCCGTCGAGTCTGGTCGCTCAAGTGCCTGAATCAGCCGGGCTACACTTAATGAGAGTGGTCAGTCATCTACGGACGTAAAACACTTAGGCACACTGAGGAAAATAACTGTTGCTCTAATTCCGTATTTGGCTTAGTAGGAATTTCGTATCTCCCCGAAGGAGGAACACCATACCAATAAATGTTGTTCTAGTGGCTGTTGCTGTTTGATACCACGTGGGCCATCTGAAACGTGAAATTACACTGGAAGTCATATTTCAATATATTCATCACCAAAGACTCACGAAATAACACAACCAGCAGAACTTCGCTAAATGGCTTGAAGTCGTTCAGGATGGAACGCTCTTCAAGGAAGGCGACTGCATCAACCAATCACAATATAGAAATTCTCAGAACCAACGAGAACATTAACAGTAGTTAAGCTCCATACACAAAAATCTCATGTTGATGCGAAACGTTATAATGACTCAGCAATTATTACACCATCAAAGGAAATAATAAATTCTGCAAGTACAGCCAGAACGTGTTAAACTACGGGTAAGAGTTACGTACACCTAATTGTACTGTGAACGTGGCTGCCGGCAAAATAACAATATTTAATCAATTTAAATAATAATTACACAAGTGAAGAGACACTATCTTTACTCATTAGTACGACGTTTCGACTTGTAAGTTTAAATACTTCATCACTTAAAGAAACATTTTTAAAGGCGTATCCACTCCCACACCACCACTTTAATCGAAAATGCACTAACTAAATTCTTTAAAGCAGTTCCATGTTTCTGGTGAATTACCTTATGATTTGGTGTATAGGAGCTGAGGTGATGCATCAACGTCACAGGAGCTTATTTGTGAGGTAACACAGAAGAGGTATTTTCGCCGATAGATCTCGTCAAATGTTCCCAGATAAGGTGTGCAAATTTTTCCATGTGCAAGAGACGTACAGGAATAAAACGACGTCATTATAATCTTGTTCAATGAACTGGAGCCCTTGAAGAAACAGATTTAGGAGACACATGATGCAAGCAAAAGTAAATTAGGTATAATTACCCCTTAACTCGCACCAGAGGCCAACATCAAACCGGCGACCCTATCGACAGGAATGTAGGACCTCAAAGCAAAGGGGCTGTTTCAGCAAACAATTCTGATATTCGCCTGCGCCGATTATGGAAACTATGTAGCTGAGCATTAGCTCTGGTTTTCCTAGCCTCGATACATCTTGCTACGTGTATTCTAGTAGTATTCAGGAAATACTAACAAATAAGACCATCAGTTCTCAGTGTAACTGCTCTTATTTGAAATATTCCACTCGTTTTTTCCGATATACCTGTTGGTGGCGGTACACTTTTTCTCCTGTCAATGCGAAATGATTTTGTGGTTAACGTATAAGGAGAAAAGGGGGTCAATATTGTGAAAACATTCTTCATACATCAGGTTAAAAGAAAAATCGTAATCAGGCCCCGAGAATATTAAACACTGGGATTTGTGGCGGTAGAGCTCCGTATTCATATCTTTCACCTGCAATAATAAGGATTAAGCAAAGCAGTTAACATCAAACTCCCGTCGACTTTAACTCCCCAATGATTCCGACACCAGTAGCTACTCACTTTTCTCGTTAAGGATTTATAGCTTGCAGGGAGAGGTTTGGGGGTGAATTAGGGTTAGGGGGGGTACAAGGAACAACAGGCAATTAGGCCATGATTTTTAAAGAACTATGCAGGTATTCGCCTGGATTGGTTTCGAGAAACCATGGAAAACTGAAATACATAAGGCCGGTCAGGGATTCGAACCCGCAGCTTACCGCATGCCACGTCCGAGCGTTAGCAACTCACCAACTAGATCGATCTGAAGTTTACTCTATGTCTGCGGTGTTAATTGTTTGTGAAATGTCTACTTTTTTAACGAGACTGCGGATCTTAATAGTGACTTATCCAGTTGATCTTCGAAAAGTGCCTGAGATCTATAATGAGGTACGCCAGTCCCCAGACTCAAACTCGGGCCCGTTGTACTCCCCCCCCCCCCCCGATTACCACCCAGCGCCATTTCCACACACTCATCCAAAGTCGCGAATGTGGTAGGCATTAAGTGTCTTCCTTGTGCAGGTAGATTTTTGATCACATATAACAGTTTGTCGCAGGTAGTTATGAAGGCTTGTGGTCAGTAATAAGTTTAAAATATTAAGAGTACGCCAGCGGTGCTACATGTTAAGTGCTGCTGTTAGAATGCCTCTGTGCAGGGCTCACTTGCGTGCTGTCAGAGTTAAAGTTCCCTGGGCTAATTTAGATTCAGCTGCGTGAGGTACCGATTATACGCGAGTGAAATGCAAATTTCCCGTCGCGGCAGGTAATAAAGATATTCCCGTGATATGAGCGTGTTTCAGAATTACGTATACAAATATCAAGGCCGGGGCTGAGGTGGGGAGGCATTATGTTGATTTATCGAGCAAGCGTTTATTACGTGCGGCGATAGCGAAACATTCTTCCTATTACACTCCTTTTATGCTAATGAGAATTACAGCTATGAACTAGAAAAGATATAAGAGAGAAAATGTATTTACAGGTTCCTATGGTACTCTGGTACAGTTAGAAGAACTAATTAAGGTATGGAGCTTATCTAATGTAAGGATCTAAAGACTTGCAACAACTCGTCTAGCAGGGTAAGAGCCCCCCGTTGTACAGCTGAAGAAGCGTCAGCGTGTGTTTCAATTGGAATCTAAGTTGTTTCCACTCCAACAGAAAGACTAGAACTTTTCAACAATTCTAAGCGTTATTTTTCAGGGAAGAACTGTGTACACTTTAACGCTTAACATGGAAACATAAGGTTCGTGTTCTTTCTCAGTTGTAGTCCAGGGAATAATTCCCAAGAGGATGATATCGGACATAAGTAAACGAGTAATGTAACTGTTATTCGAAGCTTTCTTTTGGTAATTAATAATTTCTGATTATGTTATTTATTTTGGCTACCGTTATTTTTGACAAATTCTGTTTGGGTACAAATTATGAAAGCAACTGAAGCTTCAGTTGAGTAAATAATCTAAGAGCCTTCAAAAGTATAAGTTCATGGAATGAACATGGTAAAAACACTACAGTTCTGGTTTGCTGACCGACAGCTACGAGTTGTGAGGAAGACGCCCGCTTAGCCGTCGAAATATTGTGTTTTCACTACACAATCCGGCGGAACACCAGTGAAGACTTCATTTCAACCATACGCCCTCTCGAGAATTGGTTCGAGCCAAATAAACTTTTCCTGAAAGCTGAAAATACATCCAAATTTGGCAGTTGTTGATGGTTTAAATTTATATTTAATATTTTAAACTTAAAACTATAACTTGATTCGTTATTCTCAAGCGTATTTTAATTGCAATGATTGAATGATTGAATGATCTCTCACCCAGCAAAAAATACTCTTAAACACATCAAATTAATCAACTAAAAGTATGGTATAGTGGGGATGAACGTTATTATGACGTTACAATACACTCACTCATTTGAAAACAGTGGATGGAGCAGTTCACCTGTGCTTGACGTACCACGTCATCAACACAACACAGCTGGCGCACGTACAGGCGTTGGTCAAGTAATTCAAGTTACTTGGAGAAACAGGCAGCGCACGCACAGGACAGACGGCTGGGTGCGTGCCGAACGGAATACCACGCAAGTTGACCAATAAGAGCAGGCGGCGGACGCGGCGGCATGCAGCACGACCGTCGCTGGGCGTTGCTATTGGACAGGCCTCACAGGCCGTAACAGCTCGTCACTGCACCAGTTCCGAGTAACACTGCCGTCACTTTTATCATATTTAGTTGATGCGGCGAATACATTTTCTTTAAAATCATGAACTTCTACAGCAGAATTCTGGAACATGTCATATGCTCGAACATAATGAAATTTCTAGATGAGAACGAGTTACTTACACCATTTCAACACGGATTTCGGAAGAAGAGATCGTGTGAAACACAATTGGCCCTATTTTACCACGACATAATGAAAGTTATCGATGCAGGTTCGCAAGTTGATGCAGTTTTTTTGGATTTTCAGAAAGCTTTTGATTCTGTGCCACACAACCGACTTTTAGCGAAGATTCGAGCTTACGGTATTTCGGCTCAGATTTGCGAGTGGATACGTGATTTTCTAACTGGTCGATCACAGTATGTCGTTGTTGACGGGGAAGCCTCTTCTAAGATAAATGTTACTTCGGCCGTTCCTCAAGGAAGTGTAATAGGTCCACTTCTTTTCTTAATATTTATAAACGATCTAGGTGACAACGTCAAATGCTGGTTGCGATTGTTTGCCAAAGATGCGGTTATCTATAGGGAAATAAGGTGCTCCGACGATTGCTTAGAAATTCAGCGTGATTTGGATGCTATTTTCGATTGGTGCCGTAAATGGCAGCTTACACTTAATTGCGAAAAGTGCAAGGCAATGCGGATAAGTAACAAATAGAACCAGTTTGTTCACGAGTACAAAATAAAAAATTCACTTGTTGACCCGTTTGATTCCGTGAAGTATCTGGGGATGATAATACAAAGCAACATTAAATGGGACATGCACATAACTTCCGTCGTAGGCAAGGCTAATTCTAAATTACGATTCATAGGTCGTATTTTGAGGAATTGTAATGCTCAAACAAAGGAGATAGCGTATAAAACACTAGTGCGTCCGCATCTGGATTACTGTTGTGGGGTTTGGGATCCGTATCGCAAGGTTCTGATTGACTCAGTTGAGAGGGTGCAGAGGAGAGCCGCTAGATTCGTGACTTCTTGTTTCAGCCCTTATGAAAGCGTCACTGAATTGATACATAGATTGGGCTGGGATAGTTTGGAAGACAGACGACGTAGCTTGCGTTCGAATTTGTTGGAGAATATGCGAAAAAATTTAAATTTCGAGTGCAATGAAATACTTCTTCCGCCAACCTATTTAGATCGCAATGACCGGAGGGATAAGATTAGAGAAATGAGATGCCGTACTGATACTTATATGTATTCCTTCTTTCCTCGCACTATTCGGGATTGGAATGGGCGGGTTTAGGATTGGTGCTTAGCACCCTCTGCCACCCACAATGTTTGTGATTTGCAGAGTATGAATGTAGATGTAGAACTTCTACAGTTCAGCAGAGAGCGAGACATCGAAACGCGAGCCAAGTATGCTGTGAGCAGACGCGCATGCGCACTGCGGCTATCATGCGCCATTCTCAATCTCACAAATTTGATGGACGACAAAGCTGAAGAAGAGGTGAATGAAGTCCGTAAACAGAGCTCACAACATATGATACCAGGAAGCACGCTTCTTTTTTTGCTTAGGGCTTTACAGCTCGTCGGCGTCGACGTCATTAGGGCCAGGAGAGGATGAGGGGGGGTAGGAACGCGAAGAAATTAGGTCATGAGGGTTTGAAGGAACTATCCGAAATTCGCGGCTAGTGTTTTCGGGAAACTAAGGAAAACCGAAATCTGGACGTCCGGACGGGAATTTGAACCCGCGTTCTCCAGATTGTCAGATCCAAGTGTTACTGCTTACCCACTGGGATCAGCAGGAACAAATTAGAATTGGTGAAATGTGCGTCCAAAGGTATGGTGTTTGTGGTACCCTTATCAGGCACATTCACAGCAAGTTTCTCCTTGTTATACTTATTACTTCACAGATACTCTTAGATTTGTGAGAAATCTATTGAAAACAGGCATAATGACAATAAATGTAAACAGAAAATGACGAAAAGTCTAACGTTTAGTCAACATCTGTCTGGTCCAGGTCGTGGCAACGCCTGAATTATTACTCATGTTTGACCTAACTTTTACCTACGCCTAAGCTTGTTGTGTTTAAGCTATATACGCTACTAATGTTATGTATGTTTGAATTCACAAATAGCGCTGCATCCCCTTAGCCAGAAACTATTAACCATTCAGGCTAAGCCACGAGAGATGTGGGATGAACCAAACTAGAAACTATCACTCGACCAAAGAGGTAGACGATTTTTATTACAGTTAGAAATTCAAGACAGCAATTAATCACCATCTCCGAAAAACTACGCCCTTTGAGGCCAATATCTTATCGGTCATTTTATTGTGAATCAGAGGTCATAACCCAGTGATCAGCGGTGTATTCGCTCAGTAGTTAAGACGTCTGGCTGGAGATCGAACGGTAACCGGTTCCTGTCTAGGCTGGGATTTTCAAAGGTCCTTAACTCGACTTACACCTCTGGTGCAGCTTGAAGTGTAATGTGTAGCACGCTACATCGCTTCCGTGCTTCGGATTCATGGTTAAACTGTAGGTCCCGTTTACCCGGTAGGATTACCGGGTTAGGTTATGTAACGACCGATGGAACTGGCCGTCCTACCTCCGATACCAGCGCTAGTATACATTCCTCGGGAGAGTCCGATCAAGCTTCGGGCTAAGGACCACGCTTAGCTTGGCTCAAAGATCAGCTGTACTATACGGTTCAAGAGATATCCGGCTAGAATTCCGTTCTCAGCGGATTATTTATTTGCTCTTAAGCCGACCTTTAGAACTAAGCAAATTTTGATGCGTGTTTGTGAAGCATGCTAAAAACATTGCCCATTTTGGATTTCACATTATACTAGATTCCGTGAATGGATCCTACAGTCCTATCCCTGACATGAGGCCTTGATACGGCTCTTTTTGGAGATTCAAAAAAAAAAGTTCAGTCGTGGAGTAAAGTGGTAATTATGAACGGAGTCGCATTACAAATTTTATTTGAAGAGGTAATGATAGTCTGGCGGTTGAAACTCGAGTCCAGATCTTTGAACATATTACTACTATACAATTTGTTCAGAGTTTACAACAGCAACTTTATCTAAAGGCCAAAATTTTTCCAATTTTTGTTCGCTTGCCTGTTGGGAAAATCACCCTAATCTAATCACAAAGGAAGTCTTGTGAGAAATCTAGTCACTAGTATTTCATTCAAAGACAAATTTCTCCATGGTCTTGCTGATTTCCGAGTTAGCAGGAAGCAGATAATTATTTATGTATACGGATGCCTGCCAAAATTACTACATACTATCATAACCACCATCAGAAAAGTATCTTTATAAAGAAGTGAGTCGTGCTGCGGCATTATCAACCTCAGTATTATTAAACCGTATATCAAACCACGATAGTCGACAAATATAAACCAAAAGTTTTAAATATACATGGAATATGCTCATTAAAGTGGCAAGTGACACACTAAATATTACACTCTTGTCTCTGTAGGCCTTTTCCTGCTTATTATCAGGGTAACATGTTCATGTTTCCAATGCGCAAGATATAATTATTAAATTTCTGGTACATTATAGTCGTAAACCGGAACAATATTTGCGCAGAGATTTTGCACATTTTGGCAATTATAATCTTTCGAAGCTTAGGTGTAAGTATGTGTATTTCTACTTGAACAACGAAATTTAAACACAGTGTAAGATTGTTGGTGGTTTAATTAATTTGATAAATAAATAGTCCACGACACAATTCAATTTAACATTTGTTTTTATTTTCATAGAAAACACGACGTCAATGATACTGTTTACATAATACATTCAATAAATCCCTAGGAGAGGAAGGAATCGAAAGATTATTCAAGCTGATATCAAAAAGTTATAAAACAGGAGAAATTCCAACTGTTTTTAATAAAAATATCATCTTCACACTTCCAAAGAAAGCACAAGCCGACAAATGTGAGAATTATCGCACCATTAGTCTAACATCACATGCTTCAAAATTATTGACCAGAATAATATACAGAAGGATGGAAAGGGTAGTAGAAGAGATAGTAGGTGAAGATCAGTTTGGGTTTAGGAAAAATCGCGGTACAAGGGAAGCAATTCTGTCTTTAAGATTAATACTTGAAGGGCGGATCAAGAAAAACAAAGATACTTTTATGGCATTTGTTGATTTAGAAAAAGCTTTTGGTAATGTTAGGTGGGACAAGATGTTCAAAATTTTAAAGAAGTCAGGTCTAAAGTATCGAGATAGAAGAATACTCTATAAACTATATAAGAATCAAGTGGCTGTAATAAAAGTAGAGAATCACGAGAGACATGCATCAGTCAAAAAGGGTGTGAGACAAGGTTGTAGTCTATCCCCGTTAATATTCAACTTGTATGTAGAAGAAGCAATGAAGAAAGTCAAAGAAAAATTTTCATGCGGCATAAGTTTTCAGGGAGAAAAAATCAGTATGCTACGATTTGCTGATGACATTGTCTTGTTAGCAGAGAGGGCTGAGGATATTGAGAAGTTATTGAATGGCATGAACAAAATACTGAAGGAAGATTTTGGACTGAATATAAATCAAAGTAAGACAAAAGTGATGAAATGTAGTAGAAATGATACCAATACTAGCAGATTAAATATAAAAATGGGATCGGATGCAATAGGAGAAGTGAGTGAGTTCTGTTACTTGGGAAGCAAAATTACAACCGATGGCCGAAGCAGGAATGATGTTAAAAGCAGAATAGCACTAGCAAAAAGAGCCTTCATGAAAAAGAGAAACGTTTTAGTTTCAAATATTGATCTAGGAATTAGAAAGAACTTTTTAAAACTCTATGTGTGGAGCACAGCACTTTACGGTAGCGAAACATGGACTTTAGGAATACCGGAAAGAAAGAAACTTGAAGCATTTGAAATGTGGTGCTACAGAAGAATGCTGAAAATTAAGTGGACAGACAAAGTAAGAAATGAACGAGTTTTGGAAATGATGGGTGAGAAAAGAAGTTTATGGAAGAAGCTTACAGGAAGAAGAGACAGGCTGGTAGGTCATACTTTGAGACATGCTGGATTGGTTAATTTGTTAGTGGAGGGAACAGTGGAAGGTAAGAACTGTAGAGGAAGACAGAGATTATAATATATGAAGCAGATAATTGAGGACGTGGGTTGTAGAGGGTATGTAGAAATGAAGAGGTTAGCACAGGATAGGAAGGGATGGAGGATTGCATCAAACCAGTCGAATGACTGATGACAGCAAAAAAAAAAAAAAAATACATTCAATCCAGCGATTGTATACAACACTTCTTCCACAGACAATACAGTTCTTGGCCGTCGTAAATTGAGTCTGTGAAAACCCCACAGAAATTTCTAGAACACTTCAAAAGATTCCGAAAGATATTTTTCGAACATTAACAACACCCAAACGATTGAAACATATTAAAATAATCAAAATTAATACATAATCATTTACAATCAATACAAAATGGTCAGAAATTGAAATTAAAGATACTTAAACACAAAATTATTCACATAAATCATTATAAACTGTAGCAAATTGTCCTTCAGACATCGTAACTTGAATTAACACTTGGAATTACCAACATTTAAGCAATTCTCTTACACAATTCTGTTCTTAAATATGTTAAATGATCTCTAAATAATTTGTTTTCATAAAACAAAGTCTATATACATTGATTTACAGGAAATTGCAAAACAAACATACGAGAACATATTCAACCAAACTCTAGCTTACTACAAATGCTTCATAAAATACAATTCCATTTAATTTTTGGTTTGAGGGCTGTTACAACTGCTTACTACTATGAACTGTTGAGGAAGTTACGATCTGCATTGTCTCACTTATGCATCGTAACGCTCGGCTTCACACAACTGACGTTACGCAAGATATGTGGGAAGCGATACAGCGTTGGATCATCTCACAGAACAATACTGATCTGTTAGCGGGTGACTATCACTTGCTTGCTCCAATCCAAAAATCATTTAGATCGAAAGAAGTTTTCCGATTAGCAATTTCTTTATTAGCAAAGAAGATATTAAATAACTGAATGTTCATTGAAAGAAATGAATATGATGCAGTGAAGCCTACGTAGAAAATTCGATTTTAATTTTTTTTGCCATATACTAACCCAGTAAAGGTTTTCTAAAAATAGCCTAATATTTGATCAATCATCGTAATAAATAGAGAATCAAATATTAACGATGAAACGATGTTTATTAGTCGACGCTGTAATTTTAATTCGAAAGATTGAAGAAAAATATTATAACAGGAATTGTATAGTAGAACAAAATATATATACAATATGTACAGAATAAATACGAATATTCGTATGTCTAAATTTGAAAGGGTGTATGCGAGTAGTAAGATAGTTACAACGGAATGATAACGAAAGAAAATTTTAACACCTGACACATATCGAAAAAGGTACTTCGCAATATCAATAACTGATCACACGCTCGAAAGGTTAGAGGTGGGGGTTGTAAACTGAAGTGAAGCACATATCAACACAGTGTTACCGATCAACTGGAGCAGCTTGGAAAATATTTTGCTTTTAATATATGCTTTATGTTTTTATTTTTAACGATTGGCATGAAACATGTTATTCCAATTACGGATGATTAGAGGAGAAATATTCTCAATCATATTCATACTTCCTTCACCGATTTTAGCTTTTAATAGTATCGCTTTTTTAACCACCCTTTACAATTTCAAAATTTATTCTCACAGTGTAGGAACTATACAAACATAAGAAATTTGGTTTCCACTCCACTACCACTGAAAGACGCACTATAATTCATTACAATGATTTAACATTGTTTCTTTTTTTATTTTCACAAGGAAATTACACACTCATTACTTCGATTAATATGATGAAATATACCTTATTGCTCTTTTTAAAATAATTTTTATGCACAGAAAGCTTTTCAGCAGTTTTACTACATATGATAGATGTTAACTGATGACAAACTCGCACTATGTGCAGTTTCATCGAAATTAAGTTTTGTCTCTCTCCCAAGGACAGATAAAAATTTCAAAATTTGCTGTTTTGGCCTTTGTATCACCGAGATTTTATTTATCTGAATAAAAAGTATGGTATATGTTAACTGTTGACATAGGCTGTGGAATGTGTACATTAGCTTTAACGATATGCGCCCACAGAGACAAAAATTCCAATATTTACAGTTTAGAACTCTGTATCATCAGGACTAACCTGTGACATAGGCTTCTATGTGAATTTTAGCTGAAATCCATTCATTATTTTTTTGCGCGTGGTGCGTACAAACAGTCAAAACATCCACAATGTATGTTTTGGTCTCTGTACCATGAGGAATTACGGTTCTAATCGAGAGAAAAATACGCTATATGTTATCTGGTGACTTAAATTATCACTATGTGCAGTTTCGTTAAAATCCGTCATTTGTCTGCATCACGCAAAAACCAGACAGATAAAAATTATAAATGTTATGGTTTTGGTATTTCTATCATCAGAAGTGTACATCACAGTTTTTAAATGTAAATTTCAAGTACACACACAACTTTTCTACTATTTTATTACATAGTATAGATCCAACTCAGTTAGCGCGAATGAATTTTTTTTGTTTGTACAAATCGGTAACTTGAATATAACTATTTACTTGCATCCATACGGTTTTCGATTTATGTAATTTCATTAGTAATTTAATACATTAGGAGACTAAAAGTGATAATCTGGCTTGAAGCACGGACTTACGACTCCACACTATGACAGAGATGATTAACAACCGATGGTTGCGAGCGGTGCATATCTTGCTTCAAAGCAATATGAGATTCGTGACGTTCAACCCATTAAAATCCTTCCCAAACTAGCCAGTCAATAGAAGAGCTGAAATGTTTCCATCCGATTAACAACAATATCATCATGCTGCCAACTTTGATAACAGAACGACACCATTACGTTAACTCGACATAACTACTGAATTGACAAAAATAATAAAGAAATCCCGGAAACAATTGTAAATATTACGAAAAAAGTACTGTTTAATCAGTGGTTTCCAGTTGATTTCCCAGTATGACCAGTGTTGTTATTGTGGGGTGCATCAACTCTTAAGTCTACAAATCTGAGACCTAGTAACGTGGTATCTCATCAGTGTGAACTCTGCCAAACTAACTATTCAAGTAATCTACCGATTTCGCCTCATACCCACGACATCGAGTTGACCTAAAGGAAGTATGAAGCGAGGTGTGTCTGCAAGCAGAGGTTTACCCAGCTGCCTGATGGAGCCTGGATCCTCGGGGACCAGCGACTACTCCGCTGGGGTCAATTGACCGAGCTTAACAGGGGTCAACTCGGCTGACCCGCAAGCCATCTGATCGCCAAGCACGAGAGCTGGGAGATGCAACTTCTATTCTACTGGTAACTAATGTAATCATGTTTAAAGACACAACTTATGGGATTGGGATCGCACTTAAATTTTCCAATTGACGTTACAGCAGTTAATGGGCCAAATACCTCATTTATCAGTATCTAGATTGGTATGATGCAATATTCCTTTTATTTCTATATTGAGCTAATCTCTTTGTCTCTGGATAGATACATTCTACGTCCTCAACTATTTACTGCACGTTTCCTAATCTGTTTCTCCTTCTGTAGTCCTTACTTTCGATTGTTATCTCCCTAACAAGAAAAGCAATTATTCATTTTCATCCATTTCCAAATCATAAGAATTTCGTTTGTGCATTTCTTGTTCACTTAAATTTCAATATCTTTGTGTAATACCACATTTAAATTGACTTTATTTTTCTTCTTTCAGATATTCCTAATTTCCAAATTACACTTCAGAAAAGCTTTATGTTATATATATAGATTCACAAAGTTCTGAGAGCTAGGATAATGTCTGAAACAAAATATATCTCTTTGCGAGAAATTATCTTTTCTCTAGAGGAATTCTATTTCTAAGATTGAACCTGCTTCACCGATTAGTTATAATTTTAAATTTTTATATACAAAATCCTAGGCGTGCGTAAACCGGATGATCACGAACAAACCAGTGGACCAATTGAGACCACGTTCAAACGAAGTGTTATTGAGGTGACGCGAAAGGTTTTTGTATGTAAATCATTCTGATAGGAGTTGCTGGAGTCCAGTAGGCATTTTGACTGCGAGAAGGCTATATCAATAGATCCGTGATTCATCATGGAAGATAACATTGTTCCGTATCTTCTAATTGCTGGGATATCCTCAAGCTAAAGCTCTAGGTCCAGCAGCCTATTGAGATGTAGACTATTCAGTCTGTAGTAATAGTTATATTTATTGTAAGTTAATGTAGTTACTGTTTTTGTATTTCTTCTGGCATACGAAATAAATAAATAAATCAGGGAAGATGCCATTTACTCACGCAGAATGGAATTTATATATAAAGATGGCCTCGCTTCCTAGCAGTCGAAGTACTTGCCACGAGTGATGTTCTCGTATTTGCGAGTTTATTAGGG
The DNA here is from genome assembly GCA_031002005.1 of Vandiemenella viatica. Classification (NCBI taxonomy): domain Eukaryota; kingdom Metazoa; phylum Arthropoda; class Insecta; order Orthoptera; family Morabidae; genus Vandiemenella; species Vandiemenella viatica. The sequence goes on along the minus strand of JARYHS010012519.1, from coordinate 36,535,473 downwards.
AGTTTGTATTACAGTTTTTATATACTTGCAAAAAGCAATCTATTCGTACACTATTTCGAATAGTGTTTGCAGAGAAACCATGCGAGCAATACTCAAGTGTGCCTGCGGACCATCAACAAATATAAAATTTCTACGAGAGTTAGACACAAATGATCCACTCAAACGCATTGCGTAAAATATAAATTCAGAAGGAGTGAAAAAAAAGACTACTCTGCTTTAACTTATCCAGCCAATATGTCTGATAGTCTGTCCGCGAATTAACAATACAAATCTAAAATTCCCCATGATGAAGTCGCGGGCACACATAGTACAAAATAAAAAATACATATTTCTTCTGCTACATCTGTACTTTTTCATTTAGTTTACCGCTACTACTTTCATTTCTGTTTCAGAACTTTCATTTCCCTTTGCTTCAGGTTTACATTTATTACGGATATTTCAAGAAGTATGCTTATGTCGTTGAATAATTTTGCTAACAGAACAATATCATCAGGACATATTAGCATGGTGATTGCTTCTCCTTCAAACGTTATCCCAACGTCAAAAATCATCTTGACGTTGCTCGACAGATGGCTCTAAATTCAAGTCGAATGGTTAGTGGATAACGAATGAAGAAGTGCTTAAACACAAGTATCACATTACAGAAAGCTGATTAAATGGTCTGATATTAGAACGAACTTTCCCGGCGTTGATTATATTAATAAGCCTTTTCTCTTGAGTCGTAACTGCGGAGTGCTTTCTCAATATCCGACTGGTGTATAGAAAGTGTACCGGTATTTGTGCGTTGACAACATGTACCTTTTTTATTAGTATTATTAGTGTTCGAGGTTCGACAGGTATAGTAGTACATTTAATTTGTAATGTGATAGACTTCTAGTACAAAGGGTTTGGCATGCATGCGGAGCGGGCAGGTATTGTTGTTGCGGCGAGGCGAGGGAGTTGTGAAATTATAATACGCGGGCCGAGACTGTGAATAGACTGGCCTGCGCAAAGAAGTGGCAATGAGAATAAACGATTAGTTGTTCTGTTTTGGAGGAACACGCAGAAAGTAAGGTAAAATTGCAGCTGCGCTTATTAAATTACTGTAATGTGATACGCGGATTTCCAAAGTGTTCGTTTTTTTTTTTAATAGTGACCTGTTTCACTGAGTGCGAGGCGACAGCACGAGTTTCTACTTCAGCGTTAACAAATTGTTTGAACAAATTCTCATAATGACGTCCTGAGCCAAGAACTACGAGCTGCAATTTTACTAGCTTTGTAGCTATAGAGTGGTCAAATAAAATATATCATTTCTAAGAAAAGTTTTTTTAAAAAATAATATCCACTTATCTCCGTTAATACCTAGTCGAAATAGATATATGAGGTATCATATTAAATGATTAAGGTCTCCGCTTTGAAAACATCATAAATTAAGACAGGCATTTTTCGGGATTCTGCCCTCAACAGGCAAAAGTATTAACCATAAAGGTCATGGGTACGAGAGGGTTCAGACTAAAGCCGCTAGGCTTCGTTAAAGTCGATAAGGACTGACCACGTAACTGCTAGATAGTAATAATAATAATAATAATTTCGTGTAGCCCTAATGACAGGGTTTCTATTGGCTGCGCATTCTGCCCCTGTTGTAGCCGCCTTAACCTAGCCAGCAAATCCTACCAGGTGTAGAGGACCTACAGTTTAACGTGGAATCCGAACCACGGTACCGTCCTGGCGTACTTCACCTTACACAGCAAGCTGCTCCAGAGGTGAAGGCCGGGTAAGTGCCTATGAAAATCCCGGCCGAGCAGGGATTCGAACCGGGGACCTTTCGATCTCCAGTCAGACGCCTTAACCACTGTGCTACCAGACCTGCTAGATAGCAGCATCAGATATCACAGAGTTACAGATATACTTTGTGTGTTTTGTTAAGCTTAGTCATGTCCCCGTGAGGTCTGCGATACTTCGGCTTTCGGGAAGGGATAACTTCAGGTGTTTAATATGTCAAAGTAGAGCGCTGCGGGATAGCATATATCAGGTGGAATCGGAAAAGATGTTGCTACAAATGACCCGGTTATTCTTGAAACCTACTACAAACTATCAACCTCGCTATTCTTCGGATTTTATACTATAAAATTTTCGCACGGGTCTTCTCGTTACTTCATAATTTGGACTTGTTCTAGGCAGAACAACTAAATTAACACATCACAATGTCACGAATAGCTGATTACACCTAAATTTGAATTTTTTTCTTAATCGATCTGTAGATTTTCTCTCTCTCTTAGATACTCGATTAAGCAATAATTCTTATAAGATAAAATGGAAGAGTGTGTAAACATTATTCAGTCAAACAGGGAGCGTGAATGCTGTGTGCTGTTATTTTCCCAAAGTTCTACTCATCTATTTGCACCTCTAATGATGACAAATTAATTTTTTCACGTACGAGTTTTCCAGAAAATCTATTTTAAAACTTGCATTACCTTTAATTTAATAAACTATGGACCGTTACATTTTAAATTTACCTATATAAATAGATAAGAATTTGACAATTGTTGCCATGTTACGTCTCGCGCAACTGAATCACTAGCCAGTCATCGATGCAAAGGTGAACTGCAGAAACAAAGAAGCCATGTCTTGACGTGCATATGACTATAATCGAAGTCTGAACGAAATCTGTACCGCGATTCTTAAGTACTCAAGAGGCCATTTCGCTGTTCTATTTGCAGGAATGCTGACTGCCCGGATGGTGGAACTGCTGTTGTGGGTAGCCTATCAGCGGCAGGCGACCGCATTAATTCTGCCATCAGGTAGGCAATCAGGGACAGACCCCGGATCACCTGCTCCCAATGGTCGACCTCCCGCAAGTAACGGCGCTATTCGAGAAGCGCTTAAACCACGCTCAGTTAACACATACACCTCAGGGGGCATTTACTACCTCACATCTAATGTTCTTTTACTGATAATGAAATGATTTAAAAAAATATATAAAATGCAACACTCAAAAGCCCTATTCACAAACAACCTCTGCTTACTTACACTACATCTTATTCGCAGGAAGCGTTAAAGCGAACCTTTCTCTAGTACTAAACTTCAAGTTGAGAGCTAAATTGTTAGGGACTAGCAGTGCTAACGGTGGGAGACGACAGATCCTATCGTCTGATCAGTGTAATAGTACAGCTGCTGTCTTGTGTTATTTTATTTTGTAAAAAAATGATTTAATGCAAAAAAAAAAAAAAAAACATGAATACATCCAGAACTCGCCGAGATGATTATTGAAAGTCATAATCAGAAAGTCCTGTACGCAGCCGACCACGAGAGTTGAAGGTTGAACCTACGCGACCCGTACCTGCAGAAATCCAGTACGAGGGCGCATTGCTATGACTAGGATTGGATCGTAAGTTCTTAGCCCCAATACGTTAGGAAAAAAATTACTTGCTTGATTGGCGTGACAACTCCGTCTACAGTATAGGAATCGTGTGGTCAGGCCTCTGAACCTACCTAACCCCGCAGGAAACATTCCTTATGTATTAAATGCAGGTTGTTGACCTGCCAGTGTGGCTCAGAGCGCTGAGGCGCCGCACAGTGGATCCGGGAGGTGCAACGGGACCGGGCACGAGGCCAGGTTCCCAGTACCAGCCCGCCTGACTGCCGTTTCTAAGCGGTTTCCCGAAACCATCTAGTCGAATGCCGGGACGTACCCATCTCCACTACGAAGACTACACATTTCGCAAACAAACAAAAAATGCATGTTAACGCGCCTTACTACCGATTTTCTGTTAAAATGTTAGTTCGATAGGAAGCGAGCTCAACATTAAATCTCAGGCACACTTGGCTGTCCTAATTCCACTTTTGTGTGCGAGTTCTGTAATAAGTTTCATACGATTTGATTGTGTCGCATCAACGAGTTGAAGCACAATTGGATCATTGCATTTTTCCAGTACAATTTATTAGCCACTTATTATCACGCAATCGTGTATTAGCCACGTTTTGCTCTTCCAACACCCTAACTCCGTCACTTCTTTCAGATCCCAACAAACACCAACTGAATGCGTGGTGTGATTGGGGTGAGGAACGTAAGGGGGGGGGGCGTCCATTAACCCCCCCTCCCCCCTGTGGTGAGGTCTGTCAGGAACATCTAACGTGAGATCAACGTCAGGAGACCTCTTTTCTTTTTTTTTATATTTCAGCTCATTTAAATAATGGAAGCCCCCTAAAGGATACCGGACATAGTCTATTAATTGAACCACCGCAGCCTTCACCTGAAGCCATGGAATCCGAAATTTGGTTGGCCAGATTGGGATCGAATAAGCATCCTCCCGAATGTCAGGAATGAGCGCTGACTTGAAGGTTTTATGAATATAGCCCTAATGAAAATCTCTTCAAAAATCTGTTATTTATCAAGCACACAATATGAAAATTATGTAACTAGACTATAGAATAAATATTTAACAATACACTCCACAAGTTGTATTCGAAATATATCCGTACTGCCTCCATACAGAGGGTGATACGACGGTGCAATAAAAATGATCTTTGCTTGGCGGCCGCAAGGCACCATGGAATAACCAATTTTATTAATTAGTCGATTTTCCGGGTAATTACGTAGAAAATTCAGTCATCAGCAAACACAGTGACGGAAGTCTATGACTTTGGCCAGTTTAATTGGTTATCTTTAGCCTTTTCAAGGTGGCTTCCTTTCTGTAGTAGCTTTAGTTTCAGAAACAGATAATTATTGGAGCATATCTTACCTCACGAAAGGCGGATGACTGAGGTCGCATACTTGATTACGTATCAAAAATTCCTTTGCAGATGTTTCTCCGTGAACCACTAAAAGTGTTCTCTAACATGGCTTCATGTTCTGTGACCATCTGAATGGCGTACTAAAGAATACGGCAAGGAACATATTTCCGTATATTGTGTTATTAGCTCCTATTATAGGTAGAAAATTATGAATATTTTATGTACTTATATACTTGTACTATTAAGTATAAAAGTAAATAAAAATAAATATACTAGTTGTTTTTTTATGTTTATGTGTGTGTTAAAGACACATACGGTTACAAAGTAAACGATAATATTATAACCATTAATATTGTTTTCAAAGAAGTTACGTAAAATAAAGAAGTTTGAAAAAAAAAATCACATCTACCAAAGCCAGTATATATTTTTTAAATATCTACTTTTTAAATATCTTACAATTGAACATGTAGTATTTAATGATAACGACTTTTTACAATAAGTCTGGTAATTATTACTACCCTTTAAAATAAAATACCTTTCATTAATATCGATACTTGCATTTACTTATTTCCACATTATTATTTTATCATTCGGTGACTGACCACGATACTGTGCGAAATATTCGTATGGGTCAGCTAGTATACTATAACTATTCATTTAAAGATTTAAGAGTTCCTTGTTGTAACCAAAGAGAAACTTTAAGTAGGCCTTCCGGCACCAGAAACGTCAACGAGATGGCGTTAGAGTCGTTTCCAAGATACAAAATTTGTTCGCATTTTGTAAAATCGACTTTTTGCAGGGAAGACACCTATTTAGATAATCTTAAAAAGCAAAACAGTATCTAAATATTACATTTCATCCAAATCGTTAGAGCCGTTTCCGAGATACGACATATATTGTACATGAATTGCTTGTTTAAAGATATTAGATTAAATAAATTATGATGTTTGACTTTTTGGCAACAAGTTCTGTTACTGTATCGCATTACTAGGTTATCATGTAGTCTTTCATTGCAAGTACTGGTTTCATTTCTTCTTGTCTTCTTACAATTGCAAAATCGGATTCCTTGCTTCAGACTGAAGGTTTTGCTAAGAGATGTTAGCTGTAGCATATATTTTTCTTGTACCGTCGATCACTGGTCAAAACTTTACAGGCCAATTACAGCCTCAGCGATCGCCACAAGCGATGTTCTAACTCGAGCACTGTACCAATGGCTTGGACGTCAATCAGTCACTTGACTTCGTTAACATGTGATATGATGGTTGACTTCCATCATTTAACCCCAGGAGTCTATGCTAATGCCCTGGTTCTTCACTTCTTACTTTCTCCTACGCCCGTTGAGGATGTGGGACAAAGAAAGAAAAGGAATTCGACGTGGCATTTTGAAGGAATTATTTCAGCTATTGCCTGTAGTGATTTCGGGAAAACATAGCAAACTGAATTCTGGGCATCCGAACGGGAATTTGGATCTGCGTCCTCCCGAATGCCAGTCCCAATTGTTACAGCTCACTCACCAGGTCCTTCCGAGACACTGCAATGTCGCCACCCCGAATGTGTCGTGTGCGCTCACTCCAAAGGCAGTGCCGAGAGGTTTATCATTTGACCATAGCTATGTTGGTACACAGTTGGGTGATATAGAATTGTGGAAACTACATTTCCTAACCCTATTATGCAGGTCTCTATGGTGCAGATTTCATCCACCGCCAGGGCTGGAACTAGCTAACCCACTGACATTTAAGAAACGCTGCTACGAGAGAGGCAATGAAATACTTTCGTTCAGCTTCTTAGATCTGAATGTATGATTTTGAGGACATAAAATATGCCCCATTATCGACCTAGAACTAAAACTTATGGTACAATACCTCGCTGATTTATAGTTGTTAACAATACCAGCGCAATACTTTTCTGCTGCGAAAGCCATATTTGACCTCAGACGGCAGACAAATGGACTCGCAGAAAGTGGTCTGCGTTCTCGTTTTCGACTTGCTGATTTCCCAGGAGAACCTCCATTCGACTTGCGCAGATCGAGGCATCTCGCGTTCCGTTCCGGAGCGGTACCTTTGAATCAGTAGTCTGCCAATCAGCTGTTCCATTCCAGTCTCAATCGATTATCTCCGGCGCGAGTAATTTCGGCAGAAAATTTTCTCTTTGCCCAAGGCGGCCTTTCTGTAAGCTACGATCACGTTTCCGTCGGGATATTGGGAGAGTTAAGCACCACTCTGGGAAATAGAAAGCAGATAAGACCAGGAGCTAATTTCAGCAGCTCGTGATGTCAGTAACGTGCAAGTCAAATTTTCCAAAATTAGAATTTATTTACCTATCTGCAGTGCCGTTCATGCATAGAACTGTCTACGGATGATCTGAAATCATACCGTCAGTCCTACAGCCATTATTTTTTGGCCAGTTGTCATTAGAAGCAGAAAAGGAATGTTGACAAGGAACGGGAAGGAATTTCGCATCGACTAATTTTAGGAAACCGAGGAAAATTGAAATCTGGTTGGCCGGATGGAGGTTTCGAACCTGCGTCCTCTCAGATGGGAGGCCAGAGCGGTCCCGCTCGTCCATCAGGTTCGGTCTTAGACGGTTTTCTTATCTAGGAGAATGCTAGGACGCACACTTTCACCACTAATATTTTAACGCTATAAACAATAACTTTTAAAGATTCACAGAGACAGAGAAAATATAATTTAGTTCCTTAGAATAAGAGATGTCCACGTCTGAGGTAACGGAAAAAGAAAATCTTCAGATCTTTCCAATAAACAGATCCCTAGTGAAACTGTCCAAAATGGGGAGTGAAAGATTGATATTTACACTCTTAAATTTGAACATACTGCAAAATGTGTGTAAAATAACTAAGCATTTGTCTTGCAATAAATGTAACGTATACACAGCGCCTATGGAGAGAGAAAATACGATAGTTCATATCAAATCGTCCGTGGCATGTCCTAGTAAAACTTGAGGGTTCCCTAGAAAACAGCACTGATTAGGCAGACACCAGTTTATGTGCCCCACTTTCCCTCATCTTTTTTTAATATGTAAAGGTTATCACAAGCATAAGACAGATATTACACCTTGACCAAGCGCAAGGACTTCTTTCAATTAACTGTCTAGCTCGTTATATACAGCCTATATGTTTAGTAAAAACAGCGGAGAAGAGAAGCAATTCTGCCTTTAAGACTAATACTTGAAGAGCGAATAAAGATAAACAAAGATACTTTTACGGCATTTGTTGATTTACAAAAAGTTTTTCAGAGTGTTAGTTGGGATAATATGTTCAAAATTTTAAAAAGCCTAAAATATGGAGACAGAAGACTATCCTATAAACTACATTAGAATAGAGTGGCTATAATAAAAGCAGATAATCTTGACATACAGGCATTAGTTCAAAAGTGAATTAGACAAGATTTTTACCTCCATTGATATTCAACTTGTATATAGAAGAAGCATTAAGGAAAGTAAAAGCAAAATTTACATGTGGCATAAGTGTTCGTGGGGGAAAAAAATCAATATGCTACAATTTTATTATTAGCAGAGCAGTTTGAAGAACTTGAGAAATTACTGAATGGCATGAACAAAATACTGAAGAAAGATTTTGGACTAAATATAAAGCAAAACAAGATGAAAGTGTTGAAATGTAGCATTAACGACAGCAATAATATTAGATTAAATATAAAGATAGGATTGGATGCAATAGAAGAAGTAAGTACATTCTGTTATATGGGAAGTAAAATTACAACTGATGGGCAAAGCAGGAATGATGTTAAAAGCAGTATAACAATAGCGAATAGAGTCTTCTTGAAAAATAATAATCTTTTAGTGTCAGGTACTAAGAAAGAACTATTTAAAACTCCATGAGTTAGCAGAGAACTTTATGATAGTGAAGCATGTATTATAGGAATATCAGAATTTGAAGTGTGGTGTTATAGAAAGATACCGAAAATTAAGCGGACAATTTAGTACGAAATGAACGAGTTCTGGATATGGAGAGGTTTGTGGAAGAGTAGGTCATATTTTAAGACATGTGGCATTGGTTAATTAGTTAGTGGAGGGAACAATGGAAGGTAAGAACTGTAGAGAGAGACAAAGATTATAACATATGAAGCCGATAATTGGGTACGTAGGTTTTTAGGGGTATGTTGGGATGAAGAGGTTAACAGAAGATAGGAAGAGAGGGAGGATTGCATCAAACCAGTCGAGAGACTGATGATGCAACATTTCTTTTTTTTTCTATGGAAACATCTCCGCACAAATAATAAAAAATATTGATGAAATTATCACTATTATTATTAAGATGTATGCCTCAGATGATATATGGAGCCGTTGAGTTAAAAGTTTATGGAGAAGAAAGTAATAGAAGTACTCCAGTTCTTGTTTCTTCTATTTTCCCTCTGTAATTAAGAATAGCGCTGGGTCCATCAACATCTATACAATCTTATAAAGACAGTATACACAGGGTATTAGTATTTTGACAACACCACTGTCGGCACAGCCGTAAAGGCTACCATTTTATTATATAATTTTTTCTAGGTCTCTAAGTATAGTGCACGTCTTGGTCATAAGAGCCGGGATAGGACTGTAAAAAATCCGGCCATTGTGCTTTGAAGAAACCATTGTGGCATTCGTCTTGAATCGCTTTGGGAAGGAATGGAAAATCTAAAACTGGAATGCCATACAGCGATTCGAATGAACCTGATAACGAAAGTCAGATCACAACGTTATCATTCGCCGCCCGACTTCTTTCTAACCATATGTTCAAGATGCTCGGAGGTGACGTATTCAAAAAGATTAAAAATATACAGTTATAAGAAAATCAGTGGAGTAATTCGAAAATTACAGTATCGCCGTGAAGTAAAGTAAGGACTCGGGTTAGCTAGCGAGGTTGCCTGCCCGAGTTCGTGGCATCGACTGGCGCCATCATTCGCAGAGCTGTGGTAATCACGGGTCACGTGGCCGCTCCTCCAAACAAAGCACGGCTCGAGGAGTGGGGGAGGGGAGGAGAAGAAAGCGGAAGGTAGACTCGCTGCGAGATTTGAGCTCTGCGCTGAATGATACTCCGACTGAAAAGAAACAAAGAATCCGCCTGTCCAGCTGGGGACAAAGCGGCAAGGATGGAAGTGACCTCGAGGAAGAGGAGGGTGGGGTGGTTAATAAAGTAGACGACGAGGAGAGCTGATAATTCTTATCTGGCCTTCTCTACCACTACTGTGGGCGTGAGAAGAGAAGCGTGAAGAGCAATGAACTCCTAGCTTCACGTAACTGTTGGTCAGAAATATCTTGCAGATAAAAAGCGTTCACGTGACGCGAAGGAAGAGGGAGGGAGGGAGGGAGGGAGGGAGAGAAGAGAGGGGGGGGAAGGGGAAGAGATGACGTGAGGCTTAGCAGACAGGTGCTGCCCCATATCTGGAGGAACGTTTTTCAGGCCCCGCATAAAACGCTTTGCACCGTGAGTGCTGGGAGGTAGGTGTGGTGAGCTATGCGGGCTTCGTCCTGGCGCCAATGCCCGCAGGATCTCTGGCCAGATTCAGGACATACTGTTTTAATACTCAAGAATGAGGAAATGTTAGGACCCGGTAGTTCTTGACCCTTGCTGAGACGCAACGCCGAAAATGCGCTACAGACGAAAACTGTTGCCAGCTGCACTAGCAAACATCTGCACTAGTTTCTTATTTATGAAATGCAACTTGTTTACTCGCGCTAGTGATCAGAACAATCGTCACGAATAGACTTTTGGTACGCAATGGTCGTCTGATCATTTAGAAGAAATTAATCATTTTCTCAGTGCAACTTTAATTGCAAATAAATTATGTTTGTAATTTAGCTGTTTGTTTCTCATTCTTTCTAACACTTCGTCTTTGTTCTGTAGTGCACTAATTTTCTTGATTATTATACATTATCTATCGTGGAAAATGTATAGCCACATAATTTTAAATATTTTGAATATTTATCATTTTTTATCAAATCATTTCATTTTTATTAACAATATACCGTATTTAAAAACCTAATAAAACATATTTCTTTTATGTTTTTAAGATCCAAAGAAAACTATTTTTTTTTATTTTCGAGAAAACAACTAAGCTACAAAGTAGGTGTTCCTCGGAAATGGAACCGAACTTTTATTAAATGCAGACATTTCCAACGTCTTTTTAAAGAGTTCCACGTGAGTTTTTAAGATCCTAACATCATTATTTCTTTACATGATCCTGCTAGTTTGGCCGGATTCGATAAAACGGACAAAAGGACATACAAACAAATCATAAAACAATGAAGTTACTTGGTTCACAGACACAGATGATGTTTACTGCAACCTCTCCACCCTCCCATCCCTTCTCCACTCTTGGCAACATAATCTTCATAAAGCCGTCATTGAAGCCAGGCATGCTAATAAGGTAAATGCGTATGAAATTTTTGGACCGGCTGCCAAGAATGGTAATTCTGGCTGCAAAGTAACAAGTGTCTCTGCCATGGCTGAACCTACAGTTTAACGTGGAATCAGAACGGAGGAGGATTAATGATCAATTTTTACACAATCCTGACTATTGTAATTACTATAAGGAAAACCATGCCCTAGCAACTGAAAGAGTAAATAATGATTTCTTTATAGAAAGCTTCCCTTTCGTTTTGATAGAGGTGCCCAATATAACGATTTAAGGGGTAACTGTGCTCCCAGCAACAGCAATCAAACCTGGAGGCGCAGATTGTCAGTTCTTAGTTGCTTCCTTTTATTTGTGAGGGATTAAACATCCCTCCGGTCTCTTCACGCTCATCCCCCACTTCTCCCCTAACCACAAGTATTATAAAGCGGGATCCTCTTGGTTCCAGGAGAGGGGGGGGGGGCGGAGAGAAAGAGCGAAGGATGGCCCAAATGACGTCCTAAGCCCCTCAAAGTAAGCCTGATAAAAGGCGACAGGTTTTAAGTGCCTGGCTATAGCAACAGAATCGACTCCATAAAGTCAAAGAAATTACGCACTGAAAGCATAAGATCAGCGGTGCTGTCGGTACAGAACACTACTTTACCACCAATTACAGGGCTTTAATGCTTAATCAGTTACTGACGAGGTATTTTTATTTGAATCTAAGAGATTTCATCCGAAGTAAAATATTTTTGGGAGTATACAGTTACCGAGGCTGTAGGATGAAAACGATTATTAAAAAATCGAACGGAAAATTTTTGAAATAAGTTTCACAACTACATACGTTTCCAGATCATAAATATTTTCTTCATTGCTTATTGGAATAAGTGGAATGATCCGGTCAATACGTAATTTGGTGTAGCACTGATTGTGATGTCACAAGACATTTAAACCATAATTAGGAACTTTAAAATGTAGTATTTAATTAGAATAAGGTTAGGATTAAGTAATTTCAATTACGTAGCGAGAGTGAGGCGGAGAGTATTTTTTAGTCTAAGATTTCAAGTGGCTACAGATACTGTCATGGCGGCTAAGCCATGTGGGAGAAGTTCGGACACCTTGCTTCCGCCCAGAGTTTGGCGGGGATAGGATAGTATTGTAGCCACCCTACAAACACAAAAGCCACCTCTCCGGTAGGGTAACATCGGTGGAACCTGTGTTCCCACCCATTTGGCAGAGAGGGTCCACTCGCCAAATGGGAAAGTAAGAATCCAATGTTGGCAGTACTCCCCTCCTGTAGAGGATCAGCATACCCGAATCCCGTTAGGTGGGTGTTATATAAGCCCTGACAATGGAACCATATTCTCAGTCTTGGTCAGTTCTGTTAGATGTGTTGTTCAGTCTGTGCTCAGTTGGCGATGTGATCGAAGTGATGACTGTCTGCGCCGCCGGCCTGCCAATATGATGTAAGACAAATTTTCTCTCTCTCTGTGTACTGTAGGCTCACTCTCGCTACAAGTTATGGTGTAAGAAACATAGAACTTTTAAGGGAAAGTGTTTGATTTCCATGTGTTAAAAATCAGGAGAACTATAGGGACTTGCCTAATCGTGTTCCAGATTTCAAATATAGACCTATGTATGAATGTGAATGATCAGAATACAAATTTACTTTTGTGAAATTCATAATTACTCATATACTTTATTTCTTTGTGACTGTCTCCCTCCCGACCCCGTCACCAGGTGATAATGATGAAATGAATGCAAGTCAATCTTCGGCTAAGAGGTTCGATACTTGAAATATTAATAAAATAGCCGGAAATAATTAGAAGGACGGGTGGGAACGTTACAAGATGACTCACCAGATTTCTGGTCAGCGTTTCTTGAAGACGGAACACGAACACCAGCTGCTGGTACACTCACCTGAAACAAAAAGGTTCTTATTAGCATCATTCAACACCCCGAAACAAATGTTTCTCGAGTAAAGTATTATTTCTTCATGGAATGTGACTAAATAAAGATACGAACAGCAAAAAGTTTTTAGCTTAATGAAAAATAAAATCCTATACAATGTTCTTCATCTGCATAGTTATTATACAATCTTTTTTTTAAAAAAAATTGTGGGTGGTACGGTATACGAGTATTATACAACAAAACTAATATTTAGTTTGTCGATTAAAGCACGTATCGTCACGAGGGAAGAAACAAATTATGGTATTTCTCTAACCGTATCATTCTCGATAGGGCAACCCAATTAAGATAGGAGAAATTGTATTTCGAGATGAAAATATTGTGACCGTGCTGCTCAATAAATTCATGCCAAAATTATGTTGTCAATTTTCCAGACAAACATCTAAATCACGTCTGTAACAAAGTATTACTAATCATCGAAACTTTATTTCTTCTTTACAGAAATATTACGTACTGAAATGAGTTTTAAATATTTCAAAACGATGAAATTACGTCACAGTTATCAAAAATCGTTAAAAATATCACCATACTGACAGCCAAAACATTTATACTTCACAATTCGTAAAACAGGAAAATTTAAAATTAAACACAAAAAATCGAATAAAACACAAAAAGAAAGTTTCCACTGATTATTGTGAAAATGTCCCTGTTGTATTTGTTCTCGTACCTAATTTATTGCATGCGGTAGCTGAAGAGAGAAAGAATTCTGTAGAAGACAAAGATAGATTTCCATTTCGTCTTTAAATAGTAAATACTATTTCTCCACACAAAGTTCTATGCTTGCCCCCAGGAGGCGAATCATAAAAAAATGTTGGCATATGATGATTCCGCCATTCATTAATGAGTGGGGTTGAAAAAGGACGTAACAAATCAATTCCATTACAAAATAACTATCTAAATGCTTACTTAATTATTTAAAGTAGTTGGAGATTATAAAGGAAAATGAAATAATTCAAATGAACGAGTGAAGTGGACTTCCAATTGCGTCCGTTGTATGAACGCCGGATTGCGAATTCCACCCGTACTCGATACAAATGCTCCCAACGTATGTATAAATGGATTTTCTGGTTAATTAGATTGTTGCAGTCACAAGAGGGGGAGCGCAGCCTTCCGCCGCGCTATTTAATGCCTATTAAGGAAAGCTTATTTCTCCCCTTCAGACCAGTCGTCCCCCAACTTGGGCAGTCGGTCCCAGGGCTAATTTATAGCACTGATTGCGAATGCGAAAGCCACCGCCGGCTTTTGTTTTGTTTGCAGATTATTCCGTCGCAGCGTCCTAATGCGCTTATTCTCGGACGCTGGACTGACAATGTGGAATTCGTAAAAAGGACTGCGAGGCAATGCAAGATAAACGCTGCGGTGATTGCGTTTAAAAATAACACCGACGGATAAACTTTAATTGAAGTTTAACTGGCTGGAAGAATGGAGTGCGCTTCAAACGAAAGTGATCATCCGACGAATTGGATTGCCCGACACAATGCATACTCAGCAGGACTGTTATTGCAGAAACATAATCATGAGGGCGCAGGAAATTCTGCCACGTAATTATAGAAACGTCCGGATTTAATATTTCTGTAAAATGATAATGACAAGAACCAGTTATCAATGTGGGCTTTTAATTTTTAGTACAACCTTTTTCTGTTATAAAAGATAAACATATCAAGGGTATTTATATTGAAAGCATTGCTATTGTTATGTTACTTTAAACCTTAATTACTTTACTAAACCACAGAATGTATTGATTTACAACAGCCGAAACGGAAATTGGAGGACATGAGAAAAACTTAAACCGCGAGTTCTTTTAACAAAGTATTGGGCCAGAATCTAGGTATACTGTTAATTATGATATTTTCACCCATTTTTGTACTTTACGGTAAGGAAAGTGAAAATTTTTCGTCCGCCAAGAAGTATTTTACTCCCAGAAAGGATAATGGATGTCTGGATAAAAGATATTGGTTGCAATCAGGAAGAAAGAAGAGATGAACGCAACGAATCTATTTCACTTGAGTCATAATGAACATGCTGCATTGTTAATTACCGTGCCTTAAGACAATTTTAAATGTTCCTTAGATTACTGCCTCCTTTTGAAATAGAAAATTCACAATTACATTCAACTCACCACTTTGCATTTAACAACAAATCATAAAATATTTCACTATTATTACCTCCGAGAATAACAATTGTAAAAGTACCCCTTTTGTGAAAAATAACTTAAAGAATGCATCACACGTGAATGGTGTTAAGTTGTGTAGTAACTGCTGATGATAGTAAACGCGTGTGTGGTCTTACTGACATGGTGCCAGAGTTTCAGGTTGTCAGGTATTCCTCTTCTTTCTGGCTGGACACACAGTTTACCGTGAACAGAGGAAAGATTTTCTAGAGGTGAAGGACATGTTAGTCACCCTAAAAATTCCGTTGAACCGCAGTTTTAAATCATGCACTCGCCGTTTAACTTCTATAACATCTTAAAACGATGTAAGAAATTTTACTGGATATGTATTTATTGTAAACTTCAATAATTTCTGGTGTTTGCTTAAAGATCAGGAAAACCAATACGCATGCCCAGAACTGCATCAGTATGATCGCACCGATCCCTGTGGGGGAGTGATAAGGTTCTTGTCTACATTCGGAAGGACATGGGTTCAAATAACCCGTCCGGCCATCCGGTTTTTCATAGTTTCGCCGAAATCAGTTCAGGTGAACGCCGGGATAGTATCCTTTTTTTTTTTAAGCCGTGGCCTAATTCCTCCTCATTCCTTGTCTCCCGTCCTTTCCCGCCTCTAATAACCTCTATGTCTGTAGCACACCACTAGATTGGACAGCTACTTGTTGTTGTGGATCTGGCGCTGTGTAGTTACGTGTCCGCAATCCGATTAACTGTATCGCCGCCTGCGGCTCTTGTCTGGCAACAGGATCGACAGCTCAGCACGACCGCTAATTGTCCGCAGGGCATCGAACACAAGGCCAACAGCTCGCGGCCAACCACGTATCCTCCTCATATCACTTTGCATAGAAGACGGATCTGAACGCAATTAAAACTCCAAAACGATTATCCCTTCTAATTTCTTCACATATTCATTTGAACGTCTCACCTCAATTTTCTGCATCAAGTATGGTAAGCATTAGCTTTACACACAATTTCCCGTGTAATAATAATAATAAAAAATATTTTTCGTTTTTAAAATGTATTCAAGGATCCTTCCCTGCCACCAATTTTCCACCACAACTCTTTCCAGTGGGTTGCTTGCCTCCTCTTCAGTGATATGCTTCAAACGTTCCTCTAGTAAAATTAATTCTAGTTGCACTTGGTCCGTACAATGTGTTTGCGGTAGTTATCCTCAGATGGGAGTTGTCCAGGCAGAGTTGGCGGCTCCTCATTAGAGGCTCTTCACACCAGCTCCGCTCCACTGCACTCCACGCCTGCCAACTCGCTTAACGCAATTTCGGCACTTTCTGCTTCTCGCGTCTGATCAGGCGCGGGAATGTAATTTGGATCGGAGCCGAGGATCACAGAGTTACTTGTACGACACTTCGACTGGCTGATACCATGTATTATTTCGCACGCCCCCGTTTCTCCGATTGCGCACTGCGAGTTTCAAGAATTTCCTCAAAGGCTTTGTGGTTTCTTTCTAGAATAGAAGATGGTATTTCTGTGACTCCTGTAACTGCTCCTGCTGCTTGCTTTTCGTTAGCACGATTGGTAGAACAAAGCTAGCATAGCACGAATAGACATTTTACCATTTATTTTCAAACTCTTCAATTATGCTAGAGAGAAAAAATTAATATTTTTTATGAATATTTTCTTTTAAGCGGTTAAGATTATTTTTCATTAATCAACGGCTGTCCTTTAATTACCCATGAAAACAAGATCTTATTTATGGCAGTATGGATATTTCTCTTAATAAGCTCAACATTGCTGTCGACGGAAGTGTCAAGAGTAAAGTTTTTTAATTTCTTCTGGTTTGTTCACTATTTGTTCTTTGTCAAAATTTATGAAAAGAGGATCAGAATAACTGCTGATCCTTGATTGATCTTATTTTCCAAGTTACTATTGAAATATTAACAAGAAATAATTTATTTGCCAGAGGTTCAGTTTTGTACAAATACTGATGATTAAAGATATCTTTAAAAATTGCTTTCACTCGCTATGTTCAATAGCATGTATTTTATTGCTTACTATTAGTAAGAATACATTGCATAAATGGGGTATCCGTGAAGATGCGGTGTGTCTGTGGTGGTATACAAACTGCTGACCACATTGTGATGGACTGTCCAGCAAGAAGATTATCTGGAGGCCTTCTCACACTGCATCAAGCTGGCCCAGCTGCCAGAAGATGGCTTCAATCTATAGATATAGTTATTTGATTGTACATGTCTTTTGTTGTACTTGGCATACGATAATAGTAGTAAGAATACAAATTATTATATAAAATACCTAATTGTTTTAAGCTTTTTTTAAAAATTATTGGTACTCCGTTACAAGATCATACAGCCACTACAATTTTCGCATGGTTATTTTAAATGATTATTCACACTGAATGTTACACAATACCTTCTTTCAAATCAAAGGATGAAATTGGCAGATATTTCACAATTAATATCTCGTAGAGCTAAAAAATCCATTTTAAAAATAATATTTTACATATTTCAAGTTATTGTAAAATAGTACATTCCAGTCAACTTGGCATTGCAAAAATGACAAATTGATAACAATATTTTGCTAACTTGATAGGCACTTCGTTGTTCATCATACTTAGATCTACAACTATCAGTCCTTTAGAGACCTCAGCTTTTAAGCAACAATTATGTTACTATGTAACTGTCGGATTTAGTTTTGTTAACATAAAAGGAGGGTCAGAATTACAGCTGATTCTTCATTGATCTGATTTTTAGAAGTTACTATTGAAACAGGACCAAGAAATAACTCAATTTAGCAGTCTTGTGATAGACCTATATTTTCTTTATCTGTCGAACTTGACATAAGAGGCTGACTTAAATTTTTATTTGGCAGTCTACAACGAATTTTACTACGATTGCGTAAAACCGTTAGACCTCTGCGGCTAATAGGTTTTCGATAGTTAAAAAAAACTGGCTCATGTTCAAGTGCATTTATTTTATTGTATGCTATTATTATGTAGAAAAACTATGGTATAAAATCACTAATTGAATTTCAAAAATGTTTTGTTACAGTTAATGCAATTTAAATATACCGTCGCCACGTATATAAACATTCGACTGGGAGAAGTCTGACGCCAGACAATAGGTACTGAAATGAATTACGAAACAAATTATTCTTCTTAGCATTAATCCCGCATTGCAGGGTCTGCTTTACTGACTTCTTCCATTTATGGCGATCAGGTAGAAGCATTGTCTAGTTGCATGTCCTCCCGCAAGGTGTCCAGCCAGCGCCTACTGGGTCTCCCTCGCGGTCTTCGCTCCAATTGGATGCCATCCGTATGGATGACATCCAAAAACGTAACACATACACCATCATTCCATCATTCCATCACTCCAGTCAGCCACGAAAACTAGGCAAAGCAAACAGCCATAAGTTGTTAGTTCGCTATACAAGAATCTAGTTATGCAAGTACTAAATAAAATGGACCCGAATTAATTTTAAAGGATATTCAAACTGTTAAATGCTGATAATTAAATAAAAGTCCAAAAAAGTGCGAAATTATGAAAAATAAGATCTGTGATATTACGAAAACTTTTAGAAAATGATTATAAAACAGATTTATAAAATTTAAGTAGTTCAGCAGGCCAAAAATAGTGGCAGGAACGTCACATGCAGCAAAACAACATATTTAAACAAATAGGCTCATATAGAATTAATCTTAATTTACTATGTTCTTTTTTTAAAAAGAAGACCGCAAAGAATTGTCTTATTTTTTTTCCAACACGGTTTCTCTGTTGGCGTTTTGTCTTTATTTTTAAATAATATTAGCAATTAATCTATTGTCACATTTATTTATTTGGATTTAGTAATGGTAGTCAGGATTAGAGATCTGCCACAAGCATGGCAAGTCTTTATACTTCTCAATAATCTCCAACACAAAGTCTTGTTAAGACGACATTTAAAAAAAATTTTTAAGTAAAAAAAAAAAAAAAGAAAAAAATCGTCCTAATTGTTACTTAATAATATTTAAAAATTATTTTCAATTCTACATTCAAAATAATATTTAAATAACAGCAAAACAAATATTTCTATACCAGATTCAAAACGAAAAAGAAATGGTACAATCCTGTGTAGTCCACTCAAGGCACTGATGTCGGTGATAGAATAGGTGTTTGGACCGCGGTTTCACCACACACGAGCCGACTCGAGTGACGGCTTGATGTCGCTCCACGTGGTTTTCCCCACACACCGTCAGTCGGCTTGATGGCATGATGGACGAAACTGATGTATATTGGACTGACCGGATATCCAAGTAATCCTGTCAGTCCACGTATCCACATCAATTTCCCCCCAGACGACACGATAATGGAGTGGCGTCGCTCCATTTGGTTGGATGGAGCGATCGTGTATGGCCGCCTTTACATCGCGTGCTGTTCTTGCAACTGAAGTGTTGTTGCTGCTTATAGCTGGCTGTACCATCGCAGACGACCCTCTTGCATTTTCTCTGGCATTGGAGCCACACCAATGCCACCCGATGTTCTCCTTCCTAATGCGGACAGTGAATCATCTTCATTTCCACGACATGCACCTGTTGTTCATGCCAACATTCAGTTCCATACAGTGCCACTGGCCGAACGATGGTTGAGTAAATCTTTGATTTAAGGTACAGTGCCACTATCCGGTCGAAAGGGACTCCTGTAACCTGACTCCACTTCGTCCAGGCTGCGTTGACTGTTTCAGACGTCTGGGAGTGTCTCACCATCCGAACAGATTACTGTTCCCTGGCATTTGAACTCAAGGTGCTGTCAATATTAACTGAACCCTCTTGGAACACCCCCATGTATTCGGTCTTCCGTTCATTACGTTGCATGCCGTGTTTGTCGAGAACTTTTCCATCGTTGGATTTGTTGTTCCATCTCTTGACGAGACTCGCAGGCGACCATGATATCATCAGCATAGATTAACAATTAAATTAACGTATTATTATTACTTTTGTCACAACGTGTCCAGATAACATCGAAACATAACGTAAGCTAACACTAGCGTGTTTCGTTGGAATGGCTGGTGTTTGGTAATCTAGATGAAAAGTATCCTTCATGTTACCCGGTAACGTAAGCTATCACCATATGCAGTTTGGGTCATGCGCAAACAGACAGACAACAGACAATAATTCCAAATTTTACGGTTTTAGCACCTTTACAATCAGTCATGTACATTGCAATTACTGTTTTAAAAAAAATAGTGTATAGGCATCTTTTTTACTATTTTACTGAATAGTGTAGAATTAAAAGTATATACTCTATATCTACGCAGTAGATATAGAAGTAGGCTACAGAATCTGAAAAGGTACAGTCTGAAATAGTTGTGAAGTTTTCTAATTATATATATATATATATATATATATATATATATATATATATATATATATATATATTTACTTACGGCTTTACGCCTCGTCGACGTCGAGATCATTATAGGTGGGATGGGACTGGGGGACAATAAACGGGAAGGAATACGGTCATGGCCTTTTGAAGGTGCATCCCGGTATTTGCCTGTAGTGATTTGGGGAAACCATGGAAAACCCAAATCTGAATTCCCGGAAGAGGATTCGAACCGGCGTCTTCCCGAATGACGCTCACCCACCACGATCGGTAATTATATGGGGGGGGGGCCTTAAGGGCGCATCGACGACGCGGTCATTAGCGGGTAATTATATGATTACTCTTTTCTTTATTACGAAACATCACAGGATTTCTTATGCTCAGTTTGCATTCCTTTTTTTCGTGTTGTTTATAACAAGCAAAATTCTGGTATTATTCCCACATTTTAATCCATTTTCCTGTGTTTTAAGTGAAATCATCGACAAGTAAAAATTATCAGCAGATTTCAGTAAGCCATTTTTTTTCTTTGACATATTATATTTGTATTAGAATTTTTATTCACTCCGATATTTTCATTGCCTGTTACACATATAGCAGCAGTGCTCTCGATGTTGTGCCGTCGTTTAAATATACATCGACACGAGATAGTTCCGCACGCGTTGGAAACCACAGCCGGCGGAACACATACGTCATCCCGCCCGAAACACCGAGCCCGTCGGTTGCTCCAATACACGACCCCATTACAGCTTCTAAATAGCTGTGAGCCCGGGGATAATGTGCCCCCACCCAGCGGCGGGCATTGTCCCGCGAGGTCCTTTATCAATGGAGTGTGCGAGTTGCATTCCCTCCACTCCCCGCGATGTCAGCTCTCCCCGGTTAAGACCGGAATTAGCGTCCACACGAGCACATACAGACGGGTCTTCTGCATGTGCGCGGTGAGAGCTGGAAATTCTGTCTCTTCAGCAGATTAGTCCAAAACAAACAGCGCAGCTCCAGGGACCCAATAAGCTGGTCAAGCAGGATAAAATGTGGCACTGGAGTTCTTTAGCCTTAGCGGATTTTGTCACTTGTACCCGTAGAGCAGTGTTAGAAAATGGGCTCACGACCGTTTTAACAAACGAAGGGGGGGAAATAAAACAAGTTTGAACAATATTTCCAGTCACTTAATTCCAAGATAAATGATTGAGATTTAGATTCGGATGGATCCTAAGTCATCGTTAACACTATGTCTCGTATATCTTACTAAACATTTTCAGACGCGGTTCGTCACACTTTCTGATAACAGTAGTAGAAATAGTGCCAGTATGGTACCACATCTAAGTCTGAATAAGAGTTATATCCACCAATGGTAGAAAAGAGGTATTACTATATTATCATCTTCATGTTGATGGTGCTTAGTTTCTAATCACAGTTCCTCTTGGGGATGTTAAACTCGACATCTCGTTAGTTTCAGGGAGATTAGGTCTGAATACGCCGGCACCGAAATTCACCTCTTTCCTTCAATAATCTTTATATATGAAACACACCTACACCAATAGACACATAGAGGTCAATAAATAAATATCCGCGCAGCTTCAGTCGTTGGCTAAGTACGACTCCTTTGGGAACTTCGGAGCTACCACAGAGCAGATATTTCACTATAAATAATAAAATTGGATTTATTTTGGATGGTTTACGAATCAAAACAAAAACTGGCAATGAGCTTCAATTCTTAAATAAAATTGCTTGGTGGAGCACTTTGGCCAATAACTTTCTTTTGCATCATGAAGCAACGACTGTCTGGAAAGGGACGGCGTTGGCCGCTGCTGAGTCGTGAAAAGGATCGGCCGAGCCTCCAGATGTGCCGTTCTGCTGTCTAGAAAACAGCTGCTCTAGACATGCCTAGACACCCTCACTCGACCCCGCCTCTGCATGTTCTCTCCTTCCAAACAAGTAGACTACACATCAGCGAGAATGTTTTAGACCTTACGTCGAGTTCGCATTTCTGCTACAAACCGTGTCAATTGTTAGCGCATTCGAAACATCCTATTGACACGACAGAGGATGTAATACCGGTTCTATATTACTGTAGTGAACAGTGTGTCACTCCACATTTTATCATATTAATAGGACCAAAGTGTGAATGGAAAGGTTGGTTGGAGAGACAGGGTATGCCACCTATTGACGGAAAGATGTGTTCTCTCTTTTCATGGCGAACGGTGGGGGTTGACCAGCGGCTTAGACACCTCATCGGCCAATGGAATTTCGCCCGCCAAAAGAGACAAAGGTTGCATCGGTCGCCGGAAGAAGAGGGTCAGTGAGCCACAGGTGCCTGCCCAAGCAACACTTCTGTGCCACCTCTCTGTGGATGCAGACCAAGAAGTGGTGTTAATTTATGAGTATAAGTGTGTTTTTCAGTGGGAAATAGTGCAGTGGTTAAACTTAAAGTTTAACTAAGTTTATGGTTGCTTGGCGCCGCGGTTGGACCTCCTGATCGACTAAGGATGCTGGTTAAGTGCATCTACACAACATCATGCAATTGAGAAGGTGAATATAACATTACCACTGAATTGTTTAGGAATCAAGACTCCAGTAAACGTTCCTGGGTGAAGCGATTCACCAGATAAGAAGTTCTCATGTCCAGTAAAATTGTTTATAATGAGCTAGTCGGACAATTTGTCTTGAGTCAACAGCGTGTAAACATAAGTCTCATGTAGGGTGGCGCCCATGGTATCAAATGTTGTTATTTTTGATAATTATAAAAAGGAAGGTGAATGTCAAATTTTTTATAATTAAATTCATCAAGTTTCATATGTGAAAATAAATGTCTAGTTATGTTTGTGAATCTTTTGTTCAGAGCAAATTTGACCCATTCCCCGCAAAAATGAGATGCTTATGAAATATCAATGTAAGAAGAATTGATCTAATATTAAAATTAATGTGAATATAAAATATTAAATTTCCATAATTATCATTGCTATTTAAGCACAGAGACGGTCGGACCGTCACATTACCAACCACCGATTACAGTAATGTACGTACAGTCTTTGACATTACTTTTGGCCGCTGCTGAAATATTCTATCACTCTTATTTTGCACAATCTGGCATCAATGTCATCCCAGGCAACAGGAACGCAATACTGGCTCCGCCTCCTCGCAATTTCATTGGTGGATATTTTATTCAGAGCCATCTATACTGCAGATTTTTCATTTCCTTAAGTCAATGCAGGAAACAATTGGCTAACAGGTAGGAATTAAGCTCCTCCCACTGACGATTCTTATTGGCAGAACAGTTCATCAACCTTCCATTATATTTCTATAATACTTTACCAAAATTCAGATCTTGAAACGTATCCCACAAGTTGTAATTAAGGGGGTTGCATTAAAGTGAGGCAGGAAACAGGCTCAATGCTATATATTACTACGGTTGATTACCATAAAACTATAACGATAAGATTGTTATACTCATTTTGATAATTCCTTCGGATAATATTTCACTCATATATCTGGTCAGTCCACAAACCAAGGGATAATCATGTTCCATTAGGTAGAATTTTTAGTACTACGAAACAACAGAAACAAGAAATTATTTCGGAACTGTCTCTCTCCAAGATGGATTGAATGAAACAGTCTTACTTCGCTGCGTTGTATACACCTATACGAGGAAAGTAGCACCGAGCGTCCAGTGGTCCTATGGTTAGCGTTCCGGGCTGCTGAGCGAGCGGTTCCGAGTTCAAATCCAAGTAGTTCTTATTTTTTTTTTTTTTTTAATTTTGAAATTTATCATTACTTGTATTTTCTTTTTAAGCGTATCAAAACTGCACATTGCTTATGAGTATAAGGTATCCATGATTCTTTCCTAACTGCGTCAGGAAATACGAAAAAGATCTGCGAAACTACCCAATGTTTCGTAACTAATAGCCAACGTAAGCATGAAAGATTTGCGGCGGCAGAACTGACGAAAATCTACACAGGTTTCAAGCCGCGCCGAAATCATATCATCTGTCCCTTTTCAAAAGACACACATGTGTCCAAAATAATTATTTCACAGTAGAACGATCATCGCGTTTCAGAAAGAAATTTTTTACAAGAGGAATTTTTGCTCTCTTTGTAGGTGGACGATAATGATTATGCACTATATAAATAAATGAGAGTTAATCGCGTAGAACTAAATAATAGCACCGCAACAAATTAAATGACCATTGTCACTAAAAAATTTACATCCAGATTATTATCGTAGGACAAAAATAAATTCTTTTATAACTGGTATAAGTAATTAAAGTTAATTTAGATTTGGGCTTAAAGACAGGGAGTTCTTAAAGTACCGTTTTTCCCGTTTTCTACAATGCTGTTAGTTGTTTTTGACACTATTACTTCATGATCTTTACAGCATTGGGATTTATTAAATACTGGGGATAAATGCGCATTATTTAACAAGGCGTGAAATTACCTGCGTTATTCTTTGTTTGGAATAACATAAATAAATTCAAGCATTTGGCGAATGAGGATGTCGCCGTTCGCGTGATTGTTCTTTAGTCTCCTGTATAAAGTGGAACGCTCAAGTTTTGTCACCCGTCACCCGTCATAATCGACTCCATAATCGCCTAGGTCTCAAGGATTCAAACAAACACAGTCTACCGGTAAAGTAAGGTTGATAATGACTAAAGACCGGAAGACCGAGCGTGGCGTGTGAGCGGTAACGCTCTGGCTCCAGGCAAATGCTGGGATGATTCTTATAGAAGGCCATGGCCGTTCCCTTCTTTAATAAATTCAACATCGATGAAACGTAAAGCAATAAACAAAAAAAATAAGGATAGGGAGGAGGTATTGTTAATAGATTACAAGCCAGCTGCGACCTCCTCAATAAATTTAGCCAGATCTATTTTTCTATGATTTTACGCCTCGTCGACATAGAGGTGATTATTGGCTGGATAGGAGTAGTGGCAAGGATTTCGGCCATGCCCTTGTAAAGAACCCATTCCGGTATTCATATGGAGTGATTTGGGGAAACCTTGGAAACCACAAATCTGTATCGCCGAACTTGGATTCGAACCTATGTCCTCCCGAATAAGAGATCAGAACGTAAACGATTTTCAGACGACGCCTAGTCATTCACAAGCCGTCACAGCACCGACAAACGCGTGTTCCGAAATGGTAAAGATGTAGAAAAATAGATATTTGTTCAACCTCTAAAACGGTAAATAAATAAAATAAAATAATTTGATTCTTTATCTATGAATGCTTGGGAGACGTTACTTTTTGTATTGCCCTCATGCAATTAACATGGATTCCCACCGTTTATTCAATTACTAGCTGTATGTTGGATAATTGTGAAACCAACAAAAACTTTTGCCAAATGTTCTGCTCGTGTTGAATTATTACGTGTAGATATTATTTACGCGTTATAAAGGTATTCTTCCTTGCCGAAGGAAGTAGGAAACTTAAGACTACTTCCTGGTAAGCGTTGTCATATTTACTTTCTGCGATGTTGCCACGATGTTCTGCGTAGTAGTAGAGCTGTAGCAATTTCCCTATACAAGAAATAGTGTCTCATAGCTGGACACACACATCGGCGAAATGAAAAATTATTTATGTTCCAGTCTCATCTAGAATATTTTCATTTAACTGATTACTTCTCTTGTAACAGTTCGATTCTTTATACAGATTACTATTCAATCACGGAATGTTGTATCTATATGTATATATTTTCTTTGGTCATATAATTGATGAAGCACCAGCTTCTGTAAGTTTAGGTGTCTGAGTGGTAACGCGCTGGGCTGTCAACGTGCTGGTTCTCGGTTCAAGCCCAGGTGCTGTAATTTTTTTTTTTCATTCTTTATCTCCTTTTCACTTGTTGCAAAATACATATCATTTAAGTAAGTTTATATATGTTTCGTGGTCAATTGGAACAGTTGAAAAGAATCATAAAATTAATGTTTTGGCTGAAATGAGAAAGTGTCAACGCATCTTGCGCCAATAGGAACTGAAAGCCAGTTTTCCGATAAATTTAATTTAACCATTACGATTTGTGCCACTCAACTTTACCAATTTTTTTCTAGTTCTGATGGCAAAGGCGGGAGATTGATGATTGGGGTAATGATGGCTGTTTAAAAATAACAAGGACCTAAATCAAACTAATGTGCGGTTTTTGTAGCTAATGTTCCTGTTGGACACAGTGGTATTAGCAAGCAAATCAGAATTGAAAAAATGTGAGTAGTTATTATTACGAAAACAAAAAATCATCATTGACGAATAACATGCTAATGCGAGGTTCCGTATTTAAAAAAATGATGCTCCTACTAGTGATCAGTAATGATATAATTGATGTATATCCTCAATATAATGACATGATAACCTTATTTCCGAAATCTGAAATTGCAAGAAAAAAACAGGAAATTTGAGGAAGGAGGAAAGATAATGCCAGGCTGGTTATAAGTTGATATTACCTTAACTTCTGTCTCTGGTAATCCAGTGAGGACGGTACTGTAAGTGGCTCAGATTCGCGGAGCCATGCTGATCCCGGAATCTAGTGCGTTGTCTCGCGGTTCCACGGTTCGTGTCAGGCCGCGGGCAAAAGTGGTTTCATGAGCGTTATGGTTTTCTGGTGTTGCTTGTACACGGGACAGTGAAAACATATTATACACTTAATGAGAGGCAAAAGCTACATATGTCTGCATTTTCGTTGTTATTCTTTAGTAACGTAATTATTAATGCAATGGCTCGGAAAAAATTAGTTTTTAAGTAATGTAAAAAAAAAAAAAAAAAAAAAAAAAAAACGGCCTCTGTCTTTGAGAAGGGGAAATTTCACATTTCGTATTTTTTTTATTTAAAACGAAATTTTGATGACTGGATCGTGAATGTGAATTGAGTACTGTCTAATGTCACTGCTAAACTTTACCCTTCATCCAATTCGTTCGGCTATGAATTAATGTAAATATATGATTTGTAATTGAGTCTAAACATTACTGACAAACATTTTTAAAAGTGAGGCTCAAAATTTTTTGATATTAATAGATCAGTCAAACATCCGTATAATTCAATCAATGAAACAATCCATCATTCAACCAAAATATTATTGGATTAATTTCCTATTCGTTTGCTGAATAGTAACGCAAACAAGATTTAATTTAGAACTACTGGTATCTGTATGTATTGACATATTAACCTGTTGTACGCTGAAGTGATGCTAAAGTCAAACACAATCCATTTCAGAATACTGAAATGAGTAACAATCCAGTCTTACAGTACAAATCAGGATACTGGATGTAAATTCATTTAGCCAAAGTTTCAAGCAAGTAGTTTGTTTCCTCATAGTTGTAGAAGAATGATAGCCAGGATATGGACGTCGTAACATCCACAAGGAAGAGGAGTGGTTTTTGTAAATATCCTACGTTTCATTTATTCTAAGCTAAAAGCTATCAGTTTCTAAATTTCTGGAAGATTTTGTCCCGAGATAAAAATCATAAAATAACAGATAGAAATAGTGACACTTATTTTGCGTAACGTTTTGGTAACAGATAAACTACTATGTTGTTAAGTAAAAATTACGTGTCAGCTGATAGATGAAGTTAGCACTATCTAGAGCCACTTCAGAAGACTCGTTATTGGGTAGATCCTCCGATTTGTTTGGAATTCATTGGCTGCAGATCGCGGCCCACCCATATCACTGTAAACTAATAATTACAAGGATCTTTAACGCTTCGAATAATTAAATTCTGACGGTTCGGTTTAACTACTATAGCTTTTATCAGTCCATCGTTCGCTCGGATTCACAGCAGAATTGACGTTTGTGTCTAGATTAAAAGAAATTTGGGTGCATTTTTATTTTCTCTAACACAATGAATATTCGTATAGAATGAATGGATGAATTTTATAAATAATCTATACGACAGTCTTAAAAAATCTACGAGTGAGAGCATTACAGCACTTGTTTCTCATTTAAGAATACAGTTGAATATTGGAGTGAAATAAAGTGTCTCTTAATGCTTGATAGCAGAGTATCAGGAAAGTGAAACACAGGTTATTTATAGAAGACGGACGTTCATAATTTCCTGTTTCCGCATAAGTAGGCGGAAATTTTGGTAAGCACTGGCCTTGCTTTCGATCTTTCCTTCCAGTTTACTAAATGAATGGACTCTTTGTCATTATTGTATATGAATTCTTTTGTCTATCACCATCAGTGTCGGTTTCAGTACTACCTTCTAGAAGTGTGTCTTCTTTATTTATCAAATGTAATGAGATATAATAATTCCTTTGTTCTAACAGTTATGGGCAGCAGTCTGGGAGCTTAATGGTTATGGCAGATGGAAAGAAATGGCAGTATCATGGGTTCTCAAATCACTTGGTCTAAATGAATTTTTACTGAATTTACTTTGTTCATGTCAGTAGTCAAGGACGATCAGTTGTTCGGATCCCATGGTATAGCCACGACTCAAGCCTAATACACAGCAAAGAGACTTTCACTAGGCTGCCGAAGTAATTTATAATTCAGATTTCATTTTACCTGAATGTATTATGATAGCATCGTGGTATGTGGAATGAAGAAACATTAAAACAGAAATGAAAAGCAGAACTGAAGAATTTCGTAATTACGAAATGTGAAGTGACTTGTCGCAGAAATCAATAGTTCTGTATGTGGATTTTAATGAAAATAAGGACTCTTAAAACTGTTATCCTGTATATCCAGCGTATTTCTGTGAATATATCTTCCTACAAATTCTTTCTTAGGCCACGATTTCCAAAACAAGTGTTTTTTTTAGACTTCATCGCCCAGCATAAATGTAAATATCTTCTACAACGCCACGTTTGAAAAGTTTTGACTGTTTTTATTTGAAGGTTCATTTCTGTGAAGCCCTGGACTCTATCCATGCGGTGTTAGAACCATGTTATGGGTGATAAATTTTTTGCTATCAGATAGTTTTTTTTTAGTTGTTTTTTTTTTTGTTTGTTGAGATTTGATCCTTTATACTTCTCTCGTTTAAATAAATCTAGAGCAAAAGGGGTATATAACTTTTTTAACGACGTACAACCTTCCTTACGTTTCTATCATACAGTTTCATTATTTTTTTCTTTCTTTCATCTGCGTCTATCCGATCTGATTGAGTCTTAGCAGTGTCTTTCATGTTAATGGAGTCGGTTTTGCATTTCACAAAACTAGTGTATAATCGCTGATGAGACACTATCAGTCTAAGCCAATAAAGCAAAGAAACGAAAGGAACATAGAAATGCAAAACCGACTCCATTAACATGAAAGACACTGCTAAGACTCAATCAGATCGGATAGACGCAGATGAAAGAAAGAAAAAAATAATGAAACTGTATGATAGAAACGTAAGGAAGGTTGTACGTCGTTAAAAAAGTTATATACCCCTTTTGCTCTAGATTTATTTAAACGAGAGAAGTATAAAGGATCAAATCTCAAAAAAAAAAACCAAAAAACTATCTGATAGCAAAAAATTTATCACCCATAACATGGTTCTAACACCGCATGGATAGAGTCCAGGGCTTCACAGAAATGAACCTTCAAATAAAAACAGTCAAAACTTTTCAAACGTGGCGTTGTAGAAGATATTTACATTTATGCTGGGCGATGAAGTCTAAAAAAAAACACTTGTTTTGGAAATCGTGGCCTAAGAAAGAATTTGTAGGAAGATATATTCACAGAAATACGCTGGATATACAGGATAACAGTTTTAAGAGTCCTTATTTTCATTAAAATCCACATACAGAACTATTGATTTCTGCGACAAGTCACTTCACATTTCGTAATTACGAAATTCTTCAGTTCTGCTTTTCATTTCTGTTTTAATGTTTCTTCATTCCACATACCACGATGCTATCATAATACATTCAGGTAAAATGAAATCTGAATTATAAATTACTTCGGCAGCCTAGTGAAAGTCTCTTTGCTGTGTATTAGGCTTGAGTCGTGGCTATACCATGGGATCCGAACAACTGATCGTCCTTGACTACTGACATGAACAAAGTAAATTCAGTAAAAATTCATTTAGACCAAGTGATTTGAGAACCCATGATACTGCCATAACCATTAAGCTCCCAGACTGCTGCCCATAACTGTTAGAACAAAGGAATTATTATATCTCATTACATTTGATAAATAAAGAAGACACACTTCTAGAAGGTAGTACTGAAACCGACACTGATGGTGATAGACAAAAGAATTCATATACAATAATGACAAAGAGTCCATTCATTTAGTAAACTGGAAGGAAAGATCGAAAGCAAGGCCAGTGCTTACCAAAATTTCCGCCTACTTATGCGGAAACAGGAAATTATGAACGTCCGTCTTCTATAAATAACCTGTGTTTCACTTTCCTGATACTCTGCTATCAAGCATTAAGAGACACTTTATTTCACTCCAATATTCAACTGTATTCTTAAATGAGAAAAAGTGCTGTAATGCTCTCACTCGTAGATTTTTTAAGACTGTCGTATAGATTATTTATAAAATTCATCCATTCATTCTATACGAATATTCATTGTGTTAGAGAAAATAAAAATGCACCCAAATTTCTTTTAATCTAGACACAAACGTCAATTCTGCTGTGAATCCGAGCGAACGATGGACTGATAAAAGCTATAGTAGTTAAACCGAACCGTCAGAATTTAATTATTCGAAGCGTTAAAGATCCTTGTAATTATTAGTTTACAGTGATATGGGTGGGCCGCGATCTGCAGCCAATGAATTCCAAACAAATCGGAGGATCTACCCAATAACGAGTCTTCTGAAGTGGCTCTAGATAGTGCTAACTTCATCTATCAGCTGACACGTAATTTTTACTTAACAACATAGTAGTTTATCTGTTACCAAAACGTTACGCAAAATAAGTGTCACTATTTCTATCTGTTATTTTATGATTTTTATCTCGGGACAAAATCTTCCAGAAATTTAGAAACTGATAGCTTTTAGCTTAGAATAAATGAAACGTAGGATATTTACAAAAACCACTCCTCTTCCTTGTGGATGTTACGACGTCCATATCCTGGCTATCATTCTTCTACAACTATGAGGAAACAAACTACTTGCTTGAAACTTTGGCTAAATGAATTTACATCCAGTATCCTGATTTGTACTGTAAGACTGGATTGTTACTCATTTCAGTATTCTGAAATGGATTGTGTTTGACTTTAGCATCACTTCAGCGTACAACAGGTTAATATGTCAATACATACAGATACCAGTAGTTCTAAATTAAATCTTGTTTGCGTTACTATTCAGCAAACGAATAGGAAATTAATCCAATAATATTTTGGTTGAATGATGGATTGTTTCATTGATTGAATTATACGGATGTTTGACTGATCTATTAATATCAAAAAATTTTGAGCCTCACTTTTAAAAATGTTTGTCAGTAATGTTTAGACTCAATTACAAATCATATATTTACATTAATTCATAGCCGAACGAATTGGATGAAGGGTAAAGTGACATTAGACAGTACTCAATTCACATTCACGATCCAGTCATCAAAATTTCGTTTTAAATAAAAAAAATACGAAATGTGAAATTTCCCCTTCTCAAAGACAGAGGCCGTTTTTTTTTTTTTTTTTTTTTTTTTTTACATTACTTAAAAACTAATTTTTTCCGAGCCATTGCATTAATAATTACGTTACTAAAGAATAACAACGAAAATGCAGACATATGTAGCTTTTGCCTCTCATTAAGTGTATAATATGTTTTCACTGTCCCGTGTACAAGCAACACCAGAAAACCATAACGCTCATGAAACCACTTTTGCCCGCGGCCTGACACGAACCGTGGAACCGCGAGACAACGCACTAGATTCCGGGATCAGCATGGCTCCGCGAATCTGAGCCACTTACAGTACCGTCCTCACTGGATTACCAGAGACAGAAGTTAAGGTAATATCAACTTATAACCAGCCTGGCATTATCTTTCCTCCTTCCTCAAATTTCCTGTTTTTTTCTTGCAATTTCAGATTTCGGAAATAAGGTTATCATGTCATTATATTGAGGATATACATCAATTATATCATTACTGATCACTAGTAGGAGCATCATTTTTTTAAATACGGAACCTCGCATTAGCATGTTATTCGTCAATGATGATTTTTTGTTTTCGTAATAATAACTACTCACATTTTTTCAATTCTGATTTGCTTGCTAATACCACTGTGTCCAACAGGAACATTAGCTACAAAAACCGCACATTAGTTTGATTTAGGTCCTTGTTATTTTTAAACAGCCATCATTACCCCAATCATCAATCTCCCGCCTTTGCCATCAGAACTAGAAAAAAATTGGTAAAGTTGAGTGGCACAAATCGTAATGGTTAAATTAAATTTATCGGAAAACTGGCTTTCAGTTCCTATTGGCGCAAGATGCGTTGACACTTTCTCATTTCAGCCAAAACATTAATTTTATGATTCTTTTCAACTGTTCCAATTGACCACGAAACATATATAAACTTACTTAAATGATATGTATTTTGCAACAAGTGAAAAGGAGATAAAGAATGAAAAAAAAAAATTACAGCACCTGGGCTTGAACCGAGAACCAGCACGTTGACAGCCCAGCGCGTTACCACTCAGACACCTAAACTTACAGAAGCTGGTGCTTCATCAATTATATGACCAAAGAAAATATATACATATAGATACAACATTCCGTGATTGAATAGTAATCTGTATAAAGAATCGAACTGTTACAAGAGAAGTAATCAGTTAAATGAAAATATTCTAGATGAGACTGGAACATAAATAATTTTTCATTTCGCCGATGTGTGTGTCCAGCTATGAGACACTATTTCTTGTATAGGGAAATTGCTACAGCTCTACTACTACGCAGAACATCGTGGCAACATCGCAGAAAGTAAATATGACAACGCTTACCAGGAAGTAGTCTTAAGTTTCCTACTTCCTTCGGCAAGGAAGAATACCTTTATAACGCGTAAATAATATCTACACGTAATAATTCAACACGAGCAGAACATTTGGCAAAAGTTTTTGTTGGTTTCACAATTATCCAACATACAGCTAGTAATTGAATAAACGGTGGGAATCCATGTTAATTGCATGAGGGCAATACAAAAAGTAACGTCTCCCAAGCATTCATAGATAAAGAATCAAATTATTTTATTTTATTTATTTACCGTTTTAGAGGTTGAACAAATATCTATTTTTCTACATCTTTACCATTTCGGAACACGCGTTTGTCGGTGCTGTGACGGCTTGTGAATGACTAGGCGTCGTCTGAAAATCGTTTACGTTCTGATCTCTTATTCGGGAGGACATAGGTTCGAATCCAAGTTCGGCGATACAGATTTGTGGTTTCCAAGGTTTCCCCAAATCACTCCATATGAATACCGGAATGGGTTCTTTACAAGGGCATGGCCGAAATCCTTGCCACTACTCCTATCCAGCCAATAATCACCTCTATGTCGACGAGGCGTAAAATCATAGAAAAATAGATCTGGCTAAATTTATTGAGGAGGTCGCAGCTGGCTTGTAATCTATTAACAATACCTCCTCCCTATCCTTATTTTTTTTGTTTATTGCTTTACGTTTCATCGATGTTGAATTTATTAAAGAAGGGAACGGCCATGGCCTTCTATAAGAATCATCCCAGCATTTGCCTGGAGCCAGAGCGTTACCGCTCACACGCCACGCTCGGTCTTCCGGTCTTTAGTCATTATCAACCTTACTTTACCGGTAGACTGTGTTTGTTTGAATCCTTGAGACCTAGGCGATTATGGAGTCGATTATGACGGGTGACGGGTGACAAAACTTGAGCGTTCCACTTTATACAGGAGACTAAAGAACAATCACGCGAACGGCGACATCCTCATTCGCCAAATGCTTGAATTTATTTATGTTATTCCAAACAAAGAATAACGCAGGTAATTTCACGCCTTGTTAAATAATGCGCATTTATCCCCAGTATTTAATAAATCCCAATGCTGTAAAGATCATGAAGTAATAGTGTCAAAAACAACTAACAGCATTGTAGAAAACGGGAAAAACGGTACTTTAAGAACTCCCTGTCTTTAAGCCCAAATCTAAATTAACTTTAATTACTTATACCAGTTATAAAAGAATTTATTTTTGTCCTACGATAATAATCTGGATGTAAATTTTTTAGTGACAATGGTCATTTAATTTGTTGCGGTGCTATTATTTAGTTCTACGCGATTAACTCTCATTTATTTATATAGTGCATAATCATTATCGTCCACCTACAAAGAGAGCAAAAATTCCTCTTGTAAAAAATTTCTTTCTGAAACGCGATGATCGTTCTACTGTGAAATAATTATTTTGGACACATGTGTGTCTTTTGAAAAGGGACAGATGATATGATTTCGGCGCGGCTTGAAACCTGTGTAGATTTTCGTCAGTTCTGCCGCCGCAAATCTTTCATGCTTACGTTGGCTATTAGTTACGAAACATTGGGTAGTTTCGCAGATCTTTTTCGTATTTCCTGACGCAGTTAGGAAAGAATCATGGATACCTTATACTCATAAGCAATGTGCAGTTTTGATACGCTTAAAAAGAAAATACAAGTAATGATAAATTTCAAAATTAAAAAAAAAAAAAAATAAGAACTACTTGGATTTGAACTCGGAACCGCTCGCTCAGCAGCCCGGAACGCTAACCATAGGACCACTGGACGCTCGGTGCTACTTTCCTCGTATAGGTGTATACAACGCAGCGAAGTAAGACTGTTTCATTCAATCCATCTTGGAGAGAGACAGTTCCGAAATAATTTCTTGTTTCTGTTGTTTCGTAGTACTAAAAATTCTACCTAATGGAACATGATTATCCCTTGGTTTGTGGACTGACCAGATATATGAGTGAAATATTATCCGAAGGAATTATCAAAATGAGTATAACAATCTTATCGTTATAGTTTTATGGTAATCAACCGTAGTAATATATAGCATTGAGCCTGTTTCCTGCCTCACTTTAATGCAACCCCCTTAATTACAACTTGTGGGATACGTTTCAAGATCTGAATTTTGGTAAAGTATTATAGAAATATAATGGAAGGTTGATGAACTGTTCTGCCAATAAGAATCGTCAGTGGGAGGAGCTTAATTCCTACCTGTTAGCCAATTGTTTCCTGCATTGACTTAAGGAAATGAAAAATCTGCAGTATAGATGGCTCTGAATAAAATATCCACCAATGAAATTGCGAGGAGGCGGAGCCAGTATTGCGTTCCTGTTGCCTGGGATGACATTGATGCCAGATTGTGCAAAATAAGAGTGATAGAATATTTCAGCAGCGGCCAAAAGTAATGTCAAAGGACTGTACAAAACGTGAGTTGGGAAGCTCACACAACAGTTTTCTGATACCGCCTTTCAACACTTGCCGGCGCAGAGCCAGCGCCACATGCACAGTACATCCGGTGAGTTGAGGAAGAAAAAACACCGTCCATCAAAGTCCTGCACTTTCACGACACAGCTAATAACATGTTCGTGTTCCCTACCTTGCCGATAGTGGTTTGTGATTTTAACATGGACGCAGCCTCTGTCTGCGAGGACACAAATTTTACATTACAATGGAATTACTTTTTAAATTGCCGAGGGCGGTCATGCACAATAGCATCTGACTGTTCGATTGCCCAGCTAACTGAGAACTTTACTGAAAAAGATAGAAAAAATGAAATCATTCTAATAGTAGGCACAACGCTTCTGGACAATTTCAAGCAAATCTGCAAAGTCGTCTAGACGACTTTTCAGGGTTTTTTTAAACTGCTTAACGTCTCCTATAACAACTAGGTCTTTAGAGACGGTGAAGGATGGGGGGGCAAGGAATGGGAAGGAATTCGGCCATGGCCTTTTGAAGGAAGCATCCCGGCATTCACCTGGAGTGATTTGGGGAAACCATGGAAAACCCAAATCTGGATGCCCGGACGGGGATTCGAACCACCGTCCTCCCGAATGCGAGGCCAGAACGCTAGCCGTTACACCACCACGCTCGGTGACTTTGAAGGTAAATACCCGATTTCTAGGTGTGTTAATAGATCCTGCAGGTGTTTGCTTCTGATCTTGCAGCACTTAGATGTCCAGAAATACTACATGTAACCATGAAAATTCTCGCATAATTACGTTTAACATCACCATCAAGTGTCTGTTGAATTTTTATGGTTAAAATACGTTTGTTTCATTTTCTTAGAGAGATTCTTGTTACAATATGAAATGATTGTAATCGTTCATGGTTTTCACACCACGTTTTTACTAGTAAAAGCTACAATTGTGATGATCTAATTAAGACCGAATTTTCCGCGAAGATCCTTCCATTTTACTGATACGGGAAGCGTAATTAGTTGCCAGATTCTTTCCCTGTCATTCCCAGGGTCTCGGCCGAGAAAATCACCCAGATACTTGTTTTTTATTGTGTGATTTGTATGCGGAGCGAAAAATTCGACACTGTTACTTATTACTTACAGAAGTGGATAAGGTAGCATCAAAAGTAAAATACAAGGGTTAAGGTAAAATTACTAATTTTTTTTTAACTTGCAACTTGAAAAGTAAATTTGTTAATTTGTTCTCAAGAAATGTAACACAGTCTGCAAGCAGTGACTCTCGGCTGTCCTGTTTCTCCAGCTCTTTTAACCCTTGAAGCCATCAGGCAAAGTGCTGGGTGTGTCTCTTGTCTACTGCCACAGTACACCACTTGTTCGTACAATATTAATGCTGAACGACATCGAAACAACATCTGATAACAACGCAGTAAATTCTCCGGTGGAAGAACGAGAACACAGAACCAATTCCTCCGATTTAATTTTCGGCTTTTTCCTACCGGATCGTTACTGGAGCCCTGCTCTTGCACGGAGCGAGCGATACGGCCTGCAGAATGGGAAGAGCTCAGAGGAACACAATGGCGAAACACATTGGATTTCAGGGCACGGTTAACAAAACTGCCGCCGTTATGCGCGCTAAACATCGCGCCGATAACTGCAGCGACGAGAGCGCCGTGCAGCGGCTGATTTTATAACACAACGGCACCGCCAGCAAGGCGCCAAGAGAGCGATAACCGTGCCGTCAAATTAGTCTATCGTGTCGCACCCACTGCGGAGGAAGGGTTGAACTTCCCCTGCCTGGCACATGCCCTCTTCCCCACTCTGATAGCAATGAAGCACCGATTGGAATTTAAGGGAGCAGTACTAGTAAAACGGAATTCAAGTTGGCAACCTGAAAGAATCTCACCGTTTCCTTATTAAAGTAATTTTGATATATAAAAATCAATGTTTTATTTCATTATGTATTATTCAAGTGGTGGCTATCTTGGTGTCCTGTAATCATAGGCAGTGATTAAACTGTATTTAAATTATTTTCTTACGTACCTGTACCTACACCCACGCAACCCTTTAATGGAGTGTCCATAAAATACGTGGCTCCTTTTTGCCTTCCTTTAAGCCCCATCCGCCCCATGTAGCCTGACGTGACTTTTGCCTACACACACACACACACACACACACACACACACACACACACACCTCCCCCATTTCCCCTTTATGGCACGTAACGTTTTCCTTATTAATTCCAGAATATTTTTGTACTGTTTTCTCTTAATAGACTGTCGTTAAAATGATTGTGTATATATCGAACACAAGATCATTCATGGGAATCTAGAAGGAAAAAAACCAAAGAGGAAGAGGAAGATTAAGTTATATCATGCAAATTATGAATGACATGAAATGCAGCAGCTATGAAGAACTAAAGAGGGAGGCAGGGAAAAGGCATACACGGAGGATAGCTACAAACCAATCTTCGCATTGATAACTGGAAGAACATGGTGATATTTGCGTTACGTATAATTATAAACATTCTGAATTAAATATTGACACTAGCCAGTCCTGCAAATGATCAGTTATTGAGAAAATCCTCTTTCTCAGGTACAGTTAATGATCCTATTCTTCTTGATGTGTTACTAAAAACATTCTGCTTATCTCATTCATTACTGTTCATTAATTGATAAAACAGAACAATCTACATCTTCCGCGTAAGAAAACTAAGAGGAGCTCCTTTTTTGTTTTCTCATGATGCAGTTCTGTCGCTATTCCTTCTACAATACCAAGGAATGATTAATTGATCTGCTTAAAAGATTTCTATAACTCATTGGATAGTCAAGACTCGTTGGAAAAACATTTTTTATAAGCCTCGTGAGTTTATTTTACAGCACCACTTCACACTTTGAACTTGAAATTCACTTTACAGAATATAAAATTAAAATTAATTTAGCAACAAGCGGTATTGTCACACGCGGGACATCCAAATAAAAAAGCTTCATTTCATTAAAGCAATAAGAACTGTCTTTGCCTTGGAAAATCCCAGGTGACATCTGTAAGCGAATCTGGATCTAATTAGTTCAAATGCGCCAGCCACGTGTAACCCAACGCTATGACTTCAATTCGCAGGCATGCGCAGCACTGATAATATATAGGATATCTTAATTACATACAGATATAATTAAATAACGGAAATAAATATTCGCATGCTATTGTGTTGTGTAAAATAATATGAATGAAAAGCTACGTGGATTGGCTCGGGACCCTCCCCCCCCCCCCCCACACACACACACACACAGCCCAGCGTAGCTTTCTACTCAACCCTCGCCCACACCGAGTCACGTAGTTTATGGACGCTCCCGTACAGCGATCCAGAACAGTTCTGACATTTTTGGTGACCGCGGACCAAATCATTATAAAGTAAATAGCCTGAAGAATAATTCACTAATGTGTATATGCGACAGATTATCCGAGGTAACAAGCTCAGTGTTACAGTCACGGGTACTGTAAAATGTTAAAAGCAGATAGTTCGCGTTTTGGTGGATCTGAGACATTAGTAGGTTGATTAGATGCCCCTGAAACTACTAAAATGTATAAAGATAAGAAACAAAAATTAAGAAAAGTGATACAAAGAAAATAAGAAATTGAATAGCACAGGAATAAAAGAAATCCAAAGGAAATTAATAAATAAGGTACTAGAACGAAATGCAGATTGGAATTAGGTCGATAAATTGGAGTTTGATGGTTTAAACGACAAACGTAAAAATACGTTACTAGA
Organism: Vandiemenella viatica; assembly: GCA_031002005.1. NCBI lineage: Eukaryota > Metazoa > Arthropoda > Insecta > Orthoptera > Morabidae > Vandiemenella > Vandiemenella viatica. The sequence continues at coordinate 36,495,914 of JARYHS010012519.1, read as the reverse complement.
AATATTCGGATCATTGTTTTTTTACGGCTGAATGAAAATGAAAATTAAAGATGCCTGCACATACATAAGCAGCGAAATCTAATGTTACTTCAATACGCATAGACAATCTTATTTTCTTCTGGCGATCAAGAAAACACGGTAAATTAACGGATTGAGTGTGGATGGTGAACGGCAATGCTCTGACCTCGCATTCGGGAGGACTCAGGTTCGAATCTTCGTCCGATCACCCAGACTTCGGTTTCCACGCGAATTCTTGGATGGTTCCTTCCATCGCCGAATTCCTTCTCATTCCTTCCCTCCAGTCCTTTCAAACCTCTAATGACCTCGACGAGTAAAGCCTAATGAAAATACCTTAATTGTAGTGAAATCAAACGCTGCCAGTCGAATTTTAATTACACACTGCATTTCACTAACAACAGTATCACTTCTTCACACCACCTCAGCCTTCAATTGATAGCCTTTGTCTTCATAGTAATGCTTGCGAGAGATCTGCAAACAGTATTATGTTCCAGGTGACGAAACTAATCTAGTTTGAAGTAATTGGAGAGGTGATAGCATGTCCCTAATACTGTTTACCTTGTCCTTGTTACGAGCAGTTACAGACCGGAGAAGTCCCGTTAATAACAAAAGTAATCTACTAAATAATCCGTTCCACTTGTGAAGTTCTTCCATAGCAATGACTTCATATTAAATTACGAATGTCTTAATAACAAAGTGACAGAATTCTAAATTTCAGTATATTTACCTCAATAATGATCTAACTTGATCTGACAACTCTTCATCATAAATTAATCCGGAGACTAAGCATGATATTTCAGAGTTAATGGTCTTACATAGTCTAAAAATTCCTAGATTCAAACAGTGAATCCAGGCACATCCCTTACAAATATGTCACTACAGTACAATTACATTTGCAAGCAGTAGCCATTGTGGATTTGTAATGAGAATGTGATAGAGACGAGAGGAAACAGCTTGTGTGTGGCAGCGACAGAATTTTGTTTACGACTCGCAATAGCCTGCTGTTCCACCGCGTCGCCTTTTATGAGTCGCATGGGAAGTTCCCTAATGTGACACACTGTCTTCCATCTGCGAGTCCGCGCCTGCAATACGAATTAAATATATAGGTATTTACGACTGCGGCAAACAGCGCCGTGTTTATTGCGATGTATATCTCCCACGAGTGTGTGTGTGTGTGTGTGTGAGAGAGAGAGAGAGAGAGAGAGAGAGAGAGAGAGAGAGCGTACAAGTAACTTACAATCAACTCCTTGAATTATCGTTCCCTTCCATTATTCGCGTTTTCTCCACTTTTTCCATCCCATTTCCTTAAACCGAAACATTGAGAAAGCTGTGAGAATGAAAATAATGGTGTCGACTCAGAATGCCTTATTTCTTTAGAGATAAGGATTGAAAGGAAACCCCTACATTCATTATATGTGACAGAACTACTTTGCCACGGCCTAAAGAAATTGCTCCTTTGTAGAGTGAGGCAAATTGTGTTGCGGCTTGAGATCAACAAAACTAACTAACCATACCTTACTACTTGTAGCCATCTCTACTTCTTCACTCAGAATTGACTACATTCATATTTTGGTAACCTGTAACTGATGTCCGTATGAGCCTCTGGGCCTGAACTCCTCATAATCAATAAATGAAGTAATATTTTAACAGACTTATTAAGATTAAGTAACGACCAGCTAGCAACTATTGTCTAAATACTTGAATTACTAACAAAAAAAACAGACTGTCTAAGAAAACCACTCAAAGTATTGATTACCTTTAGTTAAAAAGCTACTCAGACCGATTGCAGCTGTGGTAACTAGAACAAATGCTGAACAACTCTACTATCGAAGAGAGAACATTCACGAGGTATAATGGGCTGGCAGAAATAGCCGTTGCGTTTTAAGTCACCGACAGGCACCATACTTGGGTCGTCAAAGATAATAATACTTGAAGTTATGGATTGCAGCCAACAGATGGATATGACTTCCAGCAAAGCTAATCACTATTACTAAAGATCTCTTATTAACTTGAGGTAACTTTAAGAATAATTTATTTGGCCATAAATTTTTATGCACATTTATTCAAAGACGTCAAAAAATATAGAGCAAAAAATATAGACAAAAAAAATATAGACAGAAAAATATAGACAGAAAAAATATACAATAGGTAAGTTGCAGACTAACAAGACCTGACAGACAGAAAATTACTCTGTCTCCGTCGAACTTTCTGTAAATCAACAAATTGTGTAATTTGGATACGACTGTTCCAGGAAACAAACTATGGCTGAAGGCATAAAACAATCAACATTTATTAAATTATAACAAGCCTGTTGTTGTTAGTTTCACTCAAAATGGTATGGTAATTATTTTAAACACAAATACAAATAATTTAAATGTTTTTAATGTAGGAAAAAACGTTTTTAATGAAATACAAGCCGAAATTTTCCAATCACAATTCGCACACTCTTTATTTCCAAACGAAATATTCAGCGTTAAAAATATTTTATAATAATTGGAGCCATTCAAATATTAACTGAGAACTATTTCAAAACATGCTCAAATCATAATGACATTTTTGAAAATGAATAATCCTTCTTAAACTCTAAAAAAAACACTCATATTCATGATAAACATTATACAAGAAATTGAAGGGGTGTAAGGGTTTGGGAGAGACTATACTAGTCTTTTCCAACCAAATGTCAACCACTCCTTCACGTGGTGCACCCCTGTTTGCACGGACGAGGCTCTGGCGACTGAAAGATTCCCGGTATAAGGAATCACCCACTGCTTGCCAACGGCCTCCGAAAGGAGGGCGGAAGAGCGGGGAGCGGTTAAGGGCACCCTCTTGCCCTTGGGGTTGGAAACGGCCCCTAAAGGCGGATGAATCAGAAATGATCAACGGCATGGGGATGCAGAAGGCAACGGGAAACCACTGCATTAAAGACCCAAAGGGTATCCCGAGGACATGTAATCCTCTCAAATTACATATATCATGATGGCTTCTTCCTGGGTAAAATATTCCGGAGGTAAAATAGTCCCCCAATCGGATCTCCGTGTGGGGACTGCTCAGGGAGGAGTCATCAGAATGGATAGAAACATTCTACGAGTCGTAGCGTGGAATGTTAGAAGTCTGAATAGGGCAGGTAGGTTAGAAAACTTAAAAAGGGAGATGGAACAACTTAAGTTAGATGTTGTTGGGATTAGTGAGATTAAATGGAAGGACGCACAGGATTTCTGGTCTGGGGAACACAGGATAATTAGCACACAATGCTGTCAATGGAGTCACTGGTGTAGGATTTGTAATGAACAAGAAAGTAGGGAAACGGGTGAGTTATTATGAACAGTTTAGTGACAGGATTATTTTGATGAGGTTAGAAACTAAGCCCGTACCAACCACATTAGTACAAGTAGTATATGCCAACAGTCACAGGAAGATGACGAAGAAATAGAAAAAATATACGCTGAAATTGAAGAATTAATCAATATGTGAAAGGGGAGGAAAATCTAATAAGTCATGGGTGATTGGAATGCAATAGTGGGAGAAGGAAAAGATGGGAATACTGTAGGAAGTTTTGGTCTAGGAGAAAGAAATGAGCGAGGAAGCAGATTGCTAGAATTTTGTGAAAGATATAATCTAGTAGTGGCAAACACACTGTTTGAGAACCATGCAAGAAGAATTTACACGTGGAAACGTCCTGGGGATACAGGCAGATATCAGCTAGATTATATCATGGTCAAACAGAGATTCAGGAATCAAGTTCTAGATTGTAAAGCGAACCCAGGAGCAGACATAGACTCTGACCATAATTTGATATAATGGAGTGCAGGCTGAAATTTCAAGCGAATAAGGAAGCAGTATAAGCAGAACAGACTGGAAGTGAATAAACTGAAACAATCTAGCACTAAGAGAAAAATTTGCATTAATAGTAGACTTAGGGTCTAAGAATTAACTCTGAAAGGAGCTCAACAGAGGACGAATGGAATGCATTAAAGACCGAAATAATGAAAGCTGGTAAAGAAACCTTAGGCTTTAGGGAACAAGCTGCCCGAAAACCTTGGATCACAGAAGAAATTTTGGAGCTGATGGATCAGAGGAGAAGGTACAAACATGCTCAGGATGAAGCAGGAAGAGAGCAGTACAGGCAATTTAGAAATCAAATAAATAGGAAATGCAAAATAGCAAAAGAAAAATGGCTACAAGAAAAGTGTGAAGAAGTAGAAAAGGAAATGGTCGTAGGTAAAGTAGATGTTGCCTACTAGAAAGATCAAACAGAATTTTGGAGAAATGAAGAAAAGAGGTATGAACATTAAAACTGCCGATGGGAAACCTCTTTTAAGCTCAGAAGATAGAGCTAACCGATGGAAGGAATACATTGAGAAACTTTATGATGGGGACGACTTGAACAAGTAGTGTAATGGAAAAGGAAGGATGATGTCGACATTGATGACTTAGGAGATCCTGTTTTGAGGACAGAATTTAATAAAGCTCTGAATGACTTGAAAGCAAATAAGGCAGTTGGAATTGATGAGATCCCTGCAGAACTTCTTAAATCTCTAGGAGAGGAAGGAATCGAAAGATTATTCAAGCTGATATCCAAAAGTTATGAAACAGGAGAAATTCCAACTGATTTTAATAAAAATATCATCTTCACACTTCCAAAGAAAGCACAAGCCGACAAATGTGAGAATTATCGCACCATTAGTCTAACATCACATGCTTCAAAATTACTGACCAGAATAATATACAGAAGGATGGAAAGGGTAGTAGAAGAGATAGTAGGTGAAGATCAGTTTGGGTTTAGGAAAAATCGCGGTACAAGGGAAGCAATTCTGTCTTTAAGATTAATACTTGAAGGGCGGATCAAGAAAAACAAAGATACTTTTATGGCATTTGTTGATTTAGAAAAAGCTTTTGATAATGTTAGGTGGGACAAGATGTTCAAAATTTTAAAGAAGTCAGGTCCTAAAGTATCGAGATAGAAGAATACTCTATAAACTATATAAGAATCAAGTGGCTGTAATAAAAGTAGAGAATCACGAGAGACATGCATCAGTTAAAAAGGGTGTGAGACAAGGTTGTAGTCTATCCCCGTTAATATTCAACTTGTATGTAGAAGAAGCAATGAAGAAAGTCAAAGAAAAATTTCCATGTGGCATAAGTTTTCAGGGAGAAAAAATCAGTATGCTACGATTTTGCTGACTGACATTGTCTTATTAGCAGAGAGGGCTGAGGATATTGAGAAGTTATCTGAATGGCATGAACGAAAATACTGAAGGAAGACTTTGGACTGAATATAAATCAAAGCAAAGACAAAAGTGATGAAATGTAGCAGAAATGATACCAATACTAGCAGATTAAATATAAAAATAGGATCTGATGCAATAGGAGAAGTAAGTGAAGTTCTGTTACTTGGGAAGTAAAATTACAACCGATGGCCGAAGCAGGAATGATGTTAAAAGCAGAATAGCACTAGCAAAAAGAGCCTTCATGAAAAAGAGAAACCTTTTAGTTTCAAATATTGATCTAGGAATTAGAAAGAACTTCTTTAAAACTCTATGTGTGGAGCACAGCACTTTACGGTAGCGAAACATGGACTTTAGGAATACCGGAAAGAAAGAAACTTGAAGCATTTGAAATGTGGTGCTACAGAAGAATGCTGAAAATTAAGTGGACAGACAAAGTAAGAAATGAACGAGTTTTGGAAATGATGGGTGAGAAAAGAAGTTTATGGAAGAAGCTTACAGAAAGAAGAGACAGGCTGGTAGGTCATATTTTGAGACATGCTGGATTGGTTAATTGTTAGTGGAGGGAACAGTCGAAGGTACGAACTGTAGAGGAAGACAGAGATTAGAATATATGAAAGCAGATAATTGAGGACGTGGGTTGTAAAGGGGTATGTAGAAATGAAGAGGTTAGCACAGGATAGGAAGGGATGGAGGATTGCATCAAACCAGTCTAAAGACTGACGACAGCAAAAAAAAAAAAAAAAAAAAAA
>JARYHS010012519.1:36437605-36488919 GCA_031002005.1 Vandiemenella viatica | reverse complement strand
TCAACACTACACTTTGTCAGCCAATTCACTCACAAACACCTTGTAGTATGCTGATGCGTTGAAGCTCCACTTTTTCCTGTTGGACAAGGATGCGGTCACTGCTGGCTGCGCGTCGACGAAGTTCCTCCAAGTAGACTGGCCGAAGAGACACCGTTGGCAGGATCGGTCATTGAGGTGGAAACAAACAGTCTTCACCCCGGCAAATCGTTCGGCAGGAGACGGTGTGCCACCAAGCGAGATGCTGTCGGTGCCGGCGTTGAATACTCGGACACTACGTCCAATACATGGATCAGGACGTTCCATTCGTCGTATGTTAAAACAATTTTATTGTGTCCCACTTTTTCCAGAACAACAACAGGTTCAAACTCGTGTTTGGACGATAACCCTATCGTCAACCGTTTCGTATCACCAGCGTTGAGTTGGTAGACAGAAGAGAACAACATCACTAGACGGGACATGGCTGCAAACTGACGCCGGGTGGGGCTGCAGCTGCGAACGGAGCGATAATTAATGGCTTCCGGCTGTGCGCATTCAATTACGAACCCGCATCCTGCAGCTGCGTGGGGAGCGATAATTAGGGTGTGGCGCAGCTGTGCACATTCAATTACGAACCCGCATTCAATTACGAACCCGCATTCAATTTGTTACCGGCACGTGCGCGACGGGGGAGCGATGTGTGGTGCAGCTGTGCGCATTCAATTACGAACCCGCATTCAATTAAACTCCCCTAGTTCCTCGGCTCCCCTCCGCTCCAAGGCGTGAGTCAATTAGCATTAATTAAAATCAATTAGGGTCCCCCGCAAATCAATTAAAATCAATTAGTCTCAATTAAAATCAATTAAAATCAATTAAAATCAATTAGCCTCAATTAAAATCAATTAAAATCAATTAAAATCAATTAACATTAATTAAAATTAATTAAAATCAATTAACATTAATTAAAATCAATTAAGGCCCCCACGCAATTCAATTAAAATCAATTAAAATCAATTAACATTAATTAAAATCAATTAAGGACCCCACGCAATTCAATTAAAATCAATTAACGTTAATTAAAAACTGGCAACGCAACCCCCTTTTAACACTACTTTAGTCACTGAGTTGTTACTGCTTTTGTTTTGACTATCACGTACTACTTACTAGTCGTAGTCGCGCTACAGACAGGATGAGAGAGAGTTTAATTTCTACAGAATACTTAATTGCTCATTACACTAGAATTTAAGGCGGATTTTTCGGTAAGGCAAGCCTGTGACTTTTTTCAGGATTGCATAGCGCACTGCTTAGATATGTTCATATAAAATAAAGCTCAACACCTGAAAAAATATACTGAAGTATAATTCTCCACACTATCACGTAAGAAAGTAATTGCGTTAGTCGCAGACGTATCTAAACTACTTCATTTTATATGAGCTGCCATATTATTTCAAATACATAAAGATTGTAACGGAATGACAAAAGTGGGTACATTTGTTTTATTATAAATAACAGTGATTTCAAGAGTTTGCCAGCGGTGCGGCTTGGCTGATGCAGGACCCTCCAGATATAGACCCCGTGCTGGCGGGTGCCGCCCAGTACGCCCTGACAATAGACAGCTTCCCTTGGGAGCGTCCATAAACCACGTAGCTCCATTTTGCCTCCCGTGAACCCCCCCCCCCTTTCGCCCACGTTGCCCGACGTGGCTTTTGTCTCTACAACCCCCCCCCCTTTCCCCACGTAGCACGTAGCTTTTTCCCCTATTGATTCCAGAAGACATTTTAAGTTGTTTTCTCTTGTCAGATTATCGTGAAATACATCTTTCTGTGTGTTCTGTATCTCATTTTAACTGTTACTAATGATATGAATGAAAAGCTAAGTGGCCTCGCTCGAAACCTTCCCTCTCCCCCCCCCCTTTCACGTAACCCAGCGTAACTTTCCAGCCAACCCCTCCCCTCCCCCCTAGACTGAGCCACTTGTTCATGGACAATCCCTTTGTAGACCTAAAGGGACAGTTCAGGCGTAAAATCAATATCTCTGGGAAATTCTACCGCCAAGGTGAATGAACTGCCAGCGACATTTCTCCGACTGTGACTAGTGAATATCACGAGTCAGTGGCAACTCACAAAAAAAAAGCGCTTAAAATCAATCTGGCCAATCATTTTAGCTTTTTTGAGGAGGAGGGGCCACAGCGGAACCAATAAACAGCAGATAAAAGAATTTTTCTCTGCATGAACGAAATACGTCCTGCGAGGAACGCGGAGAGACTTTCTGGATGACTCCTGCAACTGACCTCAGGGGTTAGAGATAGCACACTGCAGCCTGGACCTGCAGAGAGGTCACTTGGAGTCACTCTGTTGATGCCTGGCAGTACGTAGGCTCTACAGGTTGAGAGTGGCTTGGTACTCTGTACACTCTCGCTTATCCTAGGTGGAAAGGAAACTCGGACTCGACAACAGAAGTGCACAAGTCATCGTTTGACTTGACTGTTACAGCTAATGTGCTGTAACATTTTAGCCACCAGAGAGACAGCTTACGGCGTAACGTTAATTACCCAACGGACATTGCAGTGTAGTACTTTCCACAGTCCGTGAGATCAGCCCTGTAACCACCTGTCAAGAGAGATTCTGAATCGTTAAGAGTTCTCGTCTCCAACAATAAATTGAGCTAGCAGCTATTTTAAAGCCGCGAGATAACTTTCACTTATCTCCCGGCAGGACAGACGAACTTTGTGTGCATATATCATTCATCACATTTAGTGCGTAAAGTAAATATACCCCGGCGTCCGTAAATTTTCATTCCAATATGATTCATATTAGTAGTGTATTTGATTATTAAAATATTAAAATAATTCTCGAGTGTTTTGAAGGGAAATGTTCATTTAAATAAAATTGAATGGTTTGTCATCCAATGTAAATGTTAATAATATTGATATTCTTTTGCAATCATTTATTAATGTAGTAATACTTTAATTTTGTTGTTTGTTTGTGTTAATTTTGGCAATCTAAAAACGAGGCATCGCTTGATACTAGACTTGGGATTCTCTGTATTTAATATTAAAATTAAATACGCCTGAGTCTGTACGCCTTCACGAGGACCAAATAAATAAGCAACATAGGCCTTTCACTTAAATGATAAAAAAGAGACTATAAAGTTTCACTCTTTCCCCAACCAAACACCCAGTACAAGATGTATAACACTGACGCGTTTTCAACATTTAATCAGGATCCAATAACATAATTTAAAACCTTAATTTTAGCAATCTAGAAAAACATAATTCAATCGACGCCTAAAATTCCATGCGCTTTTCGAATATGTGCGATAAACACTTTTTAACTGTTATTATTACTAATAATCTTAGCGAAGGGCTGTTATGGGAAGGAAGGTATTCGGCGGTGACTGAAGGTTATTCTAACACCTTGTATGTGGCTATGTTTTGGTTACTGCAACATACTGAGATAGTCTGAACGTTTCGACGCATCGATTATGGAAAATCTATACATTATTCTATATTGCAATTATATTTGTATGCAGCTTATGTTAATTTATAGGACTAACGATCAATTTCTTAAAATTTCACGTTCTGCAATTTGTTGGTTATATCGCCACCTATGTTCCAAGTGAAGAACTTATCAGACTACCCTTGTACTTCACAATAATCCAATTATCCCTCAAAACATCACCATCCTTTTTAAAATGAAAGCACAAAGATGGCATTTAACCGACGAGATAACAATACTAGACTAGTCACATATTATAATAGCCATCATAAAAATGAAGCGGCTTGTTTTGGGAACTGTAAACTTTAAGTTCCATTTAGCTGATCTCCTATTGACTATAATCGTTTGCACACACACACACACACACACACACACACACACACACACACACACACACACACACACACACACACTACTTGACCGCTAGGATGGAAACAACAGTAAATATAAAAGAGTCGTTTCAACTGAAGATTTTGACGGAAGTAGATGAAAAGTAAAGTGACTGCTTTAGAGGTTGCAGTGTAGATGGAAGTAAACTGAATATTCTTTGATTAGACGATCCTATTTTTTTCTGAATGTGACTTTGCATCGCTTTAGTTTTTAGATAAAGGAACTGCGAAAAAATAAGCGAAAATTTAATTTATAAATTTCCGTCCGTAAAAGTACTAGATAATATTTTGAACAAACTTCTGCAAAGTATTCTACAATTATACTTTGACAGTCAATAATGACCCACTTATACAGGTCAACGGTTCAATCGAGAGATAAACGATAGACACCGATCAAAGAGATTAATATCCATTTTCGAGGCCGAAACATTACAAGCAGTTTGTTTGAGGTAAGGTTTAACTCACCGAGGCAATAGCTGCTACACGAGGCGGCTTTGCAAATTAGACTGCTTACGAACAAGCTGGGACCTGCTGAATCATCTAGAGCGAGAATTAATACGGCACCGTAAATGAATTCGTCCTTTCTATCGGGTTGCGTCCACCATTCAATCTGAATTATTCCGTTCCCATAGGAAGTGTCCAACACCCAGCCCATTCATCCTCCTCTCCAGCAGGTGGTGTTTGCAACCGTCAAAATTTACATAAAAAAAATGCTCATTCCCAAGAGAACAGAAAATGAGGCCTGAATATAAATTTTTTCCTCTCCACGCATGGGAACATGACATTGAAACTAAAAGCGTTTAACAAGTGGGATTTCCGGTCAATTACCAGATAAAACGACCAGCGCAAAGTAATACAAGTGAGAGAATTAACGTGGGACCTGTTATGCTGCGCGGTGTTGAACCAGTAAGTAATATTTACTTACGGACCAAATGGGACAGTAAATGAATTTGTACACCCGTTAGAAGCACAGTATATATAAGTTTGCCCGCCCCGTTGGTTCATTTGGTTTCGACGCAGCGCCTGACGTGGAGCTAGCTGGTTACTACCACTGGTGGTGGAAGCAGTATTTAACATCCGAACTTGACCAGCAGAGGTTGTGGTGAACAGTTCCCTATCACCAAAGTTGTGTGCGTTCGGAGCGAGGGCTTACGTCTTGTTCATGGTGATGGGTTCGTTAAGAGTGGCGCCCGAAGGTCTCCTTCGGAACAGTAGGCCTGAACCCTCTTTCTTCTGCCATTTTTCATTTATTCACAACGCTAAAAATATATTACATTGCCCATACACACATCACACTCGTACACACAGAACAACAAACAAGAACAACTAGGGAACTCGGCGAGATACAATCCTAGTTTTAATTTCTCAAAAAAAAGTCTACCCGCCAATATAACGGGTTTAGGAGAAAATTGAGAAATACAAAATAATGAGTATCTTGCGAATTGACTAGGAGATCACATTTCCCATAAGAAACAAACAAATCGAAACCCGAGCGGAATAATACGAAGAGCCAACTCCTGGTTTCTACCCAGATCAATAGAAAGCCTAAAGTGGTTGGAATATGAGAATTAGACCGAAATCTCCAATGAGAATACTGACACATGTAAAGCTTTACACCACTGAATTCACCCTTGCAAACTAAGATATGAAATAGCTAAATGCTGGGTTTTACAATACACCTTCAGGCAGAAGTTTAAATTTATACATTCGGTCATATTGACAGTCAGCATAAAAAGGGAAATATTTGAATTTTATCGCTCTATGTATGTTCACTAAATGAGGGGATAATGATGGAAAGCTCTGAATGTAAAAAACCTAGTGCCTTCCATCTGTCTAGACGTTTTCTGCGTCGGCCGTTTGCAGACCGCCCTCCTTCCGTTTTCTCGACAGGCAAGATGTTTCCACCTCCACCTTTTACTGTTGCTGTGTCTGACCTGGTATACACTCTTATATATATAGTTTCCGTACTCACTTCTGGCTGAACTTATTTATAAACGATTAATTTCAATAATCTCTAACGCTCTGTAACAGCATCTACAAGTGTACTTTACCTCCTGTTGACGTCCATGTCATTAACAACCAAATTGCCCTAGAAAGGGTAGCGAATATTGGTAAATGTATTTATGAGTTGGGCCGTTTGTGCATTGCATAATTTTTAGCAGCATTATGTAGTAGAATTAACATATTTGGAAAATGAAAATAACATTTTCATAATAAGTTTAGATAAAAGAGAAAAGTGTACGGAACTCTGTGTTCAATTAAATACTGTTGTAGTCTTAGACATGCACGTAAGAAAACTCGTTAAAGAATATTTTCCTTTTGCTTACGGCTTTACAACTTGTCGATGTCGAGGTAATTAGAGGTGTGAAAGGACTGAGCGAAAGAAACGGGGAGAAATTTGGCCATGGTTTTTTGTAGGAATCATCCCGGCATTCACCTCGAGTGATTTTGGGAAACAATTGAAATATGGCTTTTCGGACGGGAATTTGAACCCACGTCCTCCCGAATGCGAGCCCCGAGGCTCGGATGGTAAAGAAAAACTAAAATATCGACTCCGCCATACGTCACTGCCGCAAAGAGCTGTCGCAGTGTAAAGAACAGAAGCAGTAAATTCACTGGAAAGAACGCAATGAGTTTTTAATGTATTGGATTATTGATTTCAGCTGCGTATGCCAGTCATAATGACTTGGTAAATCAAGTCGATTAAGTCAGAAGTTGAAGTAATACGTGTGAAAATTCATTGCTTACAGAGGTAAAGCGTTTATTAACTGGGCGAAATCGAACTACTGGGAAATGATCATCTGCCACCAACTCGATTGGAAGTCTCGGAGTACCGATGTGGAATTTAACACACGAACAAATAATTTATCCGGTTAACCTCGCGGTGACGCTAGAACACCCGAACTGATGCCGTGATTTTTGTTCGATGAGTCATGTCAGTGGTGATTGCGTGTTGGAACGTGCTGAGGTCATCATTGCAACACACGACAAGGTCCAGACCAGAGCGTGTTTAAAGGCAAAGTGTACAAGAATGCTGTTTAACTCTGCTTATTGTACACGATGGAAAGATGCACGCTATATAAGCTCGTGCAGTACCGCCTAGTAGTTCTTTATACTAAATTCAAACGCACGGTAGTATTTATCAGCATTCCCGTTACCGTAGTGTCGTTCGCCATATCACCATTTACGAGTGCAAACTCTGATGTAACTCGTCTTGTTAACAGTGGTTCAGGGGTGTAACAGATAATGATCTACCAGGCCTTCGGATCAATTCGAATGAGAGGATTTGCAGAGATAGACTTCCGTAATCTCTTTACTTATCTGTATAGAAAGAGGTTTAACGAAATCAATTTTTTTTCCCCTACGGCGAAGTTAAAGCAATGTAATAAAATCTGGTGTTAAACATAGCATTAGCTTGAACCATCACCCCGCACTTGGAAAATATTTTCAGCATCTATTAATTGATAATCAGAGCAAGGGGATCCTAACACTAACTGCGTACGCAAGACCGTAATCCTGTATTAATATGATTAAAAATGACTAAGCTCAATGCTTAAATGTGTTACCCAATACAATACCCTGTGAAACGTTGACTAAAAATGATTCAAAATTGTATCGTTAACGACACTATACTAGCCACTTAGAAAAAAAAAGAGTTACACAAGAAGAGCAACGGGTACGTCATTACACAAATTCAGAAAATTCAAGCAATATTCAGTGAAGTTTCCTTCGAATTTTCTTCAAAAAGAAAACATTACATTCTTATTCCTAACTCTCTTGTCAAATGACATTGATGTTATCAAAATCTCACGCACCAGGAGATATTATCTCTTGCTGGACTATGCCCCCTAGGTATTTTAAAAACACATCCACATTGTTTACTGCGATAATATATATATGTCTCTTCATTTTTGTAGAGTGGGCTGCTTTTTAAGGTAACTAGGGAATTTGACTCCGACTCAAACTCTGTAATTTTCGCAGGGATAAAGCAGTTGTGACAATAGTTTCCCCTCAGGTGCCTACTGAAACAAACTTATTTAATATTATTAAACGTGAGACTTATTTACAAAAAAGGCGAGTTTCAGCAAATGGTAGTTTTTAAAACTTCTAGCTCATAACATGTAAATCATTAAAAAATGTTTTAGCCAATAGAAGTGATTTTTATACAACATTAAACTGAAATTCTGTTAATGGTTCCGAGGAAATGGAAGACTGACAGCTTTTACTGAATACGTTCTGCCAATTTAAGTCAGCGATTGCATTTTACAATGATCAACAAATTTGCTACAAAATTGAGCCTTATTTACAGAGCAACTATCTGAGAACTGTACGCAGGGGCGTAGCTACTATGGGGCTAGGCGGTGCAGTGCACCGGGGCCCCTACGCTCAGGGGGCCCCAAGAATACCTCTGGGAGCCCCCAAGCGCAGTTCGTAGGCCCACGAATCTTTCATCTTTTTTTTAGCTCTACAGTCGTCTAAGGGGGTCCCTCACTAAGGGCCCTCTCACTGCTGAGGGGGCCCCCAACCACTGCTCAGGGGGCCCCCAATCACTGCTCATGGGGCCCCTAAGCACAACTCAAGACCCCCTCATCAGCTCAGGGGGCCCTTACCAGCAACACAAAGCCAAAAAAAAGGTCGCCCATCTGGCCTGAGGGCCAAAAATAAATGTTTTGCACCGGGGCACTTGTTAACCTAGCTACGCCACTGACTGTACGTAATTCTCAGATGTAGCGCGAAAGCATTTCTATCTCCGGTATAGAACTTCTTGTTACGATTCTTAAAAAAGGGGCAAAGTAGAGCTTTTGAAGTATCGTCTACAATTTTTCTTTTCCTCCAAATTACAGGTCTAACGGTGGACATCACAAGAACCTACATAGATATTCATCGTTACGATAAACCAAGGTTTGAGTGATTTAAGCGTGTGTTGTACAGCACCGACTGCTTGGAGAGTGTTTTACCTGCCTCGGCCGGTCGACCACGATGCGAAGCAGTAGCGCCTCCACTGCGAGTCGAGGCGTTATCGCGAGCCCGCCAGCGCGTTACTCAGACGACTAGTTAGTCAGCCAGTTATCACTGGGCGCCCACTGTGGCCGAGACTTCCGCCTCCGTGGGACGCGGAACTTCCTCTCAATTCACGCTCGCTGCGGGCTGCCTAACCACATCAGTGGCAGGCGAGACATCAGTTTAACGAACTGTATTATGTCCATCCTACCCGTGAACCAATACGTTTCGCTTTCTCTCTAGCCTCACCGTTAGCTTTGTCAGTGTTAATTATCTTATGCATTGTGTTACTGTACGGCTGCTAGCAATGCCTTTCATTATGTTACACGTCTCTATTCTTGCTGCTCATAATCATTTACACTTTCAACATTTGTATTGGTGCAAAAATATTTCATAATCATCTATCTACCTTTCCATCACTAGTCCCACAGACCTTTTACGGTGCTCTCCTCCTTTTAGTTGGTACTATAACGATTCATGTTTTTCTGGGGATTAGATGTTACACTGGCCACGGTATTCTGCTTTTGTCCATTCAGTTCCAATATTGCTGATATATTCAGTTACAGGTGTTACTTTCAATTTAACTTTTATTTTTTGTTCACTTGACATGATGTAGTGGTGCATGTCCTGCAGCTAAAATTAGGAAGTTCTAGAATATGTATTAATAAAAAATATATTTTGATTCAAACTTTTATTTTCTAACTGTAGTGGCTATAATGTTCGAGAAGTTGATACAAGCCTGCACGCGCCGAGGTCTGGTAAAGTCATGCTGAATATTCAGAATCTTTCTTTGTGACAATATTGTGAACACTGAAACACTAATACCGAAGAATTATTAGAAAATTTGTGTGAGGGCTGAGCAGAAACTCAGGTGACAAAGTCTGCAGTGAAACGTATAAATTTTGTTTCATACGACCCATACAGCCAACTGATAGCACATACATCAGGTTATTTTTCGACATAGTTCCGATATCGGTTTAGGTACTTGTCGCGTCGTGGGATGAGTTTGAATATTTCCTCCTGGTAAAAATCCTGTCCTTGCGTGTACAACCACGTTGTCGTGAATTATTTCACCTCCTCGTCTGAAGCGAATAGTCGGCCTCCTAGGTACTCCTTCAAGTGAGGAAAAAGGAGGAAGTCGCTGGGAGGGAGGGCCGGCATGTACGGAAGGTGGTGATGCCGCGCTGGGTTGACCACTGCGATCCTCGTCGGAGACGTTTTCTTTACCGGCCATTCTGCAACATTCTGACGAGACTTTGAAGTCTGTACCAGCTGAATTTCAGTCTCAGTTACGTGTTTCGCCAACAGAAATCGAATAAGTGAGTGGATTTCTTCGTGAGACCAGTTTTCCCAAACGAATCGCCATTTTTGTTTACCTGCAACTGGGGCTGTTTGGTTGAAACTCAGCACAGTTGCCTACCGCATATCTTAAGGCGCTTTCCCACGATCCCTTGTAACGAAAGCGAGACGGGACGGGACCTCATTAGCCGAAGTGTAGGGACGACCGCGGGCCGCAAATTACTCCTAGCTTACCTCGCCGCCACCTCCGCACCACGTTGCCTAGTGTCGTTTGGCACAGAGCACTTTACAGCAACAGAAGGGGTGCGCACCGCTGCTGAAAACCGATGGCAACAGCGCACCGCTACACACGCCTGTGATGTTTACCGACTCAGAGTGTGTAGCTGCGTCTCGTCTCCGCTAGCAGAGGCGCCCCTGTTCCCATGGCGTGTGGTTGAATATTCCAACTGTTCCGCCGAATATTAGCGACTAATCCCGAGACAGGTAAAGGCATTGTCACGCGTCCGCTGGACACGACGTGCTCGTCCGAATACAGCCGAAAACGGCCGAGTGACGGACCGATGACGTTGAAATGGGATTAGTCGGACGTAATCGGCGGAATGGCAAACGCATGTTGCACTTCTAATAAACAAGTCTTAATTTTTTATATTTTATTTGATCTTAATTTGTATTTTTTCAAACACTATCGTACAATACGGTGGAACGCAATCACTATAAATATTTTAATAAAAATATCTACGGAAAGGGCAATTATTGCAAGTGCGTCTAAGCAGTTATAATAATAATTTTTTATAAAAAATTTGTAAAGACAATTATTTGAATTTCGTACTGGAATATTCTCAAACGGTTATATGAGACGTCACACTCGTCGTGACTGCATTCGGGCATAGGCTATATAGGCTTCAGCCTATGGAGCCCGCATCACAAAAACAAAATTTCCTTGTTTCTTGTAATTCTTTCGTGTCTGATTTTTGAGAAATTGGCAACATGGACGTAACTCTCAACTTCGCATTCTTTTTCTTCTATAATAGTTCAGAGCGATGTTAATAAATTGTATTGAATATGTTAATGATTTTCAATTGTTTTCATTTTATCTCAACAATTCTATATTCTTCTAGATACAATACTGTAAAATATTCTACAATTAAATAATAAATTTCAAATGTTTATCTTAAAATTTTGGTTTGAAAATAACTATAACATGCGAGGTTGAGTTTTAAAATATTTTCGTGGCAGGGCGTGCATCACAGGTTCAGCCCAAGAGTCTACACATTCTAAATACGGCCCCGACTCCTGTAATATTTCGCGAGGGCAAGGTAAAGTCTATTTTTTACGAAATGTAAGTCACTACACATTTTATAAATACACCCCGTTCGCTACATGTTGAAGCAACAATGACGAATCGGCAATGTGTGTCGGACGTTATTCGGCCGCAGTGGACGACCGGCCTTAGAATTACCACACACTAATAACTTTTCGATAAGGAAGCGTCCACAAACTGCGTGGCTATATTTTGACCTCTAGCTGTAGAAGGACATTGCATAATCAAGTCAAAATGGTGGATGTACAAAGAAGTGCTGAAGATAAGCTCTAGTTTCCAATAATAGGATTACATAGAATTGTATGTATATCGTTAAATGCCCAATAAATTTGATATCTCAAACGCGAAAAATTGTTGGAATGTAACAATTTTTCTTTTGGATAAGTATATACATCATTGTGATATGACAATCAAAAACTAACACTACATAAATCAAAATCAGGAGTTAACTATATATCTCCCAGCTAATGATCGGTGCATGTTACGAGAGCGAAACCGTTCACAGCTTGTGCGAGGTATCAAAGAGAAATTTGAGAAGACTGAAACAATATCTGGTTACAAACTCAGAGCGAAGCCCTGGTGGGTGCGAGAAGCCAGCGTCAAAGGCAAACATTGTTATTAACAGGAGCAAGGAACACGAGATCTTTATTGGTGGTAAGTACTTATTACAAAAAGCGCATATAATCGTCAGCTACAAGGGAATAAAAATTAAATTATAATATACAGGAGAATAACAAACTGATTCATGCACAGGTTATTCGAGTTAATTAACTATGTAAAAAATGTAGTGTGTGACAACATTATAATCATTAATTACAGCAATTGTATGGGAGGTGCACAAGAGGGCAGCTAGATTAATATGAGGTAATTACCATGGCGCACAGTCAGCGATATTTTTTTATTCAGGCCATTATGATCTGTCACCGCAGAGATCATTAGAACCGGAAAAGAATTTCGATAAGGAACTGGAAGAAATTCGGTAAGTGCCATTTAAAGTAACAATCGAAACGTTCACCCGCATTGGCTTTGAGAATCCACATGGCCAAACCAAGGACGGACCTACCTAGCACCGAGCCCATAGTATCGGGGTCTATGGAAGACAGGAGGCGGGAGAAAAAAGTGTTCTGAGAATGTATACTATATATATTGGCGATAAGGCGTGGATGTATATTGGGAACATTAAGTTGCAGGGAAGAGATACCGTGGCCATAAACTAGCTCTTGATTTCAGGCATTAGGGAGTGGAAGGTTTTCATTTGTAGCTAAAGGAGTCAGAGACTTGAATAAATTATTACGGTATATGATGAATAGTTTGTATCGAGCAGTGAAAGCACTTAAAGCAAAAAATTCTTTAATGCAAAATTGTTTGTAGGTAAATAGCCATTAGAGCATAACTTCTATTACTCCAAAGTCTCTCTCTCTTCAATTTCATACCGAGAATTCAAAATTTGGTTCAGTCGATTTTTTTTATGAATAATTTTCACTCCAATGCAATTGAATATATTTTTATTTTCCGTACGCGTTTCACTTCATTCTCTGAAGCATGTTCAGCGGTTCTGTATTGTTTACATGTTCACATTGGCTTGTAATTGTGCCCTGTTTTAGCATCAGTTGTATCTGTAATAGCACTATTATGCATTACAGGTATTTGTTGCATCTTAATGAGTAATTTCGCGTCACTTTCACTGCACTATAGATATTGATTTCTGATGGCTTACATTTGTATTAATCTCGTAGATACAATTGATGCTGAAACACGGTACAATTACACACTAATGTGAGCATGTAAAAATACCAAACCGCTGAAGATGCTTCAGAGAATGAAGTGAAACGCGTACGGAAAATAAAAACATATCCAATTGCATTGGCGCGAAAATTATTTTTAAAAAATGGATCCTACCGCAACTGAGGAAATGACCGACAATAACCAGATGTTGATTGAATCGTATAGTGGCGTGTACTACATTTGACTTAGACAGCATAAAAGTGTGTGCGCGTGGAATATGTATGGACAGCTAATGGTATTTGAAGCTAACTATGTGTAGCTATACTCTATGTTATATGTCGAGTGTCCCCAGCGTGGAAGGGTGATTTCGAAGAATTTGGTAATGCTGGGACGATACCTCGACGAATTGCGTGAACACTGCATACCAGGACTTGCCTGAAGCACGTGGAGCTTGACAAGGCAGTGAGCAAGGAAATGCTTTTATTGGGACAACGTGTTCAGTGAAGTGGTATCTGTACTCCAGGTGAGAGTACCAGTGTTTTAACGAGTGGCGGTGTTTGTGCTTTCGGCTGCAGTCTTCAAATATGGTAATGCTCCGATTTTTTTTTATGAACACTACATATTGATGACCGTAAACGCTCCATAGACATAGCTTTTAGATAAAGAACTCTACTCCAAACAATGTTAACTGCTACTAGTCAGTACAACAGTGAAAATGCTTTTCTTTTGGGGGGTCATGTTTCCCGTTTTGATTCATTAAATGCCTATTTTTTTGCAATATTTTGTTGGTACTACTTCTGTTTTGTAATCATATTAATTTTGATTTAATATGAGGGTAAAATAAATCTGTCTTGTACTAGGTGTTTTCAAACAAGTAACCTATTTATTTTATTATATTTATTTTTCAATGACCTTAAGTTTTAGTTTATGAATGCACCCTTGATAAAAATAATTATAAATAATATTCAGTAAATTAAGAAGAATTTTTATGTAACAAAATTTCCAAATAACAGTAAAATACCGGAAGGTAAAACAAAAATAATCCTTCGCAGAAAATATGAAACTTCAAGATCGGGCAGACGCCATTAAAATTATTTGATATGAAAGCAATGACACACGCCAATATTTGTGACATGTTATCAAAGTGGTATGTTTCAGTATTAGTAAAACGAAAAATTGACTTCTGAACGTTAATGACGTTTGTTTTAATCAAATAAACCGCGAAAAAAGCACATGCACTTCCGTACCAGTATTTAGTAGCTGTTCGTGGTGTTGCAAAGAACTGTGCTTTTATGATGATTACCATCCGTCGCCACGTGACCAAGTCAGAATTTGTTATGTTAACTGTGTGTTATAATCTACAGTGATTTTTAAGACAACAACGTCTATTAAATACCTTTAACCCACTAGAAATTGTTCAAGAATTAATATCCAGACGAAAATAACATTTTTATCGAAACACACAAATTTTTAGCAGAACAGAAGCTACAAAACTATTGAAACAAAAAGAATAATGTACAAAGAAATGTCGACTCTATGCACCAAACCAATCTTGGTGCAGCGAAATAAAAGGTGAGAGGAGACTTCGATTATAGCATTGCATAAAAAAACAGGAATCTTTTAGCGAAAGTTGAACTTCAAAAATATAGAATTACTGGAAAACTATTAATGAAAATCACTTGCGTTTTGATCCTATGCCAATACGGTCCCGTCCGAATGGTTTCAGTTATCATTACCGAAATACGGCAACGACCCAACTTGCGGTTATACATAAATCTTTTTAGAGACCAAGAACAACTGTGCAGATTTTGATAAAATTTGCGGGTTACATTTCTTATTCCTCCCTCGTAAACGCAGATGTATGGAAGTTTCACTGTAATTTTTACTAATGAATAACAAAAATTGGGAAAACGGGCACCTGAAACAAGATCCTATAGAAGCGCGAATAGAACCACATAGGTGTTTTCTCATTTGCTTCGCTGTTGCCACAGCTCACTGTCCTCAAATGAAGGTAAGACCGGACTCTCATTAACAAGGCTAGACCGTGTCTCGGAGACGCGACGTGCGGAATATTCCAAAGTAGGAGCAAGGAAAAAGGCGCCCCCTCGTGCACTGTGGCGTCCCACGCTCTCGCACAAAGGAGCGGCTCCACACGTTTCTTTCCGAGGTAATTATGTGACGCTTATGAGGTTACCTTTCAAAGAGGCATTTCGCAGAACTAACTTTCAAGCGTTAATAAAGAAGGAACAGTATAAAGGCGAGTTAGAGTATAACTTTGCATAATGACGTTAAATGCTGCGTGAACCTATTTGTGAAAAAAATTTCTACTTGCGGGTGGGCCGCGACGCTTTCTCTGTCTAAGGGACGTGGTACGGACACCACAAAGGACTCCACTATCGCTTTGTTAATGTTTAATAAGACCCCGTGTGTCTAATAAGCAAAAAAAAAAAAAAAAAAATAAAAAAAAAAATATATATAGGTCTCTAATTCCTCGTTTCTAGACAGGAAACTTCAAAAAAATAATTTAAAATCTTTTTTTTTCTCAACAATTTTGCTATTAGTATTCTTTATAGTATATGGTACCAATGCAATATTTAGAATAAACAGAAGAACAAATGGCAAAATGAGAAGCCTAACGTCTTTTAATTATTGCCTGATGGATCATCAAAGATAAAGTCAATAGATTCTCGAGAGGATTGTAGCAATGAAATCAGTCATGGTTTTTTGAAGCAACTCACCTGGAGTAACTATAGGAAACCAAAATATGAATAACCAAAACGGCATTGACCTGTATCCTCAAGAGTACCAGGCCAGAACGATACTTATCACCCACCAAATAGGTAGTAAGAGTAGCAAATCAACAAAGACCACTCCTGGTTACAAGCATTGCACGTACTCGAAGATCAGAAAGTATAGTGGATGTAGGAAGACTTGCATAACACAGGACTCGACTGGCAAACGCTCATAAGCGACTTCACAAATTACATGCTCGTATTATATTGGAATAAAAATGAAATTCTTACTAATATGGCGATAGGCAGGAAGAGACCAAAACAAATCAACGTCTCGTCACCGTCGAGGTTACAGGAAAGGAATGGAGACAAGGAACTGAAGGAATTCAGTCATGGCCTTTTGAACAAATCATCATGGCATTTAAGGAAACCATTGAAAACCGAAATCTAAACGGCCGGACGCGGATTTGAACTAGCAGTCTCCTGAACGACAGTCAAATTCTTGACAAGACTAAGGCACTGCAGGTGATAGTGAAATATCGAAGTATGATATAGAAGTTGAGAATGTTATGGCCGAGATGGGTCAAGCGTCTTGCAGTGAAATTGCATCGATGTGTGTTTAAGCTGCATCAATGGCGTCTCGTATCTGAAGCTGAAGACTGTATAAACCATATCGCCACTCTCTGCCTGTATTTGTCTTAAAAAACCATTTAAGCACCGGCTAAATGTCTTCATGCGGGTGATCAGTCACTACCTACAATGACGTACACCTCACTCCATATTCATTGTGCATACTTAAAGTCAGGCCTTCAGTACGAAAGTTGATGACAGGAACTGTTTTGCTTAACCTTTCTGTCCAAATACAGGATGCTGAAACTTCATTCTCCAGAACGACTAAAAGCTAGCTACCCACATGTAGGACGCCAAGCGCAGTATTACCCATCAGCTCCGAGGACAATGAGTCGGTGTTACGTTTCAGGGTTCACCAGTTCGAATCGGCTGATGTGATTTTCATTAAGTATTCTGTTCGTATTCGATACTATAATACATGAACAAGTTGAGAGAGAAAAACAAGAGTAGCTGGCAGAATGGCTAAAGTTGGAGATTACAATTTAAAATAAATAAGTGCAATATGGTGGTGACTTGACTGGTAGTTTTGAACGTCGTTCTAATAAAATATTTGCTAAAACCTATTTTTCACAAACAGGTTCA
Organism: Vandiemenella viatica; assembly: GCA_031002005.1. NCBI lineage: Eukaryota > Metazoa > Arthropoda > Insecta > Orthoptera > Morabidae > Vandiemenella > Vandiemenella viatica. The sequence continues at coordinate 36,471,767 of JARYHS010012519.1, read as the reverse complement.
AATCGCCGGGCTCCACGTTCTCATTGTGGTGAATGCTGGGACGGTCCCTAGCTTCCGCCTCATGAACTGCACATTTCCCAAACCAAAAATACATTCGACAAACATAACACAAGTTGTAAGTTTCGCAAACAGATGGCAATACGTAGATCCTTAAGAGTTAAGAATCCACATTATCCGTAATTGAAACGGTCAGAAAAAATATTATGGAAATATTATTTGTCGTTCGGAATGAACTGCATTTCTGCAAAAACTTTCATCTCATTCCGTTAAATTTACAATAATCTTACTTTTATGAAATTTCATTTCCAATGAATTTCTTCTGGTGTTTTTGGGCTAGACTAATGTTTGGTACTTTCTTGTCGAAGTTCAAATTAACATCACAACTTTTATCCATAAATGCTGGAAGCTTCATTGGGAATACCTAGTTTCATGTTACGAGCAAGTGACGTACGGTATATATTAAATTCTTTTGATATGAAACGGAAGCAAAGCTTAATAAAGGTAGCGGAAAACCTGGCGGCTACATACACTAGACGATCAGAAACAAAAAATGAGAAAAAAACTAGTTAGCCGGTCTCGGTAGCGTATCGGCTAGAGTACTGGCTCCACGTGCCGAAGGTCACCGGTTCGAGTCCGCCAGAGGGCATGGGTGTTTAAGTGTTGTGTATATACATGTCATGTCCGTCCATCTGTGTCCAAACAGTAACAACAATGTACTGGAGAAACTGATACACTGGAAGACTCATGATCATCACATTGAGATGTCTGTATGGCCTAAGTAGCCAAATGCCATAAAAATAAAATAAAAAACTAGTTAAACAACGTAGATCTATCTTGTGTTGTTCGTATTCTTTGACGAAATGTATGTTTGCCGCATCTTTTTCAGAGGTTAGCACATACTGAAAAAATAAGCACTTTGTCCCCGTACACGGATGGCTGTACAACACAAAACAACAAACAAGAATGTTGGACAATTATCCATGCAAACTATACACAGAACACGATATCAAGTGGTAATGATCTCTGACGAAGACCTCGAAATTATGAGCTAAACTTCAACCATCTAGAAAGCCGTTGTGACATCGTTTCCAGGAGAGGATGCCTCAGTTATTTTTAATTTACACCTACCTCGATTGTCGGCAAGACGTATCTTCCTCTCTCTCGGGCAAACCTTGGACTTGTGTGCAGACGAGTCCATCATGTACGTCTCTCCACCGCTGCGTGTTGCTTGTGCTAATTTAATTTGTTAGGACATGATTTACACGTTTCACTCTGTGTGAACTGAGTTTCGTTTTCACTAACTTAGCCTACTGACCTGGTTAAAAGGAAAGTAACAGATACAGCCACATTAATCAATAACAAAATCCAAATAGCATAAACATGGTATGAAATTTAGTACACCTGCCTCGTTGCTGCCGGCGAAAAGATTGTGTCACTAATAACACATCCCCTACGAAGAAAACCTTAACTTAATTCCTCCGCATAATACGATACCGGTCGCACGATGTAATCACGGTAAACATTTCGCCTGTGACAAGCGATTTACCTTTAAGGGGATACGGAATAGGATTTTGGGTGAAAAAAATCGATGTTCGTTTTATTGGCTTATTATATTCCGCCAAGTTACCTTTTTAAAATGACGTATCTTATATGGCTTTACTAGAAGTATAAATATTTTATTTTTGTAGATTTGTGAGATTGGATATTGCGCTTTTGTTATACACTTACTACCTATGGATCAGCAATGTTTCAATCTTCTTTCTCCGTTTCCCGTAAGTTTCCTTTTTACTTCTTCTAAGAAAATTATCTCAGGTACTAGTGAACCTAGAAGTCTGAAATTTTTATGTCATGGTCACATGGGTTTCTTTTATATACTGGAACAATGATTTTTTAACTATTTGCTTTACAAAAGATTTATAGGTAATAATCTAGTGAAAATTATGGAAAAATTGACTTTAAGATAAATATAAAATATCACTATAAGTAAATACTTTGACAAAAAACTGTTGTTTCAGTATTGTTACAACATATCAGCGCACATACAGTAAATTTTTTATCTTGCTAGCTCCTGCAGTTTGTGAGAAAATGTTCCCTGTAGCAGGCGTAATTTAACATTGCGGGAATAGGCTATTCCGAACGCATTTTTTTTTTTTTTTTTTTTTTTTTTTTTTTAAAAAAAAGGCTACGAAATTTCTGGACTTTTTACCTCAATTTCTCAGATTTTTTACGTTATTCTAATATATAAATATAAATGTTTGTTTATTCGTCTTCTATTCGTTTCTATACCATTCATCCGATTGTGATGAAACTTTGGTGAGTGTGCGTGCCTGGGAAGGTTTCTGACCAAAAATAAAATCCATCCCCTATCCCCCTACGCACCACTCAATTTTTTCAAATGATCTTTATATAAACCCACAGTTTCTGTCCTATATAGATGGAATTTTGCAAACGTATACTTTAGTACAAACAAAAAAATACTGTCTACATTTTTTTGCAAAACCCGTTCCTCTCTATCTTTACACCACCCCCTTAACTTTTGTTAATGTTCTTTATACAAACGCACAGTACTTATCTGATTTCGATGGAATTTTGCATACATACACTTTAAAACAAATAGAAAAATACTGTTTACGTTTGATTCACAGAAACTTAACCCCCTCCTTCTTACCCCCGTCTCCTAATTTTTGTCGACGGTGTTCATAGAAACCCACAGTTTTTATCCGATTTTAATAGTACTTGGCACACGTATGATTCACTACAAGGCGGCCTGATAGCTCAGTGGTTAAGGCGCTTACATCCAGAACTTTCTATCTCCGGTTGCGGGTTCAAATCCTAGGGGGATCAGGAATATTTAAGAGTTGTGTTTGATCATTTGAGCAACGCCAAGACGTTCCGTTATTCGAGTTCCCCGTTAAACTGTAGGTCCCAGAGGAAAGGAACTGGCCGATCTACCTCTGACACAATGGCTTAGAACTACTACTTCTGGAGGATTCAAACATATTTTAATTTAATTTTTACTTTAATTTATTCAGTTTTAATTTAAATCATAAAAATCATTGCCTTTCATTTATTTAGTAGGCTACGTGTAAATCTGTCTGCTTTGTATATGCATACCCAATTAAGAAAGAGAAAGAGGCATTGAAACATACACCGGGCAAAGCTAGTATAAAAAAAAATACCCTAGTCTTTCCTGGGATAATGGGCTAAGAATTGTTCGAAACACCATCGAAATTCTGTCGATTTTTGGGAATTAACAAAAAATAGATATTAACTTCAAAGCAAACATCTTAATTTCTCAGCGTTTCGACATCGCAGCAGAACTAAACACAGCAAAATTTGCCTTGATTTATTTCTGTTGGGTGTGCGGTAATGCATTCGGGACGATGTGGGTTCAAATCCCCGACCAGCCATTCATATTTCGATTTTCCACGGTTTCCCGAATTCACTCCAGACGAATGCCACAAAGAATTCCTTTCCGTTCATTATCCACAAACCTCTCTTACTCCTCTAATGATCTCAATGTCGGCAAAGAGCGGAGCCCTAAGTATACACCAAAAACACCACCAGCAATTTGGGAGCGTCCATAAATCACGTAGCTCCATTTTGGCCTTCTGTGAACCCCCCTACCCCCAAGTAGCCCGACGTGGGCTTCGCCTCTAGCCCCACCTCCCTCCCCCACGTAGCACGTAGCTTTTCCCCCTATTGATTCCAGAAGACTTTTATTTTTAGCTACTTAACGTCTCTTCACAGCGAGGTCTTTAGAGACGGGAAAGGATGGGGGACAAGGAATGGGAAGGAATTCAGCCATGGCCTCTTTAAGAAAGCATCCTGGCATTTGCCTGGGGTGATTTGGGAAACGATGGAAAACCCAAATCTGGATGCCCGGACGGGGATTCGAACCGCCGTCCTCCCGAATGCGAGGTCAGAACGCTAACCGTTACACCACCACTGTTTTCTGTTGTCAGACTTTCATAAATTAAATATGGAGATAATTCAATGACGGAAATAAATGTTCACATGCTGTTGTGTGTTCTGTTCCTCATCTTAACTGACAAATAATACAAATAGAAAGCTACGTTGCCTGGCTCGGAACAGCCCCCGCCCCCAAGTAGCCCAGCGTAACTTTCCAGCCAACTCCCCCCTCCATCCCTCCCTTATATCAATCCACGTAGTTTATGGACGCTCCCTTCTGTGTGAATCCCGTTTTGATCTTAAATTTCTCAACTTTCCAACTTCACATCAAAATGAAACACACTCTACTTTACCTGCAGGACCAGGGGACATCATTCAAAACCCTATAAAAATCCGACTAATAGTTTTTGTGTGGTTCATGCAAAAACAGGCACAGACGTAATGCCCAGTTTTCTATTTATTATTTATTGCGATCGATACCCGGAGGTAATTTCCCCATATTCATTCTTTGAATTACGTGATCTATACTTCAAATTCTTTCACTACTGACTTATGTTAATCAGCAACTGCCTCGAAACATTACTTAATTTCCTGACGCTACAATTAGAAAGCAGAACGTTTAGAATTCCATGTCGGGAATCAAGTCTTAGGTTACGCGCTTTCTTCATAACACTCCTATTTCTGCACCCAATATCTCGTCAGTCCTCATTGGCAGTCTATTCCTTTACTGATTCATTTTCTCTTGGAAATTTATTCCAGTTTCTTCATTACAAATGAATAATTTGATACTCCTTTACGCATGAAATCAATTACCAGATTCTGGTCTTGGTCATCTGTTCCATTCCTTCTTCTTTTGCCAATGCTTCGTACATCCCCCAGCGCTCTCAACTGAGCTTGTGTGTCATCTCAATTAGACAGTTCAGTGGTACTTTCCACAAATAAATCTAGCTGCCCTTCTTCCCATCTCTTCAACTATCGTATTTAATTAAAATCTCAATATTGCGCTGCCATTCTATCCCATTATACACAAAGAAGCTTCTGACTAAAGTTTTCTCCCTTCCCCGATACAACTATAGATGTAAGACATTGAAATCTCGCCTAATATATGCGTAATACGTTATGACCAGCCCAGTTTACTACGAAATGAAATGTCAGTGTACTATATGCCTACTGTGTAGACAGCACCCTCCGGGCAAATCGTACTAATTAGTTATGTGGGGCCAGGTGGGAGATAAACTGCCTCAGTGAGCCCCCCCAGGGCAAACAGCCGCCCGCGGCTACGCGTCTGATTGCAGGCTGTAAACAGCGAAATTGCGGGCAATTTACGGGACCCTTGTGTCGCCGATTGCGAACGTTTTGTTTGAAGTCTGTCCTGCTACAATTGCCATTCTCGTCTTTCTCTCGCCCCTCGCTCATCGGCCTGTCGGGCGTTCAATAGAACCGACCGTTACATTTGTCTCCGGTAACTTCAGGTTCCGTTAACGAGACTATTTTTGGCAGCAGAAATATCTAACGTTATCTTATTTTTAAACTGTCAACAAAGTTAAATATTAAGCTTCATATGTAAACCGAAAATTTATTTTAACTAGGGTGATGCATCTACTTTACAGTGTGAACTTCAGATAGGAAAGTTACTTCACTTTTGTCCTTTTATTCCTGTATGACTTTTTTTTATTATTTTGTTGTTTTTGTTTTGTTTCGGACTTTTTTTGTTCGATTTTTGTTTTGTTTTAATTTAGTTAGCTAATTTCCATGTGGGGAAGCACCTTTAACTAGTCAGTTCGCAGCATCCTCAACGTTCATTACCATTCATTCGCGAGGTAGTCCAGATAACGCAACTTTTCATGGCTGCCATTTTGACCATCTTAGACTCCCAGACTGTCTCACCTCAGACGTATCCCAGTTAAAACTATCTTCTGGATACACGAGTCTGTAGAAAGTTACCGACTTGCAGCTGGCAAAAAGCGACCAAGCCAGATGCCAGTTTAGAGAAGAAGTCTAGCTTTTGCTGGGGTAGTTGCTGAAACCGCAATTTACGACTCCGTAGGTCTAAGCTGACAATAAGGTTGGTGGTTTCAGACACCTTCTTATCGGTCTTGCAGACTGTGAGTAATACCTGATCAGAACGGTTCTATTGACTGCTTGTTACGCCCACATTCTTCTGCTCGTTTCACTCGTTAAGGAAATACTATTTTTGAAAGAAGTTATTGATCCTAGCGCCTTGTCTAAAGCGGAGTAATCCGACAGTTTGGCAAAACATTTTAAAGCAACGCACTAGTGGACACCGGGAGGTAGAAAGTACGTGGTTTCAAATGTGGGCCCCAGTATTCTCACGTAGTTTCTCAGACTTCTTTTCTACATTACTTGGGAGAATGCTTGGACAGTCCCCATTCTGTGCCTTAAAAACTACATTTTATTTGAGACAAACAAAAAATTACATTTGCCCAAAGCTCAATCTCATCACTGTACCTTCTAATTAATTCGTCATATCATCTCTGGTAGTGAACAAAACATGAAACCCTAAAAAAAATCGGGAGCAGTTACATTAAATTATTATAGTGCTTTTCCAATGCAGTTGAAGGAAGGAAGGAAATTGGTAATACTCTATCTGAAGTTCCAATCACGGTATGAGATTCGAATGGTGTAACGATGATAAATCGAAGTACGAGTCACTGAGTCAAACTATCCTCTGTCCTCCCAAACTCCAACTTCAGCTATAACCACCCGTTTACATGAAATTTGCCTATGACATAAGAAACAGTAAACGATTCTTAACTAATGCCCTAGTGCGCCAGTGAGGATTCCAACCAGAGCCTCCGGTAATATCAATTCAGAACATACATCAATCGTTAGTTTACACTTGTTGTAAGGCCTTGTGCAATTCATTTGCTCGCAAAATGTCTCTGTTGATTTTCCATCGCGAAACAGAAGCAGAAGACATGACAAGTAGAAAAAGCGGACGCTACGTTTATGGCTGCGTTGTATCCAAGCCTAGTCGAAAACTTCACCTGCGACTTCCGCCTGTGAGGCTAGTTCATATGTCTGGCGACGAAAAGAGGGGTGAAAGAAAGCGGTCCCCTCAGCATTACCCGCGTCGGAAACACGTCCAGAAGCTGGCGTACGGCGCAGCTGGCGAACACGTGACCGCGTAGCACGTGCTGCCACAAAATTGAATTTAATAACCGCCTACAACGACTTAGCTTCTTAAGGCAACAAAGCAGATGTTGCATTCTTTTTTGTTATTATTTTTATTTACCGAGCGTGGCGTGTGAATGGTAACGTTCGGACTAGTGATGATCCGATACAAGTAAATACGAGTAAGTACTCGATACTTTGTTTCGATACCGAGTAATTTTCGTATTCGAATTAATTAATTCGATACTTACTTGGTATCGGAAGAAAAGTACATGTATCGAATCGAAAGTATGGAAACGCACCCGGTGTTAAATTCTAAATGCATCATCATCCCTGCTGCGCCTGCGAAATTAATTTCCCGCCGACGTCAAGTTGGTAGAATTGAAAATCAAACAAAATCAGTATTGCAATAGGCAATCGAATCTCACAGAGTTTGTTTTAGGTCCCTATTTCATTGCAATAAAGTTGTACTTGGCGAACCTTTCACTATACCTGACCAATAGTCGCTCCCGCGCAGCCCCACACAAAAACTAAAAGATATGGTTCATGAACAACTAATTAGCCCATGTGAATCTCAATAAGAAGCTGCTTCAGCTAGCGTTTCACAGGAATATCACTTCTGGAAACATTACAAAGAAAAAGAAAACGCACTGTAGTGACAAAGTCTCTCTCTACTTGTCAAACATTGTAATGTGTCTAAAAAGCAATCGATTTACAGAATGGGAACAAAATGAAACTTATATTTCCTTATCTGTATAAATACGCACAACAGTATCTTGTTGCAGCAACTTCAGTATTGAGTGAATGTTTGTTTTCTAAAATATTTTGAACAATTGCCTTTTTTGGAAACCTTCCAAAAGCGGATTTTTACTGTCTAAAAGTGTTAAAAATATAATAAATAAATATTTAAAGGTAAGACAAAACCTTAAAAGTTTGCTTACAATGTGAGTTTTATTATAATTTTAATAAATAAATAAAAATGTTTACTGAGTGTTATTTGATTTTATTACACTAGGAAAATAAAATAAATAATTTAGCAACATGTCATGTACATTTTTATATTCGAAATTAATTTAAAAATAAGTATCGATATGAGTAAGTATCGATACTTTTGCAGCACTCATAAGAGTAAGTATCGTAAGACAATTTGAGTATTACTCATTTAAGTAGGTATCGATACTTCGATGATATCGGAACATCACTAGTTCGGACCCGGCAATCGGGATCCAAGCTCTATTCCCCGTCCGGTCATCCAGATTTTGATTTTCCACATTTTCCCGAAATAGTTCCAGGCGAATGGCGCCATAGTTCCTTCAAAAGACAATGTCCGAATTTCTTACCGTTCCTTGTCTCTCGTCCTATCCCATCTCTAATGACCTCTACATCGACGACGCGTGAACTATAAAAAAATTAAAAAAAGATGCACTTCATGCCATACTCGTCGTGCACACGGCGCTCAGAAAGAAGGGTGATGGCAAGAACCGAGTATCTTTACTTCTCTTTCCCTTCTGTCCATATGCCGGGATACTTCCATCAAAGGCAATGGTTGAATTCCTTCTCATCTCCTGCCTACCATCTTCTTCCGTCTCTAATGAACTCGACGTCGACGAGATGTAAAGCCCGAATATTTTTTTTTTTTGTGTTTAAAAAAAATCTCTTACACAATTAGTTTTGAAATACATAGATCTTTACTTCAAAATCTTTCAGAATTTGATATGTATGGCCTAATATCAATAATTTATTCCAGTCTCTGATTCCCTACTTTTTCATGAAAAAATTACCTAGTTTCTTGCACCCGTGAAAAAACTGCTCCTAACTCTTTCCCGAGTATCTACCGAGACCCCATCAGCATAACACTTTCAAATCAACAACGCACCTCGCGTAACAGTTTAAACATAGCATTTTTATTTTTTAATGAAACTGTATGGATTGAATAAATCAAAGATAATGGGTAATGTCATGCGATGTAATCTTTGATATGGTCGGCTTCACTTCTCGACATCTACAGCACCTGAAGACGATACGCACCTCCGGAGCATGAAGTACGAGCACTGTGTGTGCGAATCTCTTTTTGCTTGCTTCTGTTTCTACGCCTCGTCGGCGTCAAGGTTATTACAGGCGGGAAGAAGGAATCATTCAGACATTCGTCTGGCGTGATTTGGGAAAACCATTGAAAATTCAAATCTTGTTGGCCGGACGGGGATTCGAAACCACGTCCTCAGGAATGCGAGGCCAGAGCGTTACCGCACACCCACCACGCTAGGTGTGTGTGTGAATCGTGCTCTGCCATCATTCATTGTGTAGGACCACACCTAGAATTTGCCTAAACGATTACGAATAGGTTCAGCTCAGAATAATAACACAACACAACACAGATTGCACGACGGATTTACGTATATTCCAAAGAAGCTGAGGTGCTTTCCTTCCGTGGATTCATTCAGTTAGTTGTCAAATAATGTTTACCCGTTTCATATGCGACCGAAAAAAAAAAAATGGTACTGCATAGCCCTATAATTAATTAATATATTGTTCTCGGGTGACTAGCCGAGTGGACAAGCTATTTACACACGACATTTCGGACATCTTCACTGGTCATCCGAGAACATTATATTAATTTTAAACGCCGAGAAAAACTTCGTTTTTAACCTAATAATTGTTTCGGATAAAACGCATTTTCGTACACAAGTGGTTTGAAGGCAGACGTTCCTTGGTACATTACATTGTGATCTAGGGAAAAAAATAAAATAAAACAACCTAATCATACAAACCGAGAGCCCGTGTCACCTGTCTGTCTCTTTTTTTTTTTATTGCTTTACGCCTCGTCGATGGCTAAGGTCATTAGAAGTGGGATGGGACTGGGGACAAGGAACGGAAAGGAATTAGGTCATGGCCTTTTTGAAGGAAGCATCCCGGCATTCGCCTGTAGTGATTTGGGGAAACCATGGAAAACCCAAATCTGGATGCCCGAACGGGGATTCGAACCCGCGTCCTACCGAATGCGAGGCCAGATCCTGTCTGTCCATAGTATTACCATGATAATCTCTTTCGATTCCTAGTATAATAATAATAATTCAGTGTGGTGGTAATGACCTGGTGGCAGGGTATCTATTGGCTGCGCATTCCGCGCCTGTCGTAGCCGCCTCAACCTAACTCGGCAATCCTACCAGGTATTGGCGACCTACAGTTTAACGTGGAATCCGAACGCCGCAAGCATTCTGGCATACTGCACATTACACAGCATGCTGTGCCAAAGGTTAATGTCGGGTTAAGCTCCTTTGAAAATCCCCGCTGAGACAGGGATTCGAACCGGGGATCTTTCGATCTCCAGTCAGACGCATTAACCACTGAGCCACCAGACCACTCGATTCTTAGTGGAACAGGGAGCTTTCACGAACGAAAGTACTTTGTTCTTCGCAAAGTAGCTGCGATTCCCCACTCTACAGGATTCCTCGATATCATTTACGGTCTGCCTGACTAGCGGGTTCCATTTCATAGCCTCTTTAGCAACCGATCTTCGCTTTTCCTCGGGGTACGACCAATCAATTTCCAGTTCCTCTTCTTGATTTTTTTCTGGGTATTTCGCAATGCTCCATATCATTTATTATGTTTGGCTAGCAGCAAAGGAGTGAATATCTCAAAATTTTTGGATAGTAATATTGCCTGAACCACACTTGTTTTGAAGGAGGAGTTTTAAGGATACGATATGAACCTGTGAAATTTTCCATTCGCTTCTTGCAAGCTGGAGCCAATCGACAGCAAGTTGTATGAGACAGACGGATGCGTTTTGTCTAGTCAGCGATCCCCATCCTGGGTGCCTAGTACCTGACCTCTGACCCATAGGTTATACAGTCATAAAGAACCTGCTAGTAAAAAAAGACAATGACAGGGAAAGTTGATTGTATTAGCGTACGGCCGACAGGCACCAAACGTTTACTTCTGTGCATCATTCCGGCCAAAGTTAGTTAAATCCATGTTAGCAGGGGTATGCTAGAAGACTGTGTGTCATCAGTTACTGTATTTATCCTCAATGAAGTTATGTAAATAGGCATATGAACTTCAGATGTATTAATAATTAATAAAAAGGGACTTTTGTAATAACTATTATCATTTAAAGGTCACCATCTGTTCGTATGCTGTTCGAACACTCAGACTACAATAATGCAAATGTTTCTTAAGCATCTAATCAAGGTGGTCTGGAGTTTGATGGTCAAAATTTTGGTCACTTCCCACGATTTGCATTCATGCAGGAGCACCGAAATGGCACTACTGCTGTCAGTCATGTTGCAACGTAATAGGTAGTGTTTACAAGGTGGCAGTGAGACACCGCCAAGGTATCGCATAGCAAGTACGGATGACATCTTGGAAACTGATCAGCCTGACTGGCATTCTAAATTCATTTTTGAAGTCTTTTAGTAGCTCCAACGATCAAGTCGGAAATGTGTTATTTTAATTTAGTAATATTATTTATGTTGACCATAAGGCGTGTGTGTGTGTGTGTGTGAGAGAGAGAGAGAGAGAGAGAGAGAGAGAGAGAGAGAGAGAGAGAGAGAAACTTCCACTTACTCTGTTCCAAGAAAGTGGGTGGTTAACACTCTACGTCTACGATCGTTTATAATCCAGACATTTAAGACACGGAACTTCCCTGCAGGATTCTACATTAATGCATTAGATGCTTAAGGCGAGGGTTCTGGCTGCTAGTTCGACTGTTGTATTTTAAATAACTGTATTGTTAGTGTCAAGAACAATAGAACGTTTGCGCCCTTCTGATTACATTTAAGACTGCACATTCCGTTTATCTATTAAGATTACTGAGTAAGTTAGACTCAAATTGAAACTCTTGTCATTCTAGAGGAAGAAAGTTCGATCTCCGGTCCAGGCCTCAACACTTCGATTCTTTTTGGTTTTCGAAACTAGCTCCACGACAAAGCCTACGTGGTTCCTTATAAAATGTCGCTGCTCATTTCCTTTTGGTTTCTTTCCCGCAGTTCTTTTTGGGCTCTAGTAATATCAGCATCTCTGAGCCGGAAGCCATAATCAAAAAATAATTTCTGCCGGTTGGGTTGCTCATGTGCTCTTCCGGTGTTCCCACTAATAGTCTTACAGGAAATATTATTGCAATGCATACATGAAGATCAGTAATAATAAAAAAGTTATATGTGATAAATTAGCCTTCTCGTATTTGCTATTAAAATATTCTTATTAATAAAAACGATGCAAACCAAGAATTTCGTACTTTGTGGTAAATACGGAAATTTAATTAAAAATCAACGCAGCTAAGTTGAAGCCACCGAGGTGAGCTTTCAAGGAGTCTCTGTCCAAGTGGTCTTAAGCTAAGCACACAGGAAACATAAAAGGCAAGCAGTAAAAGAGAACAGCTAAACACTCCCGAAGATACCTTCAGCTGTTGATGGGGTGACTCCAACAAAAAGGCTGCTATCAACGTATTTTCTGAAAGCCTTATTATAATGCTGAGAGGCTCTCAATAGCGTTTCGACACAACGAAGCTGTAAACAGCCATTTCTGCCAGTATAGCAATCTGTTTTCGACATCGAAAATCGATGGCCTGTTTGAAATGCAAAACAGCGGCGCGCCGCCGAGTATTTGCCTGCCTGTGCAAGCCGGCAGTCGGAGAGACACATCCGCAAACACAATACGCACGCAAATATCAGCAAATGGTCATCCGCCAAGCCGAGCAGACTGGCAAATCGCAAAGTCAAAAGCCGCCACCCCGACAGATTAAGATATTGGGGTTTACTATGGAAATAGGGAGTCCTGTTTTCTGGCAATTGGTACTGTAACAATTATTATCGAGCATTCACACCAGTAAGCTAATCTTATATATATGTTATTTCCGTCCATGAGTCTCTCGTCTGCTTTAATGCAATCCTCTATCTCTTCCTATCTTGCGCTGAAACTCAAGGTATCCTTTACTTTACAGCCTACCTCCTTAACTATCTGCTTCATATGTTCTAATTTCTACCTTGCTCTACAGATTCAACTCTTCCCTCCACTAACGAATTACCCAATCCTGTATGTCTTAAAACCATCCAGCCTCTTCTTTCTGTACCATTCTTCTACAAATAATTTTTCTCGCCCATAATTAGCAAAACACGTCCATTTCGCACTTTAGGTGGAAACTTAATTTTCAGAATTCTTCTATGGCATCACATTTCATAGGATTCCTTCTTTCTGGTATTTCAAAAGTCCATTCTTAGCTACCATAAAGTACTGTGCTCCACACAGTTTTGAATAGTTCTTTACGAGTCCCAGATCAAAATTTGAAACTAGAAGATATATATATATATATTTTAACTGCTTAACGTCTCTTAACAGCGAGGTCTTTAGAGACGGGAAGGATGGGGGGCAAGGAATGGGAAGAAATTGGGCCATGGCCTTTAGAAGGAAGCATCCCGGCATTTGTCTGGAGTGATTTGGGAAACCATGGAAAACCCAAATCTGGAGGCCCGGACGGGATTCGAACCAGCGTCCTCCCGATTGGTGGCCAGAACACTAACCGTTACACCACCAAGATTTCTCTTTTTCAAGAAGGCTCTTTTCGTTAGTGCTATTCTTCTTTTAATATAAATCCTGCTTGGGTCATCAGTTGTAATTTTACTTCCTAAATTACAGAATTCACTTCCCTCTTCTGTTACCGAATGTGGTAGTGAACGATTAACGTTCTGTCCTCGCATTCAGGAGGACGCCGGTTCGAATCCCCGTCCGGGTATCCAGATTTGGATTTTCCATGGTTTCCCCAAATTTCTCCAGGCGGATGCCGGTTTGTTCCTTCAAAAGGCCATTGCCAAATTACTCCCCAGTCCCATCCCGCCTCTAATGACTTCGACGTCGACGAGGCGTAAAGACATTCCTCATTCTGCCCCTTCTCGTTACTCCTAAGCTAATCCTTTGAAAATTCATTTGCAAAGCTTGTATACACAACAGAGTATTTTAGAACTTTCATCACCGTAATTTTAATTTTGAACTTTGTATTAGAAGCCGTGTAACTTTAAAACAAGGTATGGCCAAGAAGCACCTCGCTCACATTTATTTGTTCTAAGATTTATTTTTACCACCCCGATAATTCGTCACATTTAACTACTAATTATTGAGAGAAAGACTATGTGATTATGAACATATTCTGTACCGTCAGCACACTAGGTTAACCGAGGAAAACATTCGCCTGGCTACAGTATACCGATGCGTGAAAGCATTTCTGTGTTGCCGCACATAATAGCTCCTCTTGTGCCACCTGCGTGATGTAACTCCAGAGTCAGTAAAAGTACGGAGTAAACTTTCATGGGGGTAAAAGTACAGATTATTGCGGAGGCTGCTTGTTCAAAGCATTAAAAATTGTAATTAATTAAAACTGAGACCGTTACAAGATGTTTCGAAAATAAATTTACATTTCAGAAAGGACATGGAAAATTGGCGAATAATTTACGTTTTCGGTTGAAATGGCATCTTGTAGCAAACAGCCTAAATTTTCCATCAAAGTGTCATTTAAGTTCGATGTGACCGCTACTGGTGATGCAGGAGACGTCTCTAAGCAGATCAGTTTCGTCTCAAACTCGATCCAGCATATCGCCTGTCACTGCCGAAACTGCGGTGCAGATTCTATTTCTGGGCTGAGCGATACTTGTAGCTAAAGGCAGAACATACACTCAGTCTTCAATGTAATCCCATGACAAAACAAGTGAAGATGACCATGAAATTGTGAAATCGACATCAAGGAAATTCTCAACTACTATAAAGTTAATTTTTTATTTTATTGTAAACTATCATTTTCGCGATGTTACCCTCGCACCGATCTTAATGTGTTTTTTTTTTTTTTTTTTTTTTTAGTATCAAAGCGTAAACATCTGTAGCATTTTTGTAACATTTACTGTGGACTGAATTTCTACAAATTTGTTGTAGTGTTAATATTTGATGTTTCCTATGTGTTTTAACGTGCGATATTTCAGAAAACCGAAGAAATAAACAAAATTACACTAGCAAAAAACAATATTAACAGCATCGAAAGTTTGTATTGTTTGTGTGTTGTATCGTAATATTTGGGGGAGGAGGGGTTATGTAGTGACGGAGTGTTCACTTTAGGTGCAGCCTGAGACGTGGCAGTTACCTCTTCTCAGTACGAATTATTTCTTGTTCCATTCCCCAGACACATAGTCGTAAACTATAGAGCATATTTCAAGCTAGACCATAAGCTGTCACACCGAAACCCATTCCAAATTGATTTGGTAGTTTTTACGTGAAGCAACTCGATTACAGATTAGATATTAGCTCTTGGCCCTTTCGGCCATATAACCATCTGCAGTTTGTATTTTTTCCGCACTTGTATATGTCATTTCAGAGTCTGGTATCCCGTCCCGACATCGCCGCATGCCCGGTAGAGGGAATGGATGTCGACCTCATATAGACGGCGCTGGCATCGGAGTAACCAGCGCCACTACATCATAGTTTTCCGCCGCGGTCAATCGGAGCCGACCCGCCACGCATATAAATAAAGCCCGCGCAGCTCCACTCCTCAGTTCAGTGTTCACTGCACTTTCGGTACTCTCTCTTACTGTGAATCACCTCTCGGACTCTGACAGTGCTCGTTCTTGGCTACGTTTTGGTACTCTCTTCGGACTCTGTGAACCTCACGCCGGACTCAGACAGTGCGCGTTTGTGGATTACGTTTCGGCCTGCTCCTGGGACTTGTTCGGGATGTTCGTGACCGTCTCCTGTGGACCGCCTTTCCACCGTGTGACGTTCGGCAACCGTAAGGACATAGCACAGAGTTTATATGATTGCTCTATATAATAAGGACAGCACAGGAAGAACACTTAATTAATATCATTCGATGCCCCCAGTGGGACACGAAACTGCGTACCTATTCAGCACTCTAGCCCTCACAGTGCTATGACGTAATGAGGTGGATCGCTGGCTTGCTAGTAGTTTACTTTATTCATCTCAATAATTTTGTTCCTGGCCATGTCCCACAGTTGTTGCATAAATGTTTTAAATTAAACACCAGGTATTAGGGAACTCCCATAAACTACGTAGTTCGGTCTAGGGGAGAGACGGATTGGGTAGAAAGCTACGCGGGCTACGTGGGAGGGTGGGGGGTTTCGAGCCATCTCACGTAGTTTTTCCATTAATATTATTTGTCACAGTTAAATTAAGTTACAGAAAATACAACAGCATATGAATATTTATTTCCGTCATTTAATTATCTCCGCATGTAATTTACAAGTCTTTCAGAGAAAAGAGTATAAAATGTTTTGTGGAATCAATAGGGGAAAAAGCTACGTGCCACGCGGGAGGAAGAGGCAAAAACAACGTCGAATATGTGACAATCGCGCACAGCCCGGTCGTCTCTTGCTACCTACTTTTAGCTACCAATTAGTCATCGCTACAGCAGCATGCTGGATTCTGGGAATTCAAACCTTCATCCCCTC
The DNA here is from genome assembly GCA_031002005.1 of Vandiemenella viatica. Classification (NCBI taxonomy): domain Eukaryota; kingdom Metazoa; phylum Arthropoda; class Insecta; order Orthoptera; family Morabidae; genus Vandiemenella; species Vandiemenella viatica. Next base: position 36,455,280 of record JARYHS010012519.1, on the reverse strand, counting down.
CTAACCGGACCACACACACCACTGTTCGCATTGACTGCTGCCTTGAATATCACAGTTTTAATCATGGAAGTTACTTCAACTACACATGGAGAGCCGTGTGCGCTTTATGACGGGTACAGCTATCGAGAGTTTAGAAAGAAGGAAGATGGAACGATAACCTGGTGCTGTCTCAAAGAAAGATCAAAACAATATCGTGGAATTTTGAATAGTAAGGATGCTGCCATACTGAATGTTACAGAGCATATATGTGGACCCCATGACGACGCACGCGTTGAAGTACATCAGAAACTTCATGAGGCAAAGAAGAGAGCTCGAGCGCAAGATAGTTCAATTCCAAAAATTTGCTCTGAGGAACTAGGAGATCTTCATAATAAAAGCTACGAATTTGTAACTGAAATGCCAGCCCAGTCAACTGTCAAGAGAAACTTGTACCGTCAGAGGAGTATATCACAAGGTAGATTGCGGAAATATCTAGTCCTTTACGACAAAATTTTATTTTGATGTTACTGATTGACTTACAAAAGTGTCTTTCTTCTCTTCAACCTCACTTCCAGGTTCATCAGATTTTCTTGAAATGCACCCCGTAAGTAGACAACTCTAAGATTACATTTGTGTTTTACGATAGCAAAAATAAATTGTAGAGAAAAAGAGTACGTTTGTTTTATTGTGTTTGAATGTTTATTTTCCATTTCCTGTATATTCGGTCTGGTGACTGACAGTGTTACGGTGCACAATTTGGGTACTGAAGGTCCTCGCTCCAAGTCCCGGGCTCCGTTGTATGTAATTATTACAGGCCTTAAAATTCACGTTCACCTCTGGCAAGGCTTTAGTGGGATGAGGATTTGTCAATACTGCGTTCGGTAAATAATAAAGTACACGGGAGAGGGGAGAGAGTGTGACCCGACCTTTAAACTGTGCGCGATTGTCACTGTGCGCGATTGTCACGACACCACAACGTCAGGCTGTTTGGCGGGGGGGTTACATGAGTCCTAAATGGAGCTATGTAGTTTATGGACGCTTCCTTAGCAACTGTTTTGTTAATTTTATCAGATACCTTTCGCTCTTTTGGTATGGAGTCCTCAATGGAAAGATTGTGGTACCTATCACACGTCCGTCTGGAGCTGCGTTTCTGTGGAATGACATTCAATTCCAACCTTGTTATAGTACACCAAAAGAGTGAAATGCGTGCCGTAAAAAAATTACTAAACAGTTGTTAATAGACGCTGTTTAATTTAAATAAATTATGCAACAACTGTGGGACATGGCCAATAACAAAGTTAGTGTCCAAAGATAATTTATCAAAAGTGACTATTTATAACTAAGAGGAATTTAGATGTTATACTGTATTTGTTCCCTACCAATGGTAATGGCAGTAATCATTTTTCCTCCGTTGTTAACATGGACGTAACACTCATTTGATCACTGCCTTACATTCACTCAGCTTAACTGCAAGACATAGTGTTCTGAATACTGTAGATAAATGTTAGTTTTTTCCCGTTTTTAGTAACAATGTTTCAACGATGTTTCATCAATTCTTAAGGTACACCATAATTAGTCCAAAAAATACCACTGTCTCCCTTATTCTACTTCCGGGGCATACGACACCAGTGCTTCAAGACAATTGCAGTATATATTAACTGATGAATAAAGAACTACGAAAAACAGCGAATGACATGTAAGGTGCAACGCAGTTCTGTGTTCCCAAATTCAGGGAGCGCACGGGATTGAGTATATGTCATCCCGGGTTGCATAAACAGAGGGCGCTGCAACTGCCGTCATGAATATTTTGAGCGCGGGAGTACGAACGACGTAAAGGGACATTTGGAGCGCGAAGCGAGAGAACCTTGAGCCCTTCCTGCCTTCTTCTGTGCATCTCGTGAAACATTCACGGGCAGAAAGAGGAGTTCCAGAGGGAAAAGACGAACAGAATGCGCTGGGAAACAGCGAGCACAAGGTAAAAAACAGAACATGTATCATAAATATACCTCCATTAATGAAATAAACCGTTTTTCTTTTTTTTTTTTGTAACTGCTTTATGTCTCTTTTTAACATCGAGGTCTTTAGAGACGGGAAAGGATGGGGGGCAAGGATGGGGGCAAGGAATGGGAAGGAATTCGGCCATGGCCTTTTGAAGGAAGCATCCCGGCATTTGCCTGGAGTGATTGGGGGAAACCATGGAAAACCCAAATCTGGATGCCCGGACGGGGATTCGAACCGCCGTCCTCCCGAATGCGAGGCGAGAACGCTAACGAAATAAACCGTAATACGATTATCTGGTTACTTAACTATGGCATAGTTACCCGAATATCTTTATCTATAACCCTGTCTTCATTTACTCCACTAAAAATAGTCAGTTTATACGAGGTGCTACCCAAAATATCGGAGAATTTTACTTTAAAAATAAGAAATATATAATTACGTCCTAACGTCTTCCGTCACCTTCAAAGCAGTCACCTCGGACATGTGTGCAACTGTCCCAGTGTTGTACCCATTTTTGGAAGCACTGAAACGTGTTCAGGTCCCCTTACGATTCCACTTTGAGGTCTTCAATGGAGTCAAAACGTCGCCCTTCCAATGCGATTTTCATCTTCGGAAACAAAGTGGCACGGGGCGAGTAGGGAGGATGGGGGACCGTTGCCATGTTGTTTTGGATCAGGAATTCCCTCGCAACGAGAGAGGTGTGCGTGGGTGCGTTATGGTGGTGCCACGACCAGTCTCTCTTTCCACAACTCTGGCCTTTTGCGCAGAACATTTCCCCTTCAGTCACCTCGCAGTAAAACTGCCCGTTGACGGTCTGACCAGGTGGAACAAACTCGTTGATGACAGTTCCGCGAATGTCGAAAGAAAAAAAAAAAAAAAATCAGCATTGACTTGATGTTGCAGGGAACTTGTCGAGCTTTTTTCGGCCTTGGAGAAGACGCTTTGGTATTTAGATGATTTGGTCACTTAGAGATTATGGATTCACAAGACTAAAGTTTCACGACCTGAAATAACAACTTGCTGTACGATTTATGACAACTGATTGAATTTATTTCTCTTTATTAACACGACACAGCTAACTATTACACATCCAGATCTTCGGCCGAGGACATTGAGATGCCATTATCACATCTGGTGTTTGACACGAAGTTACTGTTTGAAGCTAAGGTATTGAAAGAACTTGCACCATAGAAGCTTAACGAGAAGTGTAGGAGAGATGCAGCTGTACAATGCTTAATGACTGGTTTGTATACCAAACCACTGTGCACTGTGTATGGACTGGAGTCATGCAGACACATTTCATGGTGATTCGTCAGTCAGATGGGAGGATCTTGAATTAGATGGCACCCTTCGAAAGCGCAGGCCTAAATGGACACGCATCGGGTTTCATCCTACCAAAGTGTCATCTTTGTATTCACCAAATAAAACACGACACTACACTTGATAACACTAGTCAAAGGCATTTGCACGCATATAGATCGTGAAGGGAAGGAACACGCCTTGCTATCTCTGCAACAAAACTGCGGAATGATCCAACCAACTTTGGGATTTCGGACCGTTTATGACACGACAGGATATGTAAAAAATTCGAGGGTGTTGAGTGCAAGACGTTTAATGTTGGTGTTGTGAGTGAAATGTTTCCATTTAGGGAAAAATGGCTGTATGAAAGGAGAATTAAAATTTTGTGTATAGACTCATATATAAAAGTTCGTTTTCTCGGCGTATTGCTGGTCATTTCGCAATCAGTAATACATTTGCTTTATAAGAAAACGGTCTTTCTTTGTGTTTAATTTAAATGAAATCCTTTTGGGATTAAAACTGAGTGAGCAAACGGTGGTTTTCAGTAAGACGGCTTTTTCGTCGCTGTCAAGTGGAATTCGTATCAGCTTTCACCAGATAATAAATTCATCGGAGAGACGTTTGTTTGAGGGGCAAGACGATACGTGAGAAGCGTTACGTATTGCAGATTATAAACTGAATTGACTTCAACCCGGCAGCTTCAGCATTACAACTGTAACACAGTGGATATTGGAAACTACTGCAGTAAATAGAACAATTTCGGAATAACGATGTTTTGTTGGACCTGTTTCTACACTACTGGTAGCCATACTTAGTACAGGGAATTATTATTATTTTTTTAACAACTTAACGTCTCTTAACAGCGAGGTCTTTAAGAGACGGGAAAGGACGGGGGGCAAGGAATGGGAAGGAATTTGGTCATGGCCTTTTGAAGGAAGCATCCCGGCTTTTGCCTGGAGTGATTTGGGAAACCATGTAAAACCCAAATCTGGATGCCCGGACGGGGATTCGAACCGCTGTCCTCCCGAATGCGAGGCCAGAACGCTAACCATTGCACCACCACCCACGGTATGGGAATTATATACTTCCCTGAAGGCAGATGAGGTAAGGTTTCGACTTTCCTTTCTGCTAGCAACAGGTTACGTTATGATTTTTGGCCAATTTACACAAGCACATCATTAAACGAAGGTATTAAAAGTGGATATACCGGACGCTATTGTAAATCGATGATTACTCACCCGAACAGGTATTCTGACGGTTGGAGTCACCCGTCCTGTAACAAAAAATATATATCATATATAAAAAATTATATATAATTTTTTTTTAACTTAACTTGGAGCTGCTACAACGCCATACGAATAACGTTTGCTTAGTTTCTAATAATTAGTTAATAAATTATTAAAACAGTAATTACAGTTATCGAATATTGTATTGTTAATGGGAACGAGAATGTATGCAAAGTTTCAACTCAACTGGAGAAGTAAAAGTGATGAAACATCGATTGCTAGATTTTTAATATACTCCAACAAGTAGGTTAAACTAATATAAGCATGGTAAAAAGTTCCCAACTTGCATACGTCAGTCAACAAACTTTTGTTGAAGAACTTAAAAACAATAATTTACCTGTAATATATGTATAAAAAAAAATAAAAAAAAATAACAAGCTTATATGAAAAATATTGAAGATTCTTCAAAAGTTCAAAATAAAGTGAATATTTTTAAATATCATAAAACAATCTAACAATCTTTAAAAAACTAAAAAATGGAACTAGCCTATAAATTAAAAGACTATCGTCTTAACAAAAATTCTGTATCAATGGCTAAATTCGACTCTGCAATATAGTTACTAAACGGAAAGTTTAGCATTACTTGAAAATGGACACACTGAAAAATGAGGAAAAATTGAAAGCAAGATTCTCAGACCAACAAAAATGGAATAAACTTATGTTTAAAGAATAATATATGGAAACTGAAAAACATTCATGTGATATCAGCAAAAAAGAATTTCTTTTCGTGGCAACTTGGTGCGAATAAATCCAGAAAGACTAAAAGATTGATCATTTTGATGAAACTCCCAAAACACAAAGTCGTTGGTTCACTTAAATTTGACGTCTCATAAATGAATCTTAAAAGAGAAAAAGTAGTTAAGATGGTAAAGCCGTCTGGTGGCTCTGTGATTAAGGCGTCAGACTGGAGATAGAAAGGTCCCCGTTTCGAATCCCAGCGGGGATTTTCAGGTACCCTCAATCCAACCTTCACCTCTGGCATAGTTTGCTGTGTAAAGTGAAATACACTAGAACACTTCCGTGATTCTGATTCCACTTTAAACTGTAGATACCCTATAACCTGATTAGGTTAATGTAACTACGATACCGAGCGGGGCGGTGTAACGGTTAGCGTTCTCGCCTCGCATTCGGGAGGACGGCGGTTCGAATCCCCGTTCGGGTATCCAGATTTGGGTTTTCCATGGTTTCCCCAAATCACTCCAGGCAAATGCCGGGATGCTTCCTTCAAAAAGGCCATGGCCGAATTCCTTCCCATTCCTTGCCCCCATCCTTGCCCCCCATCCTTTCCCGTCTCTAAAAGACCTCGATGTTAAAAAGAGACGTAAAGCAGTTAAAAAAAAGTAACTACGATGGGGTCGGAATGCGCAGCCAATAAAAGGTCGATCAGGTCATCACGACCACACGAGCTGGCAAATACGACAAAGTTTAAGGGCATTAAAAGAATGTACAGTAACAAAGAAAAATACTGTACAGGAATAAAAAAAAAAAAAAAAATATTGAGAGACAAGAAAAAGAAGAAGTGAAGGCATGAAATTACTTTGCGTAATACACAGGTGACCGAAGTCAATAAGACGAATTTATCACTTTGTCGTAAATTCATCGCTCTTCTGCCACTTAGTGATAAAACTATTTTGCTTTTACAGTATTGTTTAGAAAATGTCTTACGACCAATAAGTCCACATGTGGATTTTTCTGTGCGCTGTTAGAAATGAATAGAAAGGTACATGCTGCACGATTCGCCTTAAGAAAAGGTGTACACTTGGAACGAAATTCTTACTATACAATTTGGAAAGTTTCGACAGTAACTTTAAAAGTAAACATAGACCATTATATCGACAGAACCGAGTTCTGAGAAGCAACAGCTGTTTTGGAAACTTTTACTGAAATGGCATTATTACTAGCGATCGATGATGTGGTGAAGTTCTTATACCGAGGTGACAAACTTTATTTAGCTGCTTCGTGGAACATTATGACGTAACTTTTTTAGCTATGTTTTTGGGCGTAGATTACTGCCGATTTCCCACATCGTAGAACAACTGTTGAATAAAATCTGTGGTCAAAATATTCATCAATTAACTAAGGATGTGAATTGCACAAAAAAACACACGCGCATTCAAGACACGCCTGCCACTAAACCATCAGTCCTGAGATACCAAAATTTTGGAAGAACACACAAATCCGTTATATTTTTTTATTATCATAAATGCAATAATGCTGCGAACTACACCGCTGGGGGAGTGCTCTAAAAAATCCACAGAGTAGATCTGCTTTTCAGCGATTTTAAATCTCAATAACAATTCTAACAATAGTAATAACACCACACAGCAGAATAGGAACGCAATTTGTTAACACGGTGTATAAGTTTGACTGACAGCAGTCGCTCAAATCAAGTACAGAAGTTTGGTTTGATGAACATTAATTCATCTATCTGAAAGCTAGTATTGATTCGATATTTATAATCCAGACTGTTTTTTAACCATGAATTCCTTAGATTTCTTTGTTATACCAAACAATTAATTTACAAATATCTTTTTGCTACTGCGACACTAGCGAATTCACTTCTTTTTGGTAACTTATTGCTCACAATATGACTATAAGAAAAACATACAGTTCAAAAAAATTCTAAAGACGAGTTTCACATTCCGTAATTAATGTTTGAGCGTGTTCCAAGCTTAGTTAATTATTGTTTCAACAGGAAGAAGATTCCAATCACAGGTTATCTTTAAAGAAGAAGTTTTTTCGGCGAACAGTTTATATTATAGTGACTAAGTAGCACGCTGGAATGAACTATCGTTAAATAATAGTATAGTGAGGAGGTACACAAATGGTGCAAGTATGTCACTTCTCAGTGACGTGAGCATTCGCAGATTTCTTTCCACTATAAATTGACGAACGGCTGGTCGTATCGTCAGCCTGGACCTCCGAGTAGCGCCCTATACTGTAATAGAATAGTCGGATTAAAATGGCGCAAAGTAGTCCACAGATTGTTTAGTGGAGTTGAAATCACGGCTGCGAAAAAAGTTGCCTATAATGGGGGTCGATATAGAATATCATCAGAAAAATTAATGTATGATGGTACAAGAATCAGTATTTAAAAAAGAAAACGGTAATGAATGGTCCTGAATTTCCGATACAAGATGATCAGTACTTTGAACTTTCTTCAGTCTTGAGTAGTATGGAAAGTTTGTAGCTTCTCTGGAAGTTTGGGGCAAAGCAAGCAGTTTCCAAAGAGTTGCAAACGAGTTGGAGCCGAGATGCGGGCAAGGCAAATTGTTCGTCTAGTCGCGCCGGAGATGCGAGCAGGATAGCAAATTGCATTGCAGGCGGCTAGGTAACTCATTAATACTATACAACAATCACGCGAAATCTGAGCAAAAAGATAGCTACGAAGAAGAGCGCTTTAATCTCTCCAAGTGTTTTCTTGTGTCTTCTACAACATTGCTGATTCTTTTCTTTTGATGGTCTGAAATTCGACGGAGATAACAATGGTTAATCGATTTCCCCTGCTTGACGGAATTAATACGAAATAGTTCATTACTTCCTAACATATATATATAAAAATATAAATGTTTCTACTTCTAAAATCGAAATAACAAAATAAAACTTTCACGTAATGGTGGTCGGGCAAGATACATACATTTGATTTCTCTTGGTTAAAGTGAAAGCGGTAACCGATTTGTCGGCGATTAGTGCAGTTGAAGTTTTGATAGTAGTATGCCTTCCCCAATGCAGGTCTTTATGCGACGTCGGGGTATAAAGAGGCGCTAAAGGATTGGACGCAAATAACAGCAAGGAATTAGACCCTTACATTTTGAAGGAACCATCCCGACATTCGTCTGGAGTGATTTCGGGAAACCGTGGAAAACCGAAATCTGAATGGCCAGACGGTAATTTGAACTCATGACCTCCGAATGCCAGAACAGAACATTACCGTTCACCCACCAGACTTGTAAATATGGCTACGGTTATTGTGTGCATATGATTTTATGAGATATGTAACGAGTTATTCGTGTTTGATGTGAGGACGAAAGGACATGGGGAATCAGGGTAGGCTAGGTTCTTGAAACTCTACATAAACCCGTCTTCTGAGATTCACTGGGGAAGACTGAAACACAAAAAAAAGGAGAGGCTGCTCTTCCATAAGATGCCAAGCGGACTGCTAGTGTGGAGTCCCCACCATTTCACATGCAAGGTGAAAGGTTAAGGGTTTATAATCTGGCTAGCTATGCTGTAGAACCACCCCTCCTCACTGGGGATCGGAGGATCCCCTGTTCGATACCTGTTACGATTAACCTGACCTTCACCTGCGACACAGCTTTCATGGTTCGGATTCCGCGTTAAACTGTAGGTCCCTTACACCCTGTAGGATTACCGGGTTAGTCTTACTGCAGTCGCTACAAGTGTGAGCAGCCGCCGCAAATCTAAAAACTCTTGTCACTTAGCGGCCGGACCATTCGGGGATAGCCCGGCCAATAATGCCATACGGATTTAAGTTTTTTTAACCTGTTCTGTTCCAATTGTGGTGATGATTACCGGGACTCAAACCAGGTAATCTCGCTTCCAGCAGCAGGCAGCCCACGCCACGAAGTGCGTCTGAACTACTCTTAACATATCGTTACGAATATTTCATGCATACTGCTAATGTTACTTTCAGGATAGGCGCATTCAAAAAGTATGGGTCCTTCAAAGCTAAAAATACCATTTAATTACTAAGCTGCAGATTTCAAACTGTAAAGCATTTACAAGTACTTCCTGTACAATTGCAAATATTTTTAAAAATGTTCCTACCATCATTGGAACATTTCAGAAAGCATATCTGCGAGCAGAATACACCTTCAGAGGCACGCAATACCGGGTCTCTAGTTGACTCCTCTTCAACCACATATTTAGCTTTTCGCCAACAAAAAATATCGCCAGGCGCTTAAGGGACCAGAGAAATTCGAACTTTCGACGCTCCTTCACACAAGGGTCCGGATGCCCTTTAATGTCAGTCCGTGAGGAAAAACAATTCAGCATAGGGCATTATACAACCAAAATGTTTATGTCCCATCTGAGACCCATTGACCTACTGGGGAATTCTGTTTTTCACTACATGAACAGGAGAAGTGATTTATGTACGAAGAAAGTGTACGTTACTTTAGCGATATAGCAAAGCGTAGTAATACATTAAACATCTTTCGCTCTGCGTACATTTTGTTCCGAAGCGCTTGAGGCGTCAAATGAAATAAGAAATTTGAAATACTGACTTTTCATGCGTTAACGTTATCTCTCCGAGGCGTGATTCCTCTTCGTCTCCGCCTTCATTATTTATTTAGAGCCAGAGTGGAAGCAAAGGAGGGTCGTCCCCTCGGACGGGAGACAATATGGCGTCCAGAACGTCTTCAAGCAGAAAGAGTCACGTCAACTGGTGGCTCTCCTTCAAAATTCACGACACATTTATTTCACAAAACAGGATACAAATGAAACTGTCCTAAAAAGTTATGCGGAATTACTGCGCCTGCCTGAGGAACTAAGTGTGAGGAAATATCTCCTCCTGCTACTCGATCAGCAAGGTAGTAGAGGTGGTGATACACAATTCCTAGTAACCAATTTCTCTACCATCTTCCTGGTTTAAAACGCTGCGTTTTGAATCAGTGTATACAAATTGTTGACTATTCCCTCACCTAATGGAGTCTTTAAACTGCTAACTCGATGGCCGACACCCAGTTTCACACTCTCACTTATTCTATCCTCGCACATAGCACAACATTCAAAGCATACTATCACTGCTTATATACAATAAACAGAAACTATAAACATGCTAATTAAAGCAACTAACTAATATTCTGTTCAGAAGTTCTTTAACTCTGTTACTGACGGTGATGCTAGCAACTTAATACGTAACGTGAAAACTCGCAGACATTTGCGGATTTTCAATGTCTACAGACAAATATGAGTTTCGTGAAACTTTACGCAAATTTATATGCCATTACGACCTCCAAGCTGAGCCTAGTTCTAATTGGGTAGTACGCTTGTCACCAACGGTATTCCTGGGCCAGTAGGTAAGAACAACGTAGTTACAGAACACGATGTTTGGTAGCTTTGCCATATTAAAGATAGAGAAAAATGTCAATAATTGAAAAAAAAAACCTCACAGGCGTCCACTCCAAATTTTATTATTTCTTAACAAGTTGTAGAAGACAAATTCAATAGTGAGCTTTGTTTGTCAGTGTAGGTTGTAAAGTCGACTATATTGGATTGTTTCATATGGGGGCAGTAGGGGGGAGGCAAACAGTTTTATCGAAGCAAAATGTTTGTAAAATCGGAAGATCCAAAATTTCCTCAACCTGCTTGTTTAATTGTAAGGGTGCTAACAGGCTTCCTAATTTAAAAAATTCCAGAACAGAAAATAATGAAAAAAATATGCTAGGCATAGGCAAAGATAACCATATTTCTACCACAAATTACTAACCCAGTGTCTTCAAACAACCACAGAGCTTCTGGTCAAAGTATTTGGGCCGCCTCGTCGTGCGACTGATAACAGTGATGGTCGGCTGACTGACTTATTTCTACCTCGTTTACCTTGATTATCATGCCTCTAATTTCTTTAGCGATGTCATTTAGCCCATATTAATTTATTATTGTTCTGAGCTATTATGGTGCTGCAAGTGGATCCAAACCGCATTGTTTGTGCTTTAACAATTACCACACACACACACACACACACACACACACACACTGATAATACAAAACTAATTTCGAAATAGTACTGTGCACCAGAACTCTACACTTAGGTCGAACTGATGTACAGCGTCGCGGATGTAGACGAGTCTGAAAGAGATCGCAGAAGCTTTTACCATTCAGACTTCAGCTCGAACGAACGCACATGGCTCTTATGCCGAAGCTAGTCGCTACGCTTCTGTCGGGACTTCTGAAAACAACGTTTTGTTTTCTTTTAGTCGAAAAAATAAAACCGCCACTGTAACTACTTTGACGGAGGAGAACCTCAGAGGAAGAAACATGCAAGGGAGAGGAAGCAAGGGCGCAGGTAGCGAATCTGGGTAGAGCAGAGGTGGAGCAGTTTTTATTACATCGTGTGGCGACGCTGCGGCACAATAACAAGATGAAAGGGGCGCCGCGTGTCGTCCTTTTTGCAAGATAAAAAAATATATGTGAGCGTGTTTCACGGAGGAATCCTTAATGTCGTCAAGGGCGCAGGAGGAGGTCGAGCGCGGAAAATGAGGCAATCTTGGAATAGTTGTAACACCCGTTATTTTTAAACTCCATTTCTCCTGTTATTCGCTGAGGAATTTAAACAATTCTAACATCACATATAACGAAGGTATACAAAGATATACAATGTCAAGCATAAACTAATGATAAAGCTTTGTCTTGAGTACTAACTAGCCATTGTGTAGATTCAGATAATTAAATCTGTAATTTCACTTTAGTATAACTCATATACAGGAAACATATAACAGCTATTACGAGCAGTGGTGAAACAGCAGAGGTGACGAAAAATTCCTCTGGTACATAAATTGATTTTTGACGGGTTGCAGTTCTATTGCTTCTTTTCTTCATTGCTGAACGAAATTGAAAAATGTTTAACTCGTCACGTCGGCAAAGGCAAAAGTCATGACACCTGGTGATCAACTCAAAATAGAAATCAATGACTAAAGAATCGCAAGAACAAAAACTGCAGAAAAATGTGGTTTCACGTAATTCATGAAAAAGTGAGGTGACGAGACAGAATGAAGTAGTAAGTGAGGTGACGAGACAGAATGAAGTAGTAAGTGAGGTGACGAGACGGAATGAAGTAGTAAGTGAGGTGACGACACAGAATGAAGTAGTAAGTGAGGTGACGACACAGAATGAAGTAGTAAGTGAGGTGACGAGACAGAATGAAATAGTAAGTGAGGTGACGACACAGAATGAAGTAGTAAGTGAGGTGACGACACGGAATGAAGTAGTAAGTGAGGTGACGAGACGGAATGAAGTAGTAAGTGAGGTGACGAGACAGAATGAAGTAGTAAGTGAGGTGACGACACAGAATGAAGTAGTAAGTGAGGTGACGACACAGAATGAAGTAGTAAGTGAGGTGACGAGACAGAATGAAATAGTAAGTGAGGTGACGACACAGAATGAAGTAGTAAGTGAGGTGACGACACAGAATGAAGTAGTAAGTGAGGTGACGAGACGGAATGAAGTAGTAAGTGAGGTGACGACACAGAATGAAGTAGTAAGTGAGGTGACGACACAGAATGAAGTAGTAAGTGAGGTGACGACACAGAATGAAGTAGTAAGTGAGGTGACGACACGGAATGAAGTAGTAAGTGAGGTGACGAGACGGAATGAAGTAGTAAGTGAGGTGACGAGACGGAATGAAGTAGTAAGTGAGGTGACGAGACGGAATGAAGTAGTAAGTGAGGTGACGAGACGGAATGAAGTAGTAAGTGAGGTGACGAGACGGAATGAAGTAGTAAGTGAGGTGAAGAGACAGAATGAAGTAGTAAGTGAGGTGACGACACGGAATGAAGTAGTAAGTGAGGTGACGAGACGGAATGAAGTAGTAAGTGAGGTGACGAGACGGAATGAAGTAGTAAGTGAGGTGACGAGACGGAATGAAGTAGTAAGTGAGGTGACGAGACGGAATGAAGTAGTAAGTGAGGTGACGAGACGGAATGAAGTAGTAAGTGAGGTAACAGACGGAATGAAGTAGTAAGTGAGGTGACGAGACGGAGTGAAGTAGTAAGTGAGGTGACGAGACAGAATGAAGTAGTAAGTGAGGTGAAGAGACAGAATGAAGTAGTAAGTGAGGTGACGACACGGAATGAAGTAGTAAGTGAGGTGACGAGACGGAATGAAGTAGTAAGTGAGGTGACGACACGGAATGAAGTAGTAAGTGAGGTGACGAGACAGAATGAAGTAGTAAGTGAGGTGAAGAGACAGAATGAAGTAGTAAGTGAGGTGACGAGACAGAATGAAGTAGTAAGTGAGGTGACGAGACGGAATGAAGTAGTAAGTGAGGTGACGAGACGGAATGAAGTAGTAAGTGAGGTGACGAAACGGAATGAAGTAGTAAGTGAGGTGACGAGACGGAATGAAGTAGTAAGTGAGGTGACGAGACGGAATGAAGTAGTAAGTGAGGTGACGAGACGGAATGAAGTAGTAAGTGAGGTGACGAGACGGAATGAAGTAGTAAGTGAGGTGACGAGACGGAATGAAGTAGTAAGTGAGGTGACGAGACGGAATGAAGTAGTAAGTGAGGTGAAGAGACGGAATGAAGTAGTAAGTGAGGTGAAGAGACGGAATGAAGTAGTAAGTTACGTGACGAGACAGAATGAAGTAGTAAGTGAGGTGACGAGACAGAATGAAGTAGTAAGTGAGGTGACGAGACAGAATGAAGTAGTAAGTGAGGTGAAGAGACAGAATGAAGTAGTAAGTGAGGTGAAGAGACAGAATGAAGTAGTAAGTGAGGTGAAGAGACAGAATGAAGTAGTAATTGAGGTGAAGAGACAGAATGAAGTAGTAAGTGAGGTGACGACACAGAATTAAGTAGTAAGTGAGGTGACTAGACAGAATGAAGTAGTAAGTGAGGTGAAGAGACAGAATGAAGTAGTAAGTGAGGTGACGAGACAGAATGAAGTAGTAAGTGAGGTGACGAGACAGAATGAAGTAGTAAGTGAGGTGACGAGACAGAATGAAGTAGTAAGTGAGGTGAAGAGACGGAATGAAGTAGTAAGTGAGGTGACGAGACGGAATGAAGTAGTAATTGAGGTGACGAGACGGAATGAAGTAGTAATTGAGGTGACGAGACGGAATGAAGTAGTAAGTGAGGTGAAGAGACGGAATGAAGTAGTAAGTGAGGTGACGAGACGGAATGAAGTAGTAAGTGAGGTGAAGAGACAGAATGAAGTAGTAAGTGAGGTGAAGAGACAGAATGAAGTAGTAAGTGAGGTGAAGAGACGGAATGAAGTAGTAAGTGAGGTGACGAGACGGAATGAAGTAGTAAGTGAGGTGAAGAGACGGAATGAAGTAGTAAGTGAGGTGAAGAGACAGAATGAAGTAGTAAGTGAGGTGAAGAGACAGAATGAAGTAGTAAGTGAGGTGAAGAGACGGAATGAAGTAGTAAGTGAGGTGACGAGACGGAATGAAGTAGTAATTGAGGTGACGAGACGGAATGAAGTAGTAAGTGAGGTGAAGAGACGGAATGAAGTAGTAAGTGAGGTGAAGAGACAGAATGAACTAGTAAGTGAGGTGAAGAGACAGAATGAAGTAGAAAGTGAGGTGACGAGACAGAATGAAGTAGTAAGTGAGGTGAAGAGACAGAATGAAGTAGTAAGTGAGGTGACGAGACGGAATGATGTAGTAAGTGAGGTGAAGAGACAGAATGAAGTAGTAAGTGAGGTGAAGAGACAGAATGAAGTAGTAAGTGAGGTGAAGAGACAGAATGAAGTAGTAAGTGAGGTGAAGAGACAGAATGAAGTAGTAAGTGAGGTGACGAGACGGAATGAAGTAGTAATTGAGGTGACGAGACGGAATGAAGTAGTAAGTGAGGTGAAGAGACAGAATGAAGTAGTAAGTGAGGTGACGAGACGGAATGAAGTAGTAAGTGAGGTAACGAGACGGAATGAAGTAGTAAGTGAGGTGAAGAGACGGAATGAAGTAGTAAGTGAGGTGAAGAGACAGAATGAAGTAGTAAGTGAGGTGACGAGACGGAATGAAGTAGTAAGTGAGGTGAAGAGACGGAATGAAGTAGTAAGTGAGGTGAAGAGACAGAATGAAGTAGTAAGTGAGGTGACGAGACGGAATGAAGTAGTAATTGAGGTGACGAGACGGAATGAAGTAGTAAGTGAGGTGAAGAGACAGAATGAAGTAGTAAGTGAGGTGAAGAGACAGAATGAAGTAGTAAGTGAGGTGACGAGACAGAATGAAGTAGTAAGTGAGGTGAAGAGACAGAATGAAGTAGTAAGTGAGGTGAAGAGACAGAATGAAGTAGTAAGTGAGGTGAAGAGACAGAATGAAGTAGTAAGTGAGGTGAAGAGACAGAATGAAGTAGTAAGTGAGGTGAAGAGACAGAATGAAGTAGTAAGTGATTTGACGAGACGGAATGAAGTAGTAATTGAGGTGACGAGACGGAATGAAGTAGTAAGTGAGGTGAAGAGACAGAATGAAGTAGTAAGTGAGGTGACGAGACGGAATGAAGTAGTAATTGAGGTGACGAGACGGAATGAAGTAGTAAGTGAGGTGAGAGACAGAATGAAGTAGTAAGTGAGGTGAAGAGACAGAATGAAGTAGTAAGTGAGGTGAAGAGACAGAATGAAGTAGTAAGTGAGGTGACGAGACGGAATGAAGTAGTAATTGAGGTGACGAGACGGAATGAAGTAGTAATTGAGGTGACGAGACAGAATGAAGTAGTAAGTGAGGTGAAGAGACAGAATGAAGTAGTAAGTGAGGTGACGAGACGGAATGAAGTAGTATTTGAGGTGACGAGACGGAATGAAGTAGTAAGTGAGGTGAAGAGACAGAATGAAGTAGTAAGTGAGGTGAAGAGACAGAATGAAGTAGTAAGTGAGGTGACGAGACGGAATGAAGTAGTAAGTGAGGTGAAGAGATAGAATGAAGTAGTAAGTGAGGTGAAGAGAAAGAATGAAGTAGTAAGTGAGGTAAAGAGACAGAATGAAGTAGTAAGTGAAGTGATGAGACGGAATGAAGTAGTAAGTGAGGTGAAGAGACAGAATGAAGTAGTAAGTGAGGTGACGAGACAGAATGAAGTAGTAAGTGAGGTGACGAGACAGACTGAAGTAGTAAGTGAGGTGACGAGAAAGACTGAAGTAGTAAGTGGGTTACGACACAGAATGAAGTAGTAAGTGAGGTGATTCCACAGAATGAAGTAGTAAGTAAGGTGACGACACAGAATGAAGTAGTAAGTGAGGTGACGAGACAGAATGAAGTAGTAAGTGAGGTGACGAGACAGAATGAAGTAGTAAGTGAGGTGACGAGACGGAATGAAGTAGTAAGTGAGGTGAAGAGACAGAATGAAGTAGTAAGTTAGGTGACGAGACGGAATGAAGTAGTAAGTGAGGTGAAGAGACAATAATGAAGTAGTAAGTGAGGTGAAGAGACAATAATGAAGTAGTAAGTGAGGTGAAGAGACAGAATGAAGTAGTAAGTGAGGTGACGAGACGGAATGAAGTAGTAATTGAGGTGACGAGATGGAATGAAGTAGTAAGTGAGGTGACGAGACAGAATGAAGTAGTAAGTGAGGTGAAGAGACAGAATGAAGTAGTAAGTGAGGTGAAGAGACAGAATGAAGTAGTAAGTGAGGTGAAGAGACAGAATGAAGTAGTAAGTGAGGTGACGAGACAGAATGAAGTAGTAAGTGAGGTGACGACACAGCATGAAGTAGTAAGTGAGGTGACGACACTGAATGAAGTTGTAAGTGAGGTGACGAGACGGAATGAAGTAGTAAGTGAGGTGAAGAGACAGAATGAAGTAGTAAGTGAGGTGAAGAGACAGAATGAAGTAGTAAGTGAGGTGAAGAGACAGAATGAAGTAGTAAGTTAGGTGACGAGACGGAATGAAGTAGTAAGTGAGGTGAAGAGACAGAATGAAGTAGTAAGTGAGGTGAATAGACAGAATGAAGTAGTAAGTGAGATGAAGAGACAGAATGAAGTAGTAAGTGAGGTGACGAGACGGAATGAAGTAGTAATTGAGGTGACGAGACGGAATGAAGTAGTAAGTGAGGTGAAGAGACAGAATGAAGTAGTAAGTGAGGTGACGAGACGGAATGAAGTAGTAAGTGAGGTTACGAGACGGAATGAAGTAGTAAGTGAGGTGAAGAGACGGAATGAAGTAGTAAGTGAGGTGACGAGACGGAATGAAGTAGTAAGTGAGGTGAAGAGACAGAATGAAGTAGTAAGTGAGGTGAAGAGACAGAATGAAGTAGTAAGTGAGGTGAAGAGACAGAATGAAGTAGTAAGTGAGGTGAAGAGACAGAATGAAGTAGTAAGTGATGTGAAGAGGCAGAATGAAGTAGTAAGTGAGGTGAAGAGACAGAATGAAGTAGTAAGTGAGGTGACGAGACGGAATGAATTAGTAAGTGAGGTGACGAGACGGAATGAGTAGTAA
>JARYHS010012519.1:36377082-36436605 GCA_031002005.1 Vandiemenella viatica | reverse complement strand
ATATGAAATTTTATATTTCACCGCAATGTCACTGACACCGGTTATTTAGGGACGCGACAGTGATAAGTGACTGCTTTATGCTGATCAAGCTTCACTTAGATCTATTAGGTTTTATCGCTGAAGTTAATACCGACGGAATATTTTAAATTAAGACAGGTTTTGTGATGGATTATCATGATTTCACGTGTTCTTCCACCATATTTACACAGTTTTTATCACAACTTTTGTAAGGTTAGTTTCGACGCGTTTTCACGTAATCGAATTGTAACAACACAAAGGACATTGTGTGTGTGTTTCTTGGCTGTACGGATGATAACTTGCAGATTTATATGCGTATGTGAGAACGATTTATTTTGTTACGAGTGACATGTTGGAACTTGAATGCTTGTTACCGATGGCCAATCGTGCTGAATATCGCCGATTAGACGATACGTTTGGCGGTGATTCGAATGAAGCCTTTGTATAGCCTCATCATTTAAAATCATAATAAGGAACGAAGTGAAAGACATTTTTATGGGTTAGTAATCATGTTTATTTTATGGGAAATTAGCTAATTTCATTCTGTTCGGGATCTCGGATGTGAGAGTGAGTAGTGGAGGGGGAGAGCCGGAAGCAGGGAGTCTCGTCAGGAAGTACGCCAGAGAGGACGTGACGTGTCGGGCATATCCGCGGCGGAACTAGGTGAACACTGTGACGTAACTAATTCAATTTTCGGGAGCGTATTTGGATTAAAGACTGACAGAACCAAGCAGATAATTGTGACCGTCGAGCGCAGCAGTATCTCAAAGAATAGGAGTGGACGTTGTAGCTATGGTTTGATTCCGTATCTGTGTAAGCTTGGCGTATTGATTTATCACCTTAGTTTCATTTCACAGAAGAACTCGACAAATTCGCAGTAACTACATTTGATTGGTGGCTATTCTGGCAAGTGTAAATTACGTAAGGTGAATAAAATTGATTGGATGGTGATGAGTGAAAATTATAGGATGGACTTGTTATTTTTCTACTGGGAATCAACCCTTCCACTCTCTCACCTCTTTACACCCGGATTGTGCTGCCGCTAAATATCTTAAAATTATTTACAACTGAGAGCATTTAGCAACCTGGCGCACTCCGATAGCTACAGCTAATAAAAATATTTAGCATGTTCGACCGTAAACAGGACTACGGAATTAATCTTCGAACGAATTAAAGTGCATTTTTCAATGATTAACGAACGAGCAATTAAGTGCAATGCATTAGCTGTTAAACATCGTTATTTAACTGGGCCAAGAACCTCTGTACTGCTGATTTCGATGTCTCCATCTTCATGTAAAGAAATAGGTCCTCCGCCGTTACAACAGCTCCATTCTCATACTGACAATTCTATAGTTAACTGTCAAACTCGCCGAAGGTTCCGATGATGGTCTCGCCTGATGAAACAGCTGTTAATGATGTTTTGCTAATAAACTGTTGAACTTTATTGTTGCATTATCGCGGAAGCCGTATGAAACCTCTCTTAAATAGTTGGTTACGAGGCGAGGGAAATATGACGGCGGGAGGCGCTCGCCACGGACTTCATAGCAAAGTAGGAGAGGTACCAATCCTGGGCTAAATCCCAAACCTCTCCGCAATGCGTATGGAAATACTGCATATGACAATGTTGGTAATGAATGATCCGTCGAGTCTGGTCGCTCAAGTGCTTGAATCAGCCGAGTTACACTTAATGACAGTAATCACAGACATCAAACGTACATAAAACACTTCGGCACTCTGAGGAAAAGAACTGTTACTCTAATTCCGTATTTGGCTAAGTAGGAATTTCGTACCTCCCCGAAGGTAGAACACCATTCCTATAAATGTTATCTGGTCGCTGTTGTTGTTTGATACCACGTGGGCCATCTGTAACGTGAAATTAGACTGGAAGTCTTATTTCAATATATTCATCACCAAAGACTCACGAAATAACACAACCAGCAGAACTTCGCTAAATGGCTTGAAGTCGTTCAGGATGGAACGCTCTTCAAGGAAGGCGACTGCATCAACCAATCACAATATAGAAATTCTCAGAACCAACGAGAACATTAACAATATTTAAGCTCCGTACACAAAAATCTCACGTTGATGCGAAACGTAAAACGACTCGGCAATTATTATACCATCAAAGGAAATAATAAAGTCCGCAACTACAGTCAGAACCTGTTAAACTACGGGTAAGAGTTACGTACACCTAACTGTACTGAGAATGTGCTTGTCGGCAAAGCAACAATATTTAATCAATTCAAATAATAATTACACACGTGAAGAGACACTATCCTTACTCATTAGTACGACGCTTCGACTTGTAAATTTAATTACTTCATCACTTAAAGTTACATTTTTAAAGGCGTATCCACTCCCATACCACCACTTTAATCGAAAATGCACTAACTAAATTCTTTAAAGCAGTTTCATGTTTCTGGTGAATTACCTTATGATTGGGTGTATAGGAGCTGACGTGGTGCATCAACGTCAGAGGAGTTTATTTGTGAGGTAACACAGAAGAGGTATTTTCGCCGATAGATCTCGTCAAATGTTCCCAGATAAGGTGTGCATATTTTTCCATGTGTAAGAGACGTACAGGAATAAAACGACGTCATATAATCTTGTTCAATGAACTGGAGCCCTTGAAGAAACAGATTTAGGAGACACATGATGCAAGCAAAAGTAAATTAGGTATAATTACCCCTTAAATAAAAATCACTCGCACCAGAAGCCAAAATCGAACCGGCGACCCTATCGACAGGAATGTAGGACCTCAAAGCAAAGGGACTGTTTCAGCAAACAATTCTGATATTCGCCTGCCCCGATTATGGAAACTATGTAGCTGAGCATTAGCTCTGGTTTTCCTAGCCTCGATACATTTACATCGCATCGTGTCGTTCATCTTGCTACGTGTATTCTAGTAGTTTTCGGGAAATACTAACAAATAAGACCATCAGTTCTCAGTGTAACTGCTCTTATTTGAAATATTCCACTCGTTTTTCCGATATACCTGTTGGTGGCGGTACACTTTTTCTCCTGTCAATGCGAAATGATTTTGTGGTTAACGTATAAGGAGAAAAGGGGGTCAATATTGTGAAAACATTCTTCATACATCAGGTTAAAAGAAAAATCGTAATCAGGCCCCGAGAATATTAACACTGGGATTTGTGGCGGTAGAGCTCCGTATTCATATCTTTCACCTGCAATAATAAGGATTAAGCAAAGCAGTTAACATCAAACTCCCGTCGACTTTAACTCCCCAATGATTCCGACACCAGTAGCTACTCACTTTTCTCGTTAAGGATTTATAGCTTGCAGGGAGAGGTTTGGGGGTGAATTAGGGTTAGGGGGGGTACAAGGAACAACAGGCAATTAGGCCATGATTTTTAAAGAACTATGCAGGTATTCGCCTGGATTGATTTCGAGAAACCATGGAAAACTGAAATACATAAGGCCGGTCAGGGATTCGAACCCGCAGCTTACCGCATGCCACGTCCGAGCGTTAGCAACTCACCAACTAGATCGATCTGAAGTTTACTCTATGTCTGCGGTGTTAATTGTTTGTGAAATGTCTACTTTTTTAACGAGACTGCGGATCTTAATAGTGACTTGTCCAGTTGATCTTCGAAAAGTGCCTGAGATCTATAATGAGGTACGCCAGTCCCCAGACTCAAACTCGGACCCGTTGTACTCCCCCCCCCCCCCCCCGATTACCACCCAGCGCCATTTCCACACACTCATCCAAAGTCGCGAGTGTGGTAGGTAGTACGTGTCATCCTTGTGTAGGTAGATTTTTGATCACATATAACAGTTTGTCGCAGGTAGTTATGAAGGCTTGTGGTCAGTAATAAGTTTAAAATATTAAGAGTACAGCAGCGGCGCTACATGTTAAGTGCTGCTGTTAGAATGCCTCTGTGCAGGGCTCACTTGCGTGCTGTCAGAGTTAAAGTTCCCTGGGCTAATTTAGATTCAGCTGCGTGAGGTACCGATTATACGCGAGTGAAATGCAAATTTCCCGTCGCGGCAGGTAATAAAGATATTCCCGTGATATGAAGCGTGTTTCAGAATTACGTATACAAATATCAAGGCCGGGGCTGAGGTGGGGAGGCATTATGTTGATTTATCGAGCAAGCGTATATTACGTGCGGCGATAGCGAAACATTCTTCCTATTACACTCCTTTTATGCTAATGAGAATTACAGCTATGAACTAGAAAAGATATAAGAGAGAAAATGTATTTACAGGTTCCTATGGTACACTGGTACTGTTAGAAGAACTAATTAAGGTATGGAGCTTATCTAATGTAAGGATCTAAAGACTTGCAACAACTCGTCTAGCACGGTAAGAGCCCCCGTTGTACAGCTGAAGAAGCGTCAGCGTGTGTTTCAATTAGAATCTAAGTTGTTTCCACTCCAACAGAAAGACTAGGACTTTTCGACAATTCTAAGTGTTAATTTTCATGGAAGAACTGTGTACACTTTAACGCTTAACATGGAAACATAAGGTTCGTGTTCTTTCTCAGTTGTAGTCCAGGGAATAATTCCCAAGAGGCTGATATCGGACATAAGTAAACGAGTAATGTAACTGTTATTCGAAGCTTTCTTTTGGTAATTAATAATTTCTGATTATGTTATTTATTTTGGCTACCGTTATTTTTGACGAATTCTGTTTGGGTACAAATTATGAAAGCAACTGAAGCTTCAGTTGAGTAAATAATCTAAGAGCCTTCAAAAGTATAAGTTCATGGAATGAACATGGTAAAAACACTACAGTTCTGGTTTGCTGACCGACAGCTACGAGTTGTGAGGAAGACGCCGGTGGTAGCCGTCGAAATATTGTGTTTTCACTACACAATCCGGCAGAACACCAGTGACGACTTCATTTCAATCATACGCCCTCTTGAGAATTGGTTCGAGCCAAATAAACTTTCCTGAAAGCTGAAAATACATCCAAATTTGGCAGCTGTTGATGGTGTACCTTTATATTTAATATTTTAAACTTAAAAGTATAATTTAATTCGTTATACTCAAGCGTATTTTAATTGCAATGAAATCGCATAGTTGATTGAATGATCTCTCACCCAGCAAAAAAAAAAAAAAAACTCTTAAACACATGAAATTAATCAACTAAAAGTATGGTATAATGGGGATGAAACGTTATGATGACATTACAATACACTCACTCACTCAAGACAGTGGAGTAGATCACCTGTGCTTAACATACCACGTCATCATCAACACAACACAGCTGGGGCACGTTCACTCGTTCAGGCGTTGGTCAAGTAATTCCCATTACTTGGAGAAACAGGCAGCGCACGCACAGGACAGACGGCTGGGTGCGTGCCGAACGGAATACCACGCAAGTTGACCAATAAGAGCAGGCGGCGGACGCGGCGGCATGCAGCACGACCGTCGCTGGGCGTTGCTATTGGACAGGCCTCACAGGGCCTCAACAGTTCGTCACTGCACCAGTTCAGAGTAACACTGCCGTCACTTTTATCATATTTAGTTGATGCGGCGAATACATTTCCTTTAAAATCATGAACTTCTGCAGCAGAATTCTGGAACATGTCATATGCTCGAACATAACGAAGTTTCTAGATGAGAACGAGTTACTTACACCATGTCAACACGGATTTCGGAAGAAGAGATCGTGTGAAACACAATTGGCCCTATTTTACCACGACATAATGAAACTTATCGATGCAGGTTCGCAAGTTGATGCAGTTTTTTTTGATTTTCAGAAAGCTTTTGATTCTGTGCCACACAACCGACTTTTAGTGAAGATTCGAGCTTACGGTATTTCGGCTCAGATTTGCGAGTGGATACGTTATTTTCTAACTGGTCGATCACAGTATGTCGTTGTTGACGGGGAAGCCTCTTCTAAGATAAATGTTACTTCGTGCGTTCCTCAAGGAAGTGTAATAGATCCACTTCTTTTCTTAATATTTATAAACGATGTAGGTGACAACGTCAAATGTTGGTTGCGATTGTTTGCCGACGATGCGGTTATCTATAGGGAAATAAGGTGCTCCGACGATTGCTTAGAAATTCAGCGTGATTTGGATGCTATTTTCGATTGGTGCCGTAAATGGCAGCTTACACTTAATTGCAAAAAGTGCAAGGCAATGCGGATAAGTAACAAGAAGAACCAGTTTGTTCACGAGTACAAAATAAACAATTCACTTGTTGACCCGGTTGATTCCGTGAAGTATCTGGGGGCGATAGTACAAAGCAACATGAAATGGGACATGCACATAACTTCCGTCGTAGGCAATGCTAATTCTAAATTACGATTCATAGGTCGTATTTTGAGGAATTGTAATGCTCAAACAAAGGAGATAGCGTATAAAACACTAGTGCGTCCGCATCTGGATTACTGTTGTGGGGTTTGCGATCCGTATCGCAAGGTTCTGATTGACTCAGTTGAGAGGGTGCAGAGGAGAGCCGCTAGATTCGTGACTTGTTGTTTCAGCCCTTATGAAAGCGTCACTGAATTGATACATAGATTGGGCTGGGATAGTTTGGAAGACAGACGACGTAGCTTGCGTTAGAATTTATTGGAGAATATGCGAAAAAATTTAAATTTCGAGTGCAATGAAATACTTCTTCCGCCAACCTATTTAGATCGCAATGACCGGAGGGATAAGATTAGAGAAATAAGATGCTGTACTGATACTTATACGTATTCCTTCTTTCCTCGCACTATTCGGGATTGGAATGGGCGGGTTTAGGATTGGTGCTTAGCACCCTCTTCCACCCACAATGTTTGTGATTTGCAGAGTATGAATGTAGATGTAGAACTTCTACAGTTCAGCAGACAGCGAGACATCGAAACGCGAGCCAAGCATGCTGTGAGCAGACGCGCATGCGCACTGCGGCTATCAGGCGCCATTCTCAATCTCACAAATTTGATGGACGACAAAGCTGAAGAAGAGGTGGATGAAGTCCGTAAACAGAGCTGACAACATATCATACCAGGAAGCACGCTTATTTTTTTGCTTAGGGCTTTACAGCTCGTCGGCGTCGACGTCATTAGGGCCAGGAGAGGATGAGGGAGGTAGGAACGGGAAGAAATTATGCCATGAGGGTTTGAAGGAACTATCCGAAATTCGCCGCTAGTGTTTTCGGGAAACTATGGAAAACCGAGATCTGGGCGTCCGGACGGGAATTTGAACCCGCGTTCTCCAGATTGTCAGATCAAAGTGTTACTGCTTACCCACTGGGATCAGCAGGAACAAATTAGAATTGGTGAAATGTGCGTCCAAAGGTATGGTGTTTGTGGTACCCTTATCAGGCACATTCACAGCAAGTTTCTCCTTGTTATACTTTTTACTTCACAGATACTCATAGATTTATGAGAAATCAAATGAAAATAGGCATAATGAGAATAAATGTAAACAGAAAATGGCGAAATGTATAACGTTTAGTCAATATCTGTCTGGTCCAGGTCGTGGCAACGCCAGAATTATTACTCATGCTTGACCTAACTTTTACCTACGCCTAAGCTTGTTGTGTTTAAACTATATACGCCACTAATGTGATATGTATGTTTGATTTCACAAATAGTGCTGCACCCCCTTAGCCAGAAACTATTAACCGTTCAGGCTAAGCCACGAGAGATATGGGATGAACCAAACTAGAAACTATCACTCGACCAAAGAGGTAGATTATTTTTATTATAGTTCGAAATTCAAGACAGCAATTAATCACTGTCTCCGAAAAACAGTGCCCTTCGAGCCCAATATCTTATCGTCCATTTTATTGTGTATCAGAGATCATAACCCACTTATTAGCAGTTAGTCGCTCAGTAGTAAAGGAGTCTGGCTGGAGATCGAACGGTAAGCGGTTCCTGTTTCAGCTGGGATTTTCAAAGGTCCTTAACCCGACTTACACCTCTGGTGCAGCTTTTAGTGTAATGTGAAGTACGCTAGATCGCTTCGGTGCTTCGGATTCCTGGTTAAACTGTAGGTCCCATTTAACCAGTAGGATTACCGGGTTAGGTTATGTGACGACCGTGGAACTGGCCGTCCTACCTCCGATACCAGCGCTAGTATACATTCCTCGGGAGAGTCCGATCAAGCTTCGGGCTAAGGACCACGCTTAGCTTGGCTCAAAGATCAGCTGTACTATTACTATTACAATTACTCCGCGATTCACTTAAAGTGCTTGGCGGAGGGTGCATTGCACCTATCAGGAAAGGTAATGGTTTGGAAGGGATATACGGGATATGGCAGGTGGCGCCCATGGGCTATTGTGAGGAACCATCCCATCATTCGTCTGGAGCAATCTAGGGAAACCATGGAAAACCCAGATCAGGATGGCCGGTACTATACGGTTCAAGAGATCCCCGGCTCGAATTCCGTTCTCAGCTGGATTATTTATTTCCTCTTAAGCCGACCTTTAAAAGTAAGCAAATCTTGATGTGTGTTTGTGAAGTACGCTAAAAACTTTGTCCATTTTGGATTTCACATTATACTGTAGATTCCGTGAATGGGTCTTGCACCCCTATTTCTGACATGGGGCTTTGATACGGCTGCTTAAGGAGATTCAACAAAAAAAAAGTTCAGTTGTGGAGTAAAGTGGTAATTATGAAAGCAGTCGCATTACATTTTTTTTTTTTTTTTTTTTTTTTTTTTTTTTTTTTTTTTTTTTTTTTTGAAGAGGTAATAGAAGATAAGGAAGCGTCTCTTTAATGATACTCTGGCGGTTGAAACTAGAGTCCAGATCTTTGAACATATCACTACTATACAATTTGTTCCGAGTTTACAACAGCAACTTTATCTAAAGGCCAAAATTTTTCCAACTATCCCCAGTGCTTTGTGTTCGCTTGCCTGTTGGGAAAGTCTCGCTAATCTAATTACAAAGGAAGTCTCGTGAGAAATCTAGTCACTAGTATTTCATTCAAAGACAAATTTCTCCATACCCCATTTCAATGACTGGTCTTGCTGATTTCCAAGTCAGTAGGAAGCAGATAATTATTTATGTATACGGATGCCTGCCAAAATTACTATATACTATCATAACCACCAACAGAAAAGTATCTTTATAAAGAAGTGAGTCTTGATCCGGCATTATCAACCTCAGTATTATTACCACGTATACCAAACCACGATATTCGACAAATATAAACCAAAATTTTTAAATACACATGGAATATGCTCATTAAAGTGACAAGTGACACATTAAATATTACACTCTTGTTTCAATATGCCTTTGCCTACTTATTATCAGGGTAACATGTTCATGTTTCCAATGCGCAAGATATAATTATTAAATTTCTGGTACATTACAGTCGTAAACCGGAACAATATTTGCGCAGAGATTTTGCACATTTTGGCAATTATATTCTTTCGAAGCTTAGGTGTAAGTATGTGTATTTTCTACTTGAACAACGAAATTTAAACATTGTGTAAGATTGTTGGTGGTTTAATTAATTTGATAAATAAATAGTCCACGATACAATTCAATTTAACATTTGTTTTTATTTTCAAAGAAAACACGACGTCAATGATACTGTTTACATGAATACATTCAATCCAGCGATTGTATACAACACTTCTTCAACAGACAATACAGTTCTTGGCCGTCGTAAATTGAGTCTGTGAAAACTTTGCCGAAAAAACTGTTTCTCTCTCTTGGATCATCGCTTTATATAAACTCCACCGAAATTTCTAGAACACTTCAAAAGATTCCGACAGATGTTTTTCGAACATTAACAATACCTAAACGATTGAAACATATTAAAAATAATCAAAATTAATACATAATCATTTACAATCAATACAAAATGGTCAGAAATGGAAATTAAAGATACTTAAACACAAAATTATTAACATAAATCATTTTAAACTGTAGCAAATTGTCCTTCAGACATCGTAACTTGAATTAACACTTGGAATTACCAACATTTAAGCAATTCTCTTACACAATTCTGTTCTTAAATATATTAAATGATTTCTAAATAATTTGTTTTCATAAAACAAAGTCTATATACATTGATTTACAGGAAATTGCAAAACAAACATACGAGATCATATTCAACCAAACTCTAGCTTACTACAAATGCTTCATAAAATACAATTCCATTTAATTTTTGGTTTGAGGGCTGTTACAACTGCTTAATACTATGAACTGTTGAGGAAGGTTAGATCTGCAAAGTTACGTCCCGCTTATACATCATAACGCTCGGCTTCACACAAGTGACGTTACGCAAGATATGTGGGAAGCGATACAGCGTTGGATCATCTCACAGAACAATAGTAATCTGTTAGCGGGTGAATATCACTTGCTTGCTCCCCTCCAGAAATCATTTAGATCGAAAGAATTTTTCCGATTAGCAATTTCTTTATTAGCAACTCTACGTCCAACAAGAAGAAATTAAATAACTGAATGTTCATTGAAAGAAATGAATGATGATGCAGTGAAGCCTACGTAGAAAATTCGATTTTAATTTTTTTGCCATATACTAACCCAGTAAAGGTTTTCTAAAAATAGCCTAATATTTGATCAATCATCGTAATAAATAGAGAATCAAATATTAACGATGAAACGATCTTTATTAGTTGACGCTGTAATTTTAATTCGAAAGAGTGAAGAAAAATATTAGAACAGGAATTGTATAGTAGAACAAAATATATATACAATATGTACAGAATAAATACGAATATTCGTATGTCTAAATTTGAAAGGGTGTATGCGAGTAGTAAGATAGTTACAAAGGAATGATAACGAAAGAATATTTCAACATCTGACATATATCGAAAAAGGTACTTCGCAATATCAATAACTGATCCCACGCTCGAAAGGTTAGAGGTGGTGGTTGTAAACTGAAGTGAAGCACATATCAACACAGTTTTGCCGTTCAACAGGATCAGCTTGGAAAATATTTTGGCATTTAATATATGCTTTATGTTTTTTTAACGATTGACATGAAACATGTTCTTCCAATTACGGATGATTAGAGGAGAAATATTCAATTGTATTCATACTTCCTTCACCGATTTTAGCTTTTAATAATATCGCTTTTTTTAACCACCATTTACAATTTCAAAATTTATTCTCACAATGTAGGAACTATACAAACATAAGAAATTTGGTTTCCACTCCACCAACACTGAAAGACGCACTATAATTCATTAGTCATTACAATGATTTAAAATTATGTTTCTTTTTTTATTTTCACAAGGAAATTACACTCTCATTACTTCGATTAATATGATGAAATGTTAGTTATTTCTCTTTTTAAAATAATTTTTATGCACAGAAAACTTTTCAGCACTTTTACTACATATTATAGATGTCAACTGATGACAAACTCGCACTATGTGCAGTTTCACCAAAATTAAGTTTTTGTCTCTCTCCCAAGCACAGACAAAAATTTCAAAATTCACGGTTTTGGCCTTTGTATCACCGAGATTTTATTTATCTGAATAAAAAGTATGGTATATGTTAACATAGGCTGTGGAATTTTGTTTAAATGTGTACATTAGCTTTAACGATATGCGCCCACAGAGACAAAAATTCCAATATTTACAGTTTGGAACTCTGTATCATCAGAACTAACCGGTGACATAAGCTTCTATGTGAATTTTAGCTGAAATCCATTCATTATTTTTTTGCGCGTGATGCGTACAAACAGTCAAAACATCCACAATGTATGTTTTGGTCTCTGTACCATGAGGAATTACGGTTCTAATCGAGAGAAAAATACGCTATATGTTATCTGGTGACTTAAATTATCACTATGTGCAGTTTCGTTAAAATCCGTCATTTGTCTGCATCACGCAAAAACCAGACAGATAAAAATTATAAATGTTATGGTTTTGGTATTTCTATCATCAGAAGTGTACATTACAGTTTTTAAATATAAATTTCAAGTACACACACAACTTTTCTACTATTTTATTTCATAGTATAGATCCAACTCAGTCAGCGCGAATGAATATTTTTTTTTGTACAAATCGATAACTCGAATATAACTATTTACTTGCTTCCATACGGTTTTCAATTTATGTAATTTCATTAGTAATTTACTACATTAGGAGACTGAAAGTGATAATCTGGCTTGAAGCACGGACTTACGACTCCCCACTATGACAGAGATGATTAACAACCGATGGTTGCGAACGGTGCATATCTTGCTTTAAAGCAATATGAGATTCGTGACGTTCAACCCATTAAAATCCTTCCCAAACTAGCCAGTCAATAGATGAGCTGAAATGTTTCCATCCGATTAACAACAATATCATCATGCTGCCAACTTTGATAACAGAACGACACCATTACGTTAACTCGACATAACTACTGAATTGACAAAAATAATAAAGAAATCCCGGAAACAATTGTAAATATTACGAAAAAAAGTACTGTTAAATCACAGGTTTCCAGTTGATTTCCCAGTATGACTAGTGTTGTTATTGTGTGGTGCATCAACTCTTAAGTCTACAAATCTGAGATCTAGTAACGTGGTATCTCATCAGTGTGAACTCTGCGAAGCTAACCATTCAAGTAACCTACCGATTTCACCTCGTACCCACGACATCGAGTTGACCTAAAGGAAGTATGAAGCGAGGTGTGTCTGCAAGCAGAGGTTTACCCAGCTGCCTGATGGAGCCTGGAATCCTCTGGGACCAGCGACTACTCCGCTGGGGTCAATTGACCGAGCTTAACAGGGGTCAAGTCGGCTGACCCGCAAGCCATCTGATCGCCAAGCACGAGAGCTGGGAAGAAGTAACTTCTATTCTGCTGGTAACTAATGTAATCATGTTGAAAGACACAACTTATGGGATTGGGATCGCACTTAAATTTTCCAATTGACGTTACAGCAGTTAATGGGCCAAATACCTCATTTATCAGTATCTAGATTGGTTTGATGCAATATTCCCTTTCTTTCTATATTGAGCTAATCTCTTTGTCTCAGGATAGATACATTCTACGTCCTCAACTATTTACTGCACTTTTCTAATCTGTTTCTTCTTCTGTAGTTCTTACTTTCGATTGTTATCTCCCTAATAAGAAAAACAGTTCTGCCTTTTCTTCCATTTCCAAACCATAAGAATTTCGTTTGTGCATTTCTTGTTCACTTAATTTTCAATATCTTTGTGTAATACCACATTTAAATTGACTTTATTTTTTTCTTCTTTCCGATATTCCTAATTTCCCAATTTCACTTCAGAAAAGCTTTATGTTATATATATATAGATTCATAAAGTTCTGAGAGCTAGGATAATGTCTGAAACAAAATATATCTCTTTGCGAGAAATAATATTTTCTCTGGAGGAATTCTATTTCTAAGATTGAACCTGCTTCACCCATTAGTTATAATTTTAAATTTTTATATTTAAAATCTTAGGCGTGCGTAAACCGGATGATCACGAACGAATCAGTGGACCAATTCAGACCATGTTCAAACGAAGTGTTATTGAGGTGACGCGAAAGGTTTTTGTATGTAAATCATTCTGATAGGAGTTGCTGGAGTCCAGTAGGCATTTTGACTGCGAGAATGCTATATCAATAGATCCAGTGGTTCATCATGGAAGATAACATTGTTCCGTATCTTCTAATTGCTGGGATATCCTCAAGCTAAAGCTCTAGGTCCAGCAGCCTATTGAGATGTAGACTATTCAGTCTGTAGTAATAGTTATATTTATTGTAAGTTAATGTAGTTACTGTTTTTGTATTTCTTCTGGCATACGAAATAAATAAATAAATCAAGGAAGATGCCATTTACTCACGCAGAATGGAATTTTTATATAAAGATGGCCTCGCTTCCTAGCAGTCGAAGTACTTGCCACGAGTGATGTTCTCGTATTTGCGAGTTTATTAGGGAGTTTGTATTACAGTTTTTATATACTTGCAAAAAGCAATCTATTCGTACACTATTTCGAATAGTGTTTGCAGAGAAACCATGCGAACAATACTCAAGTGTGCCTGCGGATCATCAACAAATATAAAATTTCTACGAGAGTTAGACACAAATGATCCACTCAAACGCATTGCGTAAAATATAAATTCAGAGGAAGTAAAAAAAAAGACTGGACTATTCCTCTGTTTTACTTATCCAGCCAATATGTCTGATAGTCTGTCCGCGAATTAACAACACAAATCTAAAATTCCCCATGATGAAGTCGCGGGCACAGCTAATACAAAATAAACTACATATTTCTTCTACTACATCTGTCTGTACTTTTACATTTAGTTTACCGCCACTGCTTTCATTTCTGTTTCACAAATAACATTTTCCTTTGCTTTAGGTTTATTTTTATTGCGGAGATTTCAAGAAGTAAGCTCATGTCGTTCAATAACTTTGTTAACAGAGCAATATCATCAGGAAATCGTAGCATGGTGTTTGTTTCTCCTTCAAACGTTATCCCACGTCAAAATTCATCTTGACGTTGCTTGGCAGATGCCTCTAAATTCAAGTCGAATGGTTAGTGGATAACGAATGCAGCAGTGTTTAAACACTCCTTTATACTCATACAAGTATCACATTACAGAAAGCTGATTAAATGATCTAATATTAGAACGAACTTTCCCGGTGTTGATTATATTAATAAGCCTTTTCTCCTGAGTCGTAACTGGGAAGTGCTTTTTCAATATCTGACTGGTGTATGGAAAGTGTACCGGTATTTGTGCGTTGACAACATGCACATTGTTTATTAGTATTTTTAGTCGTCGAGGTTCGACAGGCCGAGTAGTATATTTAATTTGTAATGTGATAGACTTCTAGTACAAAGGATTTGGCACGCATGCGGAGCGGGCAGGTATTGTTGTTGCGGCGAGGCGAGGGAGTTGTGAAATTATAATACGCGGGCCGAGACTGTGAATAGACTGGCCTGCGCAAAGAAGTGGCAATCAGAATAAACGATTAGTTGTTCTGTTTTGGAGGAACACGCAGAAAGCAAGGTAAAATTGCAGCTGCGCTTATTAAATTACTGGAATGTGATACGCGGATTTCCAAAGTGTGTGTTTTTTTTTTTTTTTTTTTAAATAGTGACCTGTGAGGCGACAGAACGAGTTTCTACTTCAGCGTTAACAAATTGTTTGAACAAATTCTCATAATGACGTCCTGAGCCAAGAACTACGAGCTGCAATTTTACTAACTTTGTAGCTGTAGAGTGGTCAAATAAAATATATAATTTCTAAGAAAAGGTTTTTTTCTTTAATAACAAACATTCACTTATCTTCGTTAATACCTAGTCGAAATAGATATACGAGGTATCATATTAAATGATTAAGGTCTCCGCTTTGAAAACATCATAAATTAAGACAGGCATTTTTCGGGATTCTGCCCTCAACAGGCAAAAGTATTAACCATAAAGGTCATGGGTACG
Organism: Vandiemenella viatica; assembly: GCA_031002005.1. Lineage (NCBI taxonomy): Eukaryota > Metazoa > Arthropoda > Insecta > Orthoptera > Morabidae > Vandiemenella > Vandiemenella viatica. The sequence continues at coordinate 36,421,268 of JARYHS010012519.1, read as the reverse complement.
AGAGGGTTCAGACTAAAGCCGCTAGGCTTCGTTAAAGTCGATAGGGACTGACCACGTAACTGCTAGATAATAATAATATTTTTTTTTTTAAATGGCTTTCGGCATCTTAGGCCACACAGCCAGCCTGAAGAATTTTTCCAGATAATTAGACACACCACAGGACGGACAAGACATTCACAGACACAACACTAAACAACCATGCCCGCGGCCGGACTCGAACCGGCGACACTCTAGCCCCTACGCTACCGAGGCCGGCTATAATAATAATTTCGTGTGGCCCTAATGACAGGGTTTCTATTGGCTGCGCATTCTGCCCCTGTTGTAGCCGCCTTAACCTAGCCCGCCAATCCTACCAGGTGTAGGGGACCTACAGTTTAACGTGGAATCCGAACCACAGTACCGTCCTGGCGTACTTCACATTACACAGCAAGCTGCTCCAGAGGTGAAGGCCGGGTAAGTGCCTATGAAAATCCCGGCCGAGACAGGGATTCGAACCGGGGACCTTTCGATCTCCAGTCAGACGCCTTAACCACTGTGCTACCAGACCTGTTACATAGCAGCACCACATATAACACAAATATAGATATACTTTGTGTGTTTTGTTAAGCTTAGTCATGTTCCGGTGACGTCTGCGATACTTCTGCTTTCGGGAAGGGATAACTTCAGGTGTTTAATATGTCAAAGTAGAGGGCTGCGGGATAGCATATATCAGGTGGAATCGGAAAAGATGTTGCTACAAATGACCCGATTATTCTTGAAACCTACTACAAACCATCAACCTCGCTATTCTTCGGATTTTATACTCTAAATTTTCGCACGGGTCTTCTCGTTACTTCATAATTTGGGCTTGTTCTAGGCAGAACTACTAAATTAAAACATCACAATGTAACGAATAGCTGATTACACCTAAATTTGATTTTTTTTCTTAATTGATCTGTAGATTTTATTTCTCTCTTAGATACCCAATTATGCAATAATTCTTATATGATAAAATGGAAGAGTGTGTAAACATTATTCAGCCAAACAGGGAGCGTGAATTCTGTGTGCTGTTATTTTCCCAAAGTTCTACTGATCTATTTGCACCTCTAACGATGTCAAATTAATTTTTTCACGTACGAGTTTTCCATAAAATCTATTTTAAAACTTGCATTATCCTTAATTTAGTAAACTGTGGACCATTACATTTTAAATTTACCTATTTAAATAGATAGGAATTTGACAATTGTTGCCATGTTACGCCTCGCGCAACTGAATCTCTAGCCAGTCATCAATGCAAAGGTCAACTGCAAAAACAAAGAAGCCATGTCTTGACGTGCATTTGACTATAATCGAAGTCTGAACGAAATCTGTACCGCGATTCTTAAGTACTCAAGAGGCCATTTCGCTGTTCTATTTGCAGGAATGCTGACTGCCCGGATGGTGGAACTGCTGTTGTGGGTAGCCTATCAGCGGCAGGCGACCGCATTAATTCTGCCATCAGGTAGGCAATCAGGGACAGACCCCGGATCACCTGCTCCCAATGGTCGACCTCCCGCAAGTAACGGCGCTATTCGAGAAGCGCTTAAACCACGCTCAGCTAACACATACACTTCAGGGGACATTTACTGCCTCACATCTAATCTTCTTTTACTGATAATGAAATGATTTTAAAAAATATATAAAATGCAACACTCAAAAGCCCTATTCACAAACAACCTCTGCTTACTTACACTACATCTTATTCGCAGGAAGCGTTAAAGCGAACCTTTCTCTAGTACTAAACTTCAAGTTGAGAGCTAAATTGTTAGGGAGGGAGACGACAGATCCTATCGTCTGATCAGTGTAATAGTACAGCTGCTGTCTTGTGTTATTTTATTTTGTAAAAAAATGATTTAATGCAAAAATGTAAATACATCCAGAACTCGCCGAGATGATTATTGAAAGTCATAATCAGAAAGTCCTGTACGCAGCCGACCACGAGAGTTGAAGGTTGAACCTACGCGTCCCGTACCTGCAGAAATCCAGTACGAGGGCGCATTGCTATGACTAGGATTGGATCGTAAGTTCTTATCCCCAATACGGTAGGAAAAAATTACTTGCTTGATTGGCGTGACAACTCCGTCTACAGTATAGGAATCGTGTGGTCAGGCCTCTGAACCTACCTAACCCCGCAGGAAACATTCCTTATGTATTAAATGCAGGTTGTTGACCTGCCAGTGTGGCTCAGAGCGCTGAGGCGCCGCACAGTGGATCCGGGAGGTGCAACGGGACCGGGCACCAGGCCAGGTTCCCTTTACCAGCTCGCCTGACTGCCGTTCTAAGCGGTTTCCCGAAACGATCTAGTCGAATGCTGGGACGTCCCCATCTCCACTACGAAGACTACATATTTCACAAAAAAAAAAAAAAAAAAAAAAAAAAAAAATGCATGTTGTTAACGCTCCTTAGGGACCGTGCACAAACTACGTGGCTCGGTCCAGGGGGGGGGAGGGGATGGCCGGAAGGCTACGCTGGGCTACGTGGGGTGAGGGGGTGAGGGGGTGAGGGGGGTGAGGGGGGGGTTCCAAGTCAGGCCACGTAGCTTTCTTTCATAACATTTTTCACAGTTACAATGAGGAACGGAACTCACAACAGCATGGGAACATTTATTTCCCTCAGTTAATTATCTCCGTATGTAATTTACAATCGTCTGACAAGAGAAAACGGTAAAAAATGTCGTCTGGAATCAAAAGGGAAAAAAGCTACGTGCTACGTGGGGGGGGGGGGGGGGGTTAGAGGCAAAAGCCACGTAGGGCTACTTGGGGGGGGGAGGGGGGGTTCACAGGAGGCCAAAATGGAGCTACGTGGTTTATGCACGCTCCCTTACTATTGATTTCCTGTTAAACTGTTAGTTCGATAGGAAGCGAGCTCAACATCAAATCTCTGGCACACTTGGCTGTCCTAATTCTACTTTTGCGTGCGAGTTCTGTACTAAGTTTCATGAACAATATGATCATTGCAGTTTTCCAGCACAATTTATCATGCCACTTATTATCACGCAATCGTGTATTAGCCACGTGTAGCTCTTCCAACACCCTAACTCCGTCACTTCTTTCAGATCCCAACAAACACCAACTGAATGCGTGGTGTGATTGGGGTGAGGAACGTAAGGGGGGGGCGTCCATTAACCCCCCCCCCCTGTGGTGAGGTCTGCAGGAACATCTAACGTGAGATCAACCTCAGGAGACCTCTTTTCTTTTTCTTTTATATTTCAGCTCATTTAAATAATGGAAGCCCCCTAAAGGATACCGGACATAGTCTATTAATTGAACCACCGCAGCCTTCACCTGAAGCCATGGAATCCGAAATTTGGTTGGCCAGATTGGGATCGAATAAGCATCCTCCCGAATGTCAGGAATGAGCGCTGACTTGAAGGTTTTATGAATATAGCCCTAATGAAAATCTCTTCAAAAATCTGTTATTTATCAAGCACACAATATGAAAATTATGTAACTAGACTATAGAATAAATATTTAACAATACACTCCACAAGTTGTATTTTATTCGAAATATATCCGTACTGCCTCCATACAGAGGGTGATACGACGGTGCAATAAAAATGATCTTTGCTTGGCGGCCGCAAGGCACCATGGAATAACCAATTTTATTAATTAGTCGATTTTCCGGGTAATTACGTAGAAAATTCAGTCATCAGCAAACACAGTGACGGAAGTCTATGACTTTGGCCAGTTTAATTGGTTATCTTTAGCCTTTTCAAGGTGGCTTCCTTTCTGTAGTAGCTTTAGTTTCAGAAACAGATAATTATTGGAGCATATCTTACCTCACGAAAGGCGGATGACTGAGGTCGCATACTTGATTACGTATCAAAAATTCCTTTGCAGATGTTTCTCCGTGAACCACTAAAAGTGTTCTCTAACATGGCTTCATGTTCTGTGACCATCTGAATGGCGTACTAAAGAATACGGCAAGGAACATATTTCCGTATATTGTGTTATTAGCTCCTATTATAGGTAGAAAATTATGAATATTTTATGTACTTATATACTTGTACTATTAAGTATAAAAGTAAATAAAAATAAATATACTAGTTGTTTTTTTATGTTTATGTGTGTGTTAAAGACACATACGGTTACAAAGTAAACGATAATATTATAACCATTAATATTGTTTTCAAAGAAGTTACGTAAAATAAAGAAGTTTGAAAAAAAAAAAATCACATCTACCAAAGCCAGTATATATTTTTTAAATATCTACTTTTTAAATATCTTACAATTGAACATGTAGTATTTAATGATAACGACTTTTTAAAATAAGTCTGGTAATTATTACTACCCTTTAAAATAAAATACCTTTCATTAATATCGATACTTGCATTTACTTATTTCCACATTATTATTTTATCATTCGGTGACTGGCCACGATACTGTGCGAAATATTCGTATGGGTCAGCTAGTATACTATAACTATTCATTTAAAGATTTAAGAGTTCCTTGTTGTAACCAAAGAGAAACTTTAAGTAGGCCTTCCGGCACCAGAAACGTCAACGAGATGGCGTTAGAGTCGTTTCCAAGATACAAAATTTGTTCGCATTTTGTAAAATCGACTTTTTGCAGGGAAGACACCTATTTAGATAATCTTAAAAAGCAAAACAGTATCTAAATATTACATTTCATCCAAATCGTTAGAGCCGTTTCCGAGATACGACATATATTGTACATGAATTGCTTGTTTAAAGATATTAGATTAAATAAATTATGATGTTTGACTTTTTGGCAATAAGTTCTGTTACTGTATCGCATTACTAGGTTATCATGTAGTCTTTCATTGCAAGTACTGGTTTCATGTCTTCTTGTCTTCTTACAATTGCAAAATCGGATTCCTTGCTTCAGACTGAAGGTTTTGCTAAGAGATGTTAGCTGTAGCATATATTTTTCTTGTGCCGTCGATCACTGGTCAAAACTTTACAGGCCAATTACAGCCTCAGCGATCGCCACAAGCGATGTTCTAACTCGAGCACTGTACCAATGGCTTGGACGTCAATCAGTCACTTGACTTCGTTAACATGTGATATGATGGTTGACTTCCATCATTTAACCCCAGGAGTCTATGCTAATGCCCTGGTTCTTCACTTCTTACTTTCTCCTACGCCCGTTGAGGACGTGGGACAAAGAAAGAAAAGGAATTCGACGTGGCATTTTGAAGGAATTATTTCAGCTATTGCCTGTAGTGATTTCGGGAAAACATAGCAAACTGAATTCTGGGCATCCGAACGGGAATTTGGATCTGCGTCCTCCCGAATGCCAGTCCCAATTGTTACAGCTCACTCACCAAGTCCTTCCGAGACACTGCAATGTCGCCACCCCGAATGTGTCGTGTGCCCTCACTCCAAAGGCAGTGCCGAGAGGTTTAGCATTTGACCATAGCCATGTTGGTACACAGTTGGGTGATATGGAATTGTGAAAAGTACATTTCCTAACCCTATTATGCAGGTCTCTATGGTGTAGATTTCATCCACCGCCAGGGCTGGAACTAGCTAACCCACTGACATGCACCGTATTTCATCATAATGCCGCGACAAACCGAACCAGTTTTCGGACATATTTGAAATATAAGAAGCGCTGCAATCAGAGATACAATGAAATAATTTCGTTCAGAGAATCTTCTTAGATCTGAATGTATGATTTTGAGGACATAATATCTGCCCCATTATCGATCTAGAACTAAAACTTATGGTACAACATCTTGCTGATTTATAGTTGTTAACAATAGCAGCGCAGTACTTTTCTGCTGCGGAAGCCATATTTGACCTCAGACGGCAGACAAATGGACTCGCAGAAAGTGGTCTGCGTTCTCGTTTTCGACTTGCTGATTTCCCAGGAGAACCTCCATTCGACTTGCGCAGATCGAGGCATCTCGCGTTCCGTTCCGGAGCGGTACCTTTGAATCAGTAGTCTGCCAATCAGCTGTTCCATTCCAGTCTCAATCGATTATCTCCGGCGCGAGTAATTTCGGCAGAAAATTTTCTCTTTGCCCAAGGCGGCCTTTCTGTAAGCTACGATCACGTTTCCGTCGGGATATTGGGAGAGTTAAGCACCACTCTGGGAAATAGAAAGCAGATAAGACCAGGAGCTAATTTCAGCAGCTCGTGATGTCAGTAACGTGCAAGTCAAATTTTCCAAAATTAGAATTTATTTACCTATCTGCAGTGCCGTTCATGCATGAACTGTCTACGGATGATCTGAAATCATACCGTCAGTCCTACAGCCATTATTTTTTGGCCAGTTGTCATTAGAAGCAGAAAAGGAATGTTGACAAGGAACGGGAAGGAATTTCGCATCGACTAATTTTAGGAAACCGAGGAAAATTGAAATCTGGTTGGCCGGATGGAGGTTTCGAACCTGCGTCCTCTCAGATGGGAGGCCAGAGCGGTCCCGCTCGTCCATCAGGTTCGGTCTTAGACGGTTTTCTTATCTAGGAGAATGCTAGGACGCACACTTTCACCACTAATATTTTAACGCTATAAACAATAACCTTTAAAGATTCACAAAGAGACAGAGAAAATATAATTTAGTTCCTTAGAATAAGAGATGTCCACGTCTGAGGTAACGGAAAACGAAAATCTTCGGATCTTTCCAATAAACAGATCCCTAGTGAAACTGTCCAAAATGGGGAGTGAAAGATTGATATTTACACTCTTAAATTTGAACATACTGCAAAATGTGTGTAAAATAACTAAGCATTTGTCTTGCAATAAATGTAACGTATACACAGCGCCTATGGAGAGAGAAAATACGATAGTTCATATCAAATCGTCCGTGGCATGTGCTTGTAAAACTTGAGGGCTCCCTAGAAAACAGCACTGATTAGGCAGACACCAGTTTATGTGCCCCACTTTCCCTCATCTTTTTTTAATATGTAAAGGTTATCACAAGCATAAGACAGATATTACACCTTGACCAAGCGCAAGGACTTCTTTCAATTAACTGTCTAGCTCGTTATATACAGCCTATATGTTTAGTAAAAACAGCGGAGAAGAGAAGCAATTCTGGCTTTAAGACTAATACTTGAAGAGCGAATAAAGATAAACAAAGATACTTTTACGGCAATTTGTTGATTTACAAAAAGTTTTTCAGAGTGTTAGTTGGGATAATATGTTCAAAATTTTAAAAAGCCTAAAATATAGAGACAGAAGACTATCCTATAAACTACATTAGAATAGAGTGGCTATAATAAAAGCAGATAATCTTGACATACAGGCATCAGTTCAAAAGTGAATTAGACAAGATTTTTACCTCCATTGATATTCAACTTGTATATAGAAGAAGCATTAAGGAAAGTAAAAGCAAAATTTACATGTGGCATAAGTGTTCATGGGGAAAAAAAAAAATCAATATGCTACAATCTTATTATTAGCAGAGCAGTTTGAAGAACTTGAGAAATTACTGAATGGCATGAACAAAATACTGAAGAAAGATTTTGGACTAAATATAAAGCAAAACAAGATGAAAGTGTTGAAATGTAGCATTAACGATAGCAATAATATTAGATTAAATATAAAGATAGGATTGGATGCAATAGAAGAAGTAAGTACATTCTGTTATATGGGAAGTAAAATTACAACTGATGGGCAAAGCAGGAATGATGTTAAAAGCAGTATAACAATAGCGAATAGAGTCTTCTTGAAAAATAATAATCTTTTAGTGTCAGGTACTAAGAAAGAACTATTTAAAACTCCATGTGTTAGCAGAGAACTTTATGATAGTGAAGCATGTATTATAGGAATATCAGAATTTGAAGTGTGGTGTTATAGAAAGATACCGAAAATTAAGCGGACAATTTAGTACGAAATGAACGAGTTCTGGATATGGAGAGGTTTGTGGAAGAGTAGGTCATATTTTAAGACATGTGGCATTGGTTAATTAGTTAGTGGAGGGAACAATGGAAGGTAAGAACTGTAGAGAGAGACAAAGATTATAACATATGAAGCCGATAATTGGGTACGTAGGTTTTTAGGGGTATGTTGGGATGAAGAGGTTAACAGAAGATAGGAAGAGAGGGAGGATTGCATCAAACCAGTCGAGAGACTGATGATGCAACATTTCTTTTTTTTCTATGGAAACATCTCCGCACAAATAATAAAAAATATTGATGAAATTATCACTATTATTATTAAGATGTATGCCTCAGATGATATATGGAGCCGTTGAGTTAAAAGTTTATGGAGAAGAAAGTAATAGAAGTACTCCAGTTCTTGTTTCTTCTATTTTCCCTCTGTAATTAAGAATAGCGCTGGGTCCATCAACATCTATACAATCTTATAAAGACAGTATACACAGGCACTGAAGTATTAGTATTTTGACAACACCACTGTCGGCACAGCCGTAAAGGCTACCATTTTATTATATAATTTTTTCTAGGTCTCTAAGTATAGTGCACGTCTTGGTCATAAGAGCCGGGATAGGACTGTAAAAAATCCGGCCATTGTGCTTTGAAGAAACCATTGTGGCATTCGTCTTGAATCGCTTTGGGAAGGAATGGAAAATCTAAAACTGGAATGCCATACAGCGATTCGAATGAACCTGATAACGAAAGTCAGATCACAACGTTATCATTCGCCGCCCGACTTCTTTCTAACCATATGTTCAAGATGCTCGGAGGTGACGTATTCAAAAAGATTAAAAATTATACAGTTATAGGAAAATCAGTGGAGTAATTCGAAAATTACAGTATCGCCGTGAAGTAAAGTAAGGACTCGGGTTAGCTAGCGAGGTTGCCTGCCCGAGTTCGTGGCATCGACTGGCGCCATCATTCGCAGAGCTGTGGTAATCACGCGTCACGTGGCCGCTCCTCCAAACAAAGCACGGCTCGAGGAGTGGGGGAGGGGAGGAGAAGAAAGCGGAAGGTAGACTCGCTGCGAGATTTGAGCCCTGCGCTGAATGATACTCCGACTGAAAAGAAACAAAGAATCCGCCTGTCCAGCTGCGGACAAAGCGGCAAGGATGGAAGTGACCTCGAGGAAGAGGAGGGTGGGGTGGTTAATAAAGTAGACGACGAGGAGAGCTGATAATTCTTATCTGGACTTCTCTACCACTACTGTACCAAAACGTGGGCGTGAGAAGAGAAGCGTGAAGAGCAATGAACTCCTAGCTTCACGCAACTGTTGGTCAGAAATATCTTGCAGATAAAAAGCGTTCACGTGACGCGAAGGAAGAGGGAGGGAGGGAGGGAGAGAAGAGAGGGGGGGAAGGGGAAGAGATGACGTGAGGCTTAGCAGACAGGTGCTGCCCCATATCTGGAGGAACGTTTTTCAGGCCCCGCATAAAACGCTTTGCACCGTGAGTGCTGGGAGGTAGGTGTGGTGAGCTATGCGGGCTTCGTCCTGGCGCCAATGCCCGCAGGATCTCTGGCCAGAGGCAGGACATACTGTTTTAATACTCAAGAATGAGGAAATGTTAGGACCCGGTAGTTCTTGGCCCTTGCTGAGACGCAACGCCGAAAATGCGCTACAGACGAAAACTGTTGCCATTTTGAAGAAATGAATCAGTGCAACTTTAATTGCAAATTAATTATATTTGTAATTTAGCTATATATTTGTCATCCTTTCTAACACTTCGTCTTTGTTCTTTAGTGCACTAATTTTCTTGATTATTATACATTATCTATCGTGAAAAATGTATAGCCACATAAATATTCAAAATATTTAAAATTATCATTTTTTATCAAATCAACGTGTGTGATTTAATTTTTACTAACGATATACCGTATTTAAACACCTAATAAAACATATTTCTTTTATGTTTTTAAGATCCAAAGAAAACTATTTTTTTTTTTATTTTCGAGAAAACAGCTAAGGTACAAAGTAGGTGTTCCTCGGAAATGGAACCGAACTTTTATTAAATGCTGATATTTCCAACGTCTTTTCAAAGAGTTCCACGTGAGTTTTTAAGATCCTAACATCATTATTTCTTTATATGATCCTGCTAGTTTGACCGGATTCGATAAAACGGACAAAAGGGCATACAAACAAAACATAGAACAATGAAGTTACTTGGTTCACAGACACAGATGATGTTTACTGCAACCTCTCCACCCTCCCATCCCTTCTCCACTCTTGGCAACAATCTTCATAAAGCCGTCTTTGAAGCCAGGCATGCTAAAAAGGTAAATGCGTATTACATTTTTGGACCGGCGGCCAAGAATGGTAATTCTAGCTGCAAAGTAACAAGTGTCTCTGCCATGGCTGAACCTACAGTTTAACGTGGAATCAGAACGGAGGAGGCTTAATGATCAATTTTGACACAATCCTGACTTGTAATTACTGTAAGGAAAAACATGCCCTATCAACTGAATGATTTCTTTATAGAAAGCTTCCTTTTCGTTTTAATAGAGGTGCCAAATATAACGATTTAAGGGGTAACTGTGCTCCCAGCAACAGTAATCAAACCTGGAGGCGCAGATTGTCACTTCTTAGTTGCTTCCTTTTATTTGTGAGGGATTAAACATCCCTCCGGTCTCTTCACGCTCATCCCCCACTTCTCCCCTAACCCCAAGTATTATAAAGTAGGATTCTCTTGGTTCCAGAAGAGAGGGGGGGGGGGGGGCGGAGAGAAAGAGCGAAGGGTGGCCCAAATGACGTCCTAAGCCCCTCAAAGTAAGCCTGATAAAAGGCTACAGGTTTTAAGTGCCTGGCTATAGCAACAGAATCTACTCCTTAAAGTCAAAGGAATTACGCAATGAAAGCATAAGATCAGCGGTGCTGTCGGTACAGAACACTACTTTACTACCAATTACAGGGCTTTAATGCTTAATCAGATTCCATCCCAAGTAAAATGGTTTTGGGGGAATATAGTTACCGAGGCTGTAGGATGAAAACGATTATTAAAAAATCGAAGGGAAAAAATTTTGAAATTAGTTTACAACTACATACATTTTCAGATCACAAATCTTTGTATTTTCTTCGTTGCTTATTGGAATATTAGAAGTGGAGTGATCCGGTCAATACGTAATTTGGTGTAGCACTGGTGACTCACCAGATTTCTGGTCAGCGTTTCTTGAAGATGGAACACGAACACCAGCTGCTGCTACACTCACCTGAAACAAAAAGGTTCTTATTAGCATCATTCAACATCCCGAAACAAATGTTTCTCGAGCAAAGTATTATTTCTTCATGGAATGTGGCTAAATAAAGACACGAACATGAAAAAGTTTTTAGCTTATATGAAAAATAAAGTCCTATACAATGTACTTCATCTGCATATTTATTATAAAATCTTTTCTTTAAAAAAAATTGTGTGTGGTACGGTATATTATACAACAAAACTAATCTTTAGTTTGTCGATTAAAGCACGTATCGTCACGAGGGAACAAACAAATTATGGTATTTCTCTAATTGTATCATTCTCGACATTAAAACCCAAATAAAATGGGAGAAATTGTATTTAGAGATGAAAAAATTGTGACCACGCTGCTCAATAAATTCATGTCAAAATTATGTTGTCAATTTTCCAGACAAACCTCTAAATCAAGTTTGTAACAAAGTTTTACTAATCATCGAAGCTTTATTTCTTCTTTACAAAAATATTACGTACTGAAATGAGTTTTAAAGATCTCAAAACGATGAAATTACGTCACAGTTATCAAAAATCGTTAAAAATATCACCATACTGAGAGTCAAAACATTTATACTTCACAATTCATAAAACAGGAAAATTTAAACTTAAACACAACAAATCGAATAAAACACAGAAAAAAGAAAGTTTCCACTGATTATTGTGAAAATGTCCCTGTTGTATTTGTTCTCGTACCTAATTTATTGCATGCGGTAGCTGAAGAGAGAAAGAATTCTGTAGAAGACAAAGATAGATTTCCTGTCTTTAAACAGTAAATACTATTTCTCCACACAAAGTTCTATGCTTGCCCCCAGGAGGCGAATCATAAAAAAATGTTGGCATATGATGATTCCGCCATTCATTAATGAGTGGGGTTGAAAAAGGACGTAACAAATCAATTCCATTCAAAATAACTATCTAAATGTTTACTTAATTATTCAAATTAGTTGGAGATTATGTAGGAAAATGAAATAATTCAAATGAAAGAGTGAAGTGGACTTCCAATTGGGTCCGTTGTATGAACGCCGGATTGTGAATTCCACCCGTACTCGATACAAATGCTCCCAACGTATGTATAAATGGATTTTCTGGTTAATTAGATTGTTGCAGTCACAAGAGGGGGAGTGCAGCCTTCCGCCGCGCTATTTAATGCCTATTAAGGAAAGCTTATTTCTCCCCTTCAGACCAGTCGCCCCCCAACTTGGGCAGTCGGTCCCAGGGCTAATTTATAGCACTGATTGTGAATGCGAAAGCCACCGCCGGCTTTTGTTTTGTTTGCAGATTATTCCGTCGCAGCGTCCTAATGCGCTTATTCTCGGACGCACGACTGACAATGTGGAATTCGTAAAAAGGACTGCGAGGCAATGCAAGATAAACGCTGCGGTGATTGCGTTTAAAAATAACACCGACGGATAAACTTTAATTGAAGTTTAACTGGCTGGAAGAATGGAGTGCGCTTCAAACGAAAGTGATCATCCGACGAATTGGATTGCCCGACACAATGCATACTCAGCAGGACTGTTATTGCAGAAACATAATCATGAGGGCGCAGGAAATTCTGCCACGTAGTTATAGAAACGTCCGGATTTAATATTTCTGTAAAATGATAATGACAAGAACCAGTTATCAATGTGGGCCTTTAATTTTTAGTACAACCTTTTTCTGTTATAAAAGATAAACATATCAAGGGTATTTATATTGAAAGCATTGCTATTGTTATGTTACTTTAAACCTTAATACTTTACTAAACCACAGAATGTATTGATTTACAACAGCCGAAACGGAAATTGGAGGACATGAGAAAAACTTAAACTCGCGAGTTCTTTTAACAAAGTATTGGGCCAGAATCTAGGTATGCTGTTAATTATGATATTTTCACCCATTTTTGTACTTTATGGTAAGGAAAGTGAAAATTTTTCGTCCGCCAAGAAGTATTTTACTCCCAGAAAGGATAATGGATGTCTGGATAAAAGATATTGGTTGCAATCAGGAAGAAAGAAGAGATGAACGCAACGAATCTATTTCACTTGAGTCATAATGAACATGCTGCATTGTTAATTACCGTGCCTTAAGACAATTGTAAATGTTCCTTAGGTTACTTCCTCCTTTTGAAATAGAAAATTCACAATTACATTCAACTCACCACTTTTTATTTAACAACAAATCATAAAATAATTCACTATTATTACCTCCGAGAATAACACAATTGTAAAAGTATCCCTTTTGTGAAAAATTACATAAAGAATGCATCACACGTGAATGGTGCTAAGTTGTGTAGTAACTGCTGATGATAGTAAACGCGTGTGTGGTCTTACTGATATGGTGCCAGAGTTTCAGGTTGACAGGTATTCCTCTTCTTTCTGGCTGGACACACAGTTTACTGTGAACAGAAGGAAAGATTTTCTCGGGGTGAAGGACGTGTTAGTCACCCTAAAAATTCCTGTTGAACCGCAGTTTTAAATCATGCACTCGCCGTTTAACTTCTATAACATCTTACAACGATGTAAGAAATTTTACTGGATATGTATTTTTTGTAAACTTCAATAATTTCTGGTGTTTGTTTAAAGATCAGGGAAGCCAATACGCATGCCCAGAACTGCATCAGTATGATCGCACCGATCCCTGTGGGGGAGTGATAAGGCTCTTGTCTACATTCGGAAGGACATGGGTTCAAATAACCCGTCCGACCATCCGGTTTTCGGTTTTTCATAGTTTCGCCGAAATCACTTCAGGTGAACGCCGGGATAGTATCCTTTTTTTTAAGCCGTGGCCTAATTCCTTCTCATTCCTTGTCCCCCATCCTTTCCCGCCTCTAATAACCTCTATGTCTGTAGTACACCACTAGATTGGACAGCTACTTGTTGTTGTGGATCTGGCGCTGTGTAGTTACGTGTCCGCAATCCGATTAACTGTATCGCCGCCGGCGGCTCTTGTCTGGCAACAGGATCGACAGCTCAGCACGACCGCTAATTGTCCGCAGGGCATCGAACACAAGGCCAACAGCTCGCGGCCAACCACGTATCCTCCTCATATCACTTTGCATAGAAGACGGATCTGAACGCAATTAAAACTCCAAAACGATTATCTCTTCTAATTTCTTCACATATTCATTTGAACGTCTCACCTCAATTTTCTGCATCAAGTATGGTAAGCATTAGCTTTACACACAATTTCCCGTGTAATAATAATTTTAAAAAAATATGTTTCCCTGACACCAATTTTCCACCACAACTCTTTCCAGTGGGTTGCTTGCCTCCTCTTCAGTGATATGCTTCAAACGTTCCTCTAGTAAAATTAATTCTAGTTACACTTGGTCCGTACAATGTGTTTGCGGTAGTTATCCTCAGATGGGAGTTGTCCAGGCAGAGTTGGCGGCTCCTCATTAGGGGCTCTTCACACCAGCTCCGCTCCACTGCACTCCACGCCTGCCAACTCGCTTAACGCAATTTCGGCACTTTCTGCTTCTCGCGTCTGATCAGGCGCGGGAATGTAATTTGGATCGGAGCCGAGGATCACAGAGTTACTTGTACGACACTTCGACTGGCTGACACCATGTATTATTTCGCACGCCCCCGTTTCTCCGATTGCGCACTGCGAGTTTCAAGAATTTCCTCAATGGCTTTATGGTTTCTGTCTAGAATAGAAGATGGTATTTCTGTGATTCCTGTAACTGCTCCTGCTGCTTGCTTTTCGTTAGCACGATTGGTAGAACAAAGCTAGCATAGCACGAATAGACATTTTACCATTTATTTTCAAAATTGTCAATTATGCTAGAGAGAAAAAATTAAGAATTCATATTTCGATGAAGATATTCTTTTAAACGGTTAAGATTATTTTTTATTAATCAACGACTGTCCTTTAATTAAACCATGAAAACACGATCTTTTTTGTGGCAGTATGGATATCTCTCTTAATAAGCTCAACATTGCTGTCGACGGAAGTGTGAAGAGAAAAGTTTTTTAATTTCTTCTGGTTTGTTCACTATTTGTTCTTTGTCAAAATTTATGAAAGGAAGAGCAGAATTACTGTTGATACTTCATTGATCTTATTTTCCAAGTTACTATTGAAATATTAACAAGAAATAATTTATTTGGCAGAGCTTCAGTTTTGTACAAATACTGCTGATTAAAGATATCTTTAAAAATTGCTTTCACTCGCTACGTTCAATAGCATGTATTTTATTGCTTACTATTAGTAAGAATACATTGCATAAATGGGGTCTCCGTGAAGATGCGTTGTGTGACTGTGATGGTATGCAAATTGCTGACACATTGTGATGGACTGTCCAGCAAGAAGATTATCTTGAAGCCTATCAGCTGCCTGCTTGAATCTATAGATATAGTTATTTGATTGTACATGTATTTTGTTGTACTTGGCATACGATAATAATAGAAAGAATACAAACTATTATATAAAATACCTAATTGTTTTAAGCTTTTTTTTTTAATTATTGGTACTCCGTTACAGGATCATACAGCCAGTACAATTTTCGCATGGTTATTTTAAATGATTATTCACACCGAATGTTAGACAACACCTTCTTTCAAATCAAAGGATGAAACTGGCAAATATTACACAATTAAAATCTCGTAGAGCTAAAAAATCCATTTTCAAAATCATATTTTACATATTTCAAGTTATTGTAAAATAGTACATTCCAGTCAATAAAACTTGGCATATGTTCAATTCATTGCAAAAAAGACAAATTGATAACAGTATTTTGCTAACTTGATAGGCACTTCGTTGTTTATCATACTTAGAGCTTGTGAGCTACACAACCTCACATTTTGTGATTTTGACATTAATAAAACTATTTTTTTATTTAATAATTGTAATTGTATATACTAACTCTGTATTTTTAAGTTCCAACGTCAAAGAATGTCAAGATGAATATAATGAGATCTCTCTAAAATAAAGAACAGTCGAGATATAGTTGAAGAAAAGATTTGAAAGGAAGAGGACGAGTTGGTTTTGGAAAGAACATGTTTGAAGAGAAGAGATGAAACAGAATGGCTCAATGGAAGCCACAAGAATCCTGGCGGGGTTGAGAAGAGGAAAATATTAGCCTGAGGGCAGAGGGTTTAGGATTTTAATAAAGATAATGGAATATGAGTATGGAAATGATAATTGTTTGTTTAACAGAAATTATAGGAATTATGAGATAAGTAGAAAGTGTTTTATTTGATATTGAGATTGAAATAT
The DNA here is from genome assembly GCA_031002005.1 of Vandiemenella viatica. Lineage (NCBI taxonomy): Eukaryota > Metazoa > Arthropoda > Insecta > Orthoptera > Morabidae > Vandiemenella > Vandiemenella viatica. Next base: position 36,404,982 of record JARYHS010012519.1, on the reverse strand, counting down.
AGATATAGACAAAGGAGTTGATTTAAAGTTTGTGTGGTAAGAATTTGATTAATAATAATTTGATTTACAGCGTGAGTATCGAAATAAAACCAGCAACGGACAAAGAGGGATTAAGGAAATGCTTATGTACTGGTCTGGTGCAGGAAATATAAGCAAAAAGTATTATTTTACAAGTATGACAAAGTAACACATATGTTCTCTACAAAATATAAGGGAACGATACAGGTTATGTTACAAGCTACAACTATCAGTCCTCTAGAGACATCAGCTTTTAAGCAACAATTATTATGTTACTATGTAAATGTCGGATTTAGTTTCGTTAACATTTATAAAAGGAGGGTCAGAATTACAGCTGATTCTTCATTGATCTGATTTTTAGAAGTTACTATTGAAACAGGACCAAGAAATAACTCAATTTAGTAGTCTTGTGACAGACCTATATTTTCTTTATCTGTCGAACTTGACATAAGAGGCCGACTTAAATTTTTATTTGGCAGCCTACAACGAATTTTACTACGATTGCGTAAAACCTTTAGACCTCTGCGGTTAATAGGTTTACGATAGTTAAAAAAACTAGCTCATGTTCAAGTGCATTTATTTTACTATATGCTATTATTACGTAGAAAAACTATGGTATCAAATCACTAATCGAATTTCAAAAATGTTTTGTTATAGTTAATGCAATTTAAATATACCGTCGCCACGTATATAGACATTCGACTGGGAGAATGTCTGACGCCAGACAATAGGTACTGAAATGAATTACGAAACAAATTATTCTTCTTGGCATTAATCCCGCATTGCAGGGTCTGCTTTACTGACTTCTTCCATTTATGGCGATCAGGTGGATGCATTGTCTATTCGCATGTCCTCCCGCAAGGTATCCAGCCAGCGCTTACTGGGACTCCTTCGTGGTTTTCGACTTAAGGTGGCCATACACGATCGCTCCAATTGGATGTCATCCGTATGGATGACATCCATAAACGTAGCACATACACCATCATTCCATCACTCCAGTCAGCCACGAAAACTAGGCAAAGCGAACAGCAATAAGTTGTCAGTTTGTTATACAACAATCTAGTTATGCCAAGTACTAAATAAAATGAGCCCGAATTAATTTTAAAGGATATTCAAACTGTCGAATACTGAATAAAAATGCTGATAATTAAATAAACGTCCAAAAAAGTGATAAATTATGAAAAATAAGGTCTGTGATATTATACTTCAAAATGATTGTAAAACAGATTTATTAAATTTAAGTAGTTCAGAAGGCCGAAAATAGTGGCAAGAAGGTCACATGCAGCAAAACAACATATTTAAACAAGTAAGTGAGATTTAACCTGATGAAGGCAACGATGGCAGTTGCCGAAACGTCGTTAAAAGATCCAAATAAATATATTAACCGGCAGAATACCCGAGAATTATTTATTTCATAATTAATCTTATTTTACTATGTTCTTTTTAAAAAGAAGACCGCAAAGACTTATGTTTTTTTTTATTTTTTTTTATTTTTATTTTTATTTTTTTTTTATTTTTTTACACGGTTTCTTTGTTGACGTTTATGTCTTTATTTTTAAATAATATTAGCAATTGATCTATTGCCACATTTATATTTTGTCATGGTAGTCAGGATTAGAGATCTGCCACAAGCATGGCAAGTCTTTATACTTCTCAATAATCTCCAGCACAAAGTCTTGTTAACACGACATTTTTTTTTAAGTAAAAAAAAAAAAATCATCCTAATTGTTACTTAATAATATTTAAAAATTATTTTCAATTCTACATTCAAAATAATATTTAACTAACAGCAAAACAAATATTTCTAAACCAGATTCAAAATGAAAAAGAAATGGTACAATCCTGTGTAGTCCACTCAATGCACTGATGTTGCCTGCTCGGTGGCAGTGGCGTAGTAGCTAGGTCAACAAGGGCCCCGGTGCAAAAAATTTATTTTGGGCCCTCAGGCCAGATGGGCTACGCTTTTTTTGCTTTGTGTTGCTGGTAAGGGCCCCCTGAGCTGATGAGGGGGCCTTGAGTTGTGTTTAAGGGCAGGGCCCCCTGAGCAGTGGTTGGGGGGCTCCCTGAACAATGAGAGGGCCCTTAGTGAGGGACCCCCTTAGACGACTGTAGAGCTAAAAAAAAAAAAAAAAAAAGGTCGCCAGTTTGCCATGAAGGCTCGTGGGCCTCTGAACTGCGCTTGGGGGGCCCCAGAGGTATTCTTGGGGGCCCTCTGAGCGTAGGGGCCCCGGTGCACTGCACCGCCTAGCCCCATAGTAGCTACGCCCCTGCTTGGTGGTCGGTGACAAAATGAGAGGTGTTTGGACCGCGGTTTCACCATACACGAGCCAACTGGAGTGATGGCTTAATGTCGCTCCACGTGGTTTTCCCCACACACCGTCAGTCGGCTTGATGGCATGATGGACGAAACTGATTGATATTGGACTGACCGGAAATCCAAGTAATCCTGTCAGTCCACGTATCCTCATCAATTTTCCCACAGACGACACGATAATGGAGTGGCGGCGCTCCATTTGGTTGGATGGAGCGATCGTGTATGGCCGCCTTTACCTCGCGTGCTGTTCTTGCAACTGAAGTGTTGTTGCTGCGTAGTAGCTGGCTGTACCATCGCAGACTACCCTCTTGCATTTTCTCTGGGATTGGAGCCACACCAATGCCATCCGAACGTTCTACTTCCTAATGCGGCCAGTGAATCCTCTTCATTTCCATGACATACAGCTGTTGTTCGTGTCTTTTCGTGATTGGCCAACATTCAGTTCCATACAGTGCCACTGGCTGAACGATGGTTGAGTAAATCTTTGATTTAAGGTACAGTGCCACTATCCGGTCGAAAGGGACTCCTGTAACCTGACTCCACTTCGTCCAGGCTGCGTTGACTGTTTCAGACGTCTGGGAGTGTCTCACCATCCGAACAGATTACTGTTCCCTAGCATTTGAACTCAAGGTGCCGTCAATATTAACTGAACCCTCTTGGAACACCTCCATGTATTCGGTCTTCCGTTCATTAAGTTGCATGCCGTGTTTGTCGAGAACCTTTCCATCGTTGGATTTGTTGTTCCATCTCTTGACGAGACTCGCAGGCGACCATGATATCATCAGCATAGATTAACAATTAAATTAACGTATTATTATTACTTTTGTCACAACGTGTCCAGATAACATCGAAACATAACGTAAGCTAACACTAGCGTGTTTCGTTGGAATGGCTGGTGTTTGGTAATCTAGATGAAAAGTATCCTTCATGTTACCCGGTAACGTAAGCTATCACCATATGCAGTTTGGGCCTTATTACACTAGGCGACTTGGCGGCGCCACCAGCCGGGCCACTGGTGGCTCTGCTCGTCGCTGGGCACAGGGTCTTATGGAGCTTATTACACTAGGGCAGCCAGTGGCGCCGCCAGAAACTGGTGGCTGGCTGGCTGCCCTGCCCGGCGACCAGGCGGGCAACCACTGGTGGCCGAGAGTCGTGGCGGGGCATTGCATCTTACGTAGCTTATTACACTAGGCCACCAAGCGGCGCCGCCAGACTCGCCACCACGCGTTCAGTCTACTGTTCATATGCCCCTTCCTACTTTACAATTTTAAAATTGCAGAGATACTGAGTGACAGGTTTGGTGGGGTGATGGGAGGGAATGAATCAGAGGAGAGTATAAATGACGAACCTACAAAACTTGAAATAAATTCTCAGGAAATTGCGAAGTAACTCAGAAAGCTAAAACTGGTGTAGGTAATATTACTACAGATTTATTAAAGATTGTAGGATACGATATTATACCTTACCTTAAAATTTTGTTTAAAATGAGTTTGGAGACTTGCTACTTACCAGAGGATTGGAAAAGACCGATAGTAGTACCAGATCATAAAGGAAGGGTTAAAAATATGGTGAAAATTCCTGGTCAATTAGTTTGTCATCAGTGATAGGCAGAATGATGGAGAGATTTATATGCAAGTATATCAGAAATGTCTGTGAAGAAAGAAATGCGTTTTCAGATCGACAACATGGCTATAGGCAAGGATATTTTTTTTTAACTGCTTTACGTCTCTCAACAGCGAGGTATTTAGAGACGGGAAAGGATGGGGGGCAAGGAATGGGAAGGAATTCGGCCATGGCCTTTTGTAGGAAGCATCCCGGCATTTGCCTGGAGTGATTTGGGAAACCATGGAAAACCCAAATCTGGATGCCCGGACGGGGATTCGAACCGCCGTCCTCCCGAATGCGAGGCGAGAACGCTAACCGTTTCACCGCCACGCTCGGTAAGGATATTCATTTGAATCTCAGATAGTGGGCTATATGCAAGATATTTCAAATCAATTGGAAATGGGAGGCCAAGTTGATAGTGTGGCACTAGATCTTTTTAAGGCATTTGTCAGAGTGAGCCATAAAATGGTTTTAAATAAACTGAAATGTATTGAATTGGATGAAAAAGTTACTTGCTGGGCACAGGAATTCTTAAAAGTCAGAAAGCAAAGGTTTAGAGTAGGAAATACATAATCAAAACAAGTGGAAGTAAATATTGCAGTTGCTGTTCATTATTCTAATGAATGACTGTATTACGGTCAGAATCTAGGTATTTTGCAAATGATACAATGGTATACAATAGGATCAAAACAGGTGAAGACTGAACAGTTGCAGGATGATCTGGATAGAATATCTAAATGGGTAGGTCAGCATGGAATGAAGATAAATGCCAAGAATAGTCGGCTTATAAGGTACTTAGATAAATAGATCTAAAGGTTAATTATGATTATAGAGTGGGGTCAGATTTGCTTGATGAAGTGTAAATTCTTGGCATAACGTTTGATAACAAACTTAATTGAGCAGGTGGTAGAAAAAGGTCACAAAATCCTTCATTTGCTGGAGAGGGTGATGAGAGGATGTACCAGAGAAGTTAGGGAGTTGGGTTACAAAACTTTAGTCAGACCATTTGTTGAATATGGTGGTGTAGTTTGGTACCACATTTTGGTGATCAAATAGATAAGTTGGAAGGTGTGCAACGAAGAGCAGCTTGATTTGTGGAAATTATCGCAGGACCTAGTCAGTAACTGATATGATACAGGAGCTGGATTGGGAGTCATTGGAGGAAAGGAGGAGGGTGAAGAGAGTGCTGGGAATGTGTAGGGCATATGTTGGTGATGGGGCTTGGAGGGAAATTGGTAAAAGAATTAGGAATAGTGCATGGAAGGAGAAAGGCGACCATGACTACAAGCTTTGGCTCGATTTCTAGCATAAGGGAGTGGAAAAAATTTTCTTTTGTTGTTAAGGGCGTCAGGAATTGGAACAAATTACCAAGTGTAGTGATGAATATTAAAGAAAAAAAGAAAAAAAAAAAGCTTAAGGATTTTAAAATTAAAATTTAAAAATCGGAAAAGTAAATGGGGAGGAATTTAACATTCCAGCTATAAAAGAAAATTTAAATATATACATAAAGGAGAAATTAGATGAATAGGGAAATTGCTACCGGAGTGTTAGCTCCATCGCAATTAAATTAATTAAAAATAATTAAAATGAAAAAGGAAGGCGAATGGAGAGAAAGATGTATGTACATCATATTCTATTGCTAAGAGAATCTATACTCTTTTTGATGAACTGTATTCAGACGACAACAAGTTTTTTAATTACTTAAGAATGTCTAAATCGTCTTTCATTTAGTAAAGGTTGATATTACCGGGTCATGAAGAAGACTGGAACGTCTGGCGGTCTTTAAACCGATTGCGAACAGGAGTGGGCAGGTCCAAGGAAAACCTAATGAGATGGGGTTATACTGATACTACCAGTATTAAATGCGAATGCGGAGAAGACCAAACTATGAACCATATGCTCGAGTGCCCTATGTGCCCATCATCCTTCAACAACGAAGACCTGTTTCAAGCAACACACAATGCGATTGAGGTTGCGAAGTACTGGGCCAAGTGTGTTTAAAGTTGTTGATTTACAAAATGTATTTAACTGTGTATTGTGATGTTTTTGACACGAGAATAATAATAACCGGGAAAGATACGAAAATGAGAAATTCTTCTTGCTTTACCCCTTTGTCTTCTCTACACTTTCACTTCCCCTCATTTCCACAGTGACATTCTGTAGTTCACTGGACATATTCAACTACACAATTCGCCTACAATGCGAGGATAACAGCAAAGAGACTGCTCGGTTGTGCGAGTGGCTGGCTGGCTGCGCCACCAGAATCCTGGTTGCGTCGCCAACAGAGACACCAGTGCCGCGTCTGGTTGCGCCGCCAAGTCGCCTAGTGTAATAAGGCCCTTTGAGTCATGCGCGAACAGACAGACAATAATTCCAAATTTTACGGTTTTAGCACCTTTACAATCAGTCATGTACATTGCAATTACTGTTTTTAAAAAAATAGTGTATAGGCATCTTTTTTACTATTTTACTGAATAGTGTAGAAAATAGTGTATAGGCATCTTTTTTACTATTTTACTGAATAGTGTAGAATTAAAAGTATATACTCTATATCTACGCAGTAGATATAGAAGTAGGCTACAGAATATGAAAAGGTACAGTCTGAAATAGTTGTGAAGTTTTCTAATTATATATATATATATATATTTACTTACGGCTTTACGCCTCGTCGACGTCGAGATCATTATAGGTGGGATGGGACTGGGGGACAATAAACGGGAAGGAATACGGTCATGGCCTTTTGAAGGAAGCATCCCGGTATTCGCCTGTAGTGATTTGGGGAAACCATGGAAAACCCAAATCTGAATTCCCGGAAGAGGATTCGAACCGGCGTCTTCCCAAATGACGCTCACCCACCACGCTCCGTAATTATATGATTATTCTTTTCTTTATTACGAAACATCACAGGATTTCTTATGCTCAGTTTGCATTCCTTTTTTTCATGTTCTTTATAACAAGCAAAATTCTGGTATTTTTTCCACTTATTAATCCATTTTCCTGTGTTTTCAGTGAAATCATCGACAAGTAAAAATTATCAGCAGATTTCAGTAAGCCTTTTTTTTCTTTGACATATTATATTTGTATTAGGAGTATTTTTATTCACTCCGATATTTTCCTTGCCTGTTACACATATAGCAGCAGTGCTCTCGATGTTGTGGCGTCGTTTAAATATACATCGACACGAGATAGTTCCGCACGCGTTGGAAACCACAGAGCCGGCGGAACACATACGTCATCCCGCCCGAAACACCGAGCCCGTCGGTTGCTCCAATACACGACCCCATTACAGCTTCTAAATAGCTGTGAGCCCGGGGATAATGTGCCCCCAAGCGGCGGGCATTGTCCCGCGAGGTCCTTTATCAATGGAGTGTGCGAGTTGCATTCCCTCCTCTCCCCGCGATGTCAGCTCTCCCCGGTTAAGACCGGAATTAGCGTCCACACGAGCACATACAGACGGGTCTTCTGCATGTGCGTGGTGAGAGCTGGAAATTCTGTCTCTTCAGCAGATTAGTCCAAAACAAACAGCGCAGCTCCAGGGACCCAATAAGCTGGTCAAGCAGGATAAAATGTGGCACTGGAGTTCTTTAGCCTTAGCGGATTTTGTCACTTGTACCCGTAGAGCAGTGTTAGAAAATGGGCTCACGACCGTTTTAAGGGGAAATAAAACAAGTTTGAACAATATTTCCAGTCACTTAATTCCAAGATAAATGATTGAGATTTAGATTCGGATGGATCCTAAGTCATCGTTAACACTATGTCTCGTATATCTTACTAAACATTTTCAGACGCGGTTCGTCACACTTTCTGTTAACAGTAGTAGAAATAGTGCCAGTATGGTACCACATCTAAGTCTGAATAAGAGTTATATCCACCAATGGTAGAAAAGAGGTATTACTATATTATCATCATCATGTTGATGGTGCTTTTAATCACAGTTCCTCTTGGGGATGTTAAACTCGACATCTTCGTTAGTTTCAGGGAGATTAGGTCTGAATACGCCGGCACCGAAATTCACCTCTTTCCTTCATTAATCTTTATATATGAAACACACCTACACCAATAGACACATAGAGGTCAATAAATAAATATCCGCGCAGCTTCAGTCGTTGGCCAAGTACGACTCCTTTGGGAACTTCGGAGCTACCACAGAGCAGATATTTCACTATAAATAATAAAATTGGATTTATTTTGGATGGTTTACGAGTCAAAACAAAAACTGGCAATGAGCTTCAATTCTTAAATAACATTTCGCTTGGTGGAGCACTTTGGCCAATAACTTTCTTTTGCATCATGAAGCAACGACTGTCTGGAAAGGGACGGCGTTGGCCGCTGCTGAGTCGTGAAAAGGATCGGCCGAGCCTCCAGATGTGCCGTTCTGCTGTCTAGAAAACAGCTGCTCTAGACATGCCTAGACACCCTCACTCGACCCCGCCTCTGCATGTTCTCTCCTTCCAAACAAGTAGGCTACACATCAGCGAGAATGTTTTAGGCCTTACGTCGAGTTCGCATTTTAACATGGACGCAGCCTCTGTCTGCGAAGACACAAATTTTACATTACATTGGAATTACTTTTTAAATTGCCGAGGGCGGTCATGCACAATAGCATCTGACTGTTCGATTGTCCAGCTAACTGAGAACTTTACTGAAAAAGATAGAAAAAATGAAATCATTCTAATAGTAGACACAACGCTTCTGGACAATTTCAAGCAAATCTGCAGCTGAAGCGTCTAGACGACTTTACAGGTTTTTTTTTTAAACTGCTTAACGTCTCCTATAACAACTAGGTCTTTAGAGACGGGAAAGGATGGGGGGCAAGGAATGGGAAGGAATTCGACTATGGCCTTTTGAAGGAAGCATCCCGGCATTCACCTGGAGTGATTTGGGGAAACCATGGAAAACCCAAATCTGGATGCCCGGACGGGGATTCGAACCGCCGTCCTCCCGAATGCGTGGCCAGAACGCTAGCCGTTACACCACCACGCTCGGTGACTTTGCAGGTAAATACCCGATTTCTAGGTGTGTTAATAGATCCTGCATGTGTTTGCTTCTGATCTTGCAGCACTTAGATGTCCAGAAATACTACATGTAACCATGAAAATTCTCACATAATTACGTTTAACATCACCGTCAAGTGTCTGTTGAATTTTTATGGTTAAAATACATTTGTTTCATTTGCTTAGAGAGATTCTTGTTACAATATGAAATGATTGTAATCGTTCATGGTTTTCACACCACGTTTTTACTAGTAAAAGCTACAATTGTGATGATCTAATTAAGACTGAATTTTCCGCGAAGATCCTTCCATTTTACTGATACGGGAAGCGTAATTAGTTGCCAGATTCTTTCCCTGTCATTCCCAGGGTCTCAGCCGAGCAAATCTCCCAGATACTTGTTTTTTATTGTGTGATTTGTATGCGGAGCGAAAAATTCGACACTGTTACTTATTACTTACAGAAGTGGATAAGGTAGCATCAAAAGTAAAATACAAGGGTTAAGGTAAAATTACTATTTTTATTTTTTTTAACTTGCAACTTGAAAAGTAAATTTGTTAATTTGTTCTCAAGAAATGTAACACAGTCTGCAAGCAGTGGCTCTCGGCTGTCCTGTTTCTCCAGCTCTTTTAACCCTTGAAGCCATCAGGCAAAGTGCTGGGTGTGTCTCTTGTCTACTGCCACAGTACACCACTTGTCCGTACAATATTAATGCTGAACGACATCGAAACAACATCTGATAACAACGCAGTAAATTCTCCGGTGGAAGAACGAGAACACAGCACCAATTCCTCCGATTTAATTTTCGGCTTTTTCCTAGCGGATCGTTACTGGAGCCCTGCTCTTGCACGGAGCGAGCGATACGGCCTGCAGAATGGGAAGAGCTCAGAGGAACACAATGGCGAAACACATTGGATTTCAGGGCACGGTTAACAAAACTGCCGCCGTTATGCGCGCTAAACATCGCGCCGATAACTGCAGCGAAGAGAGCGCCGTGCAGCGGCTGATTTTATAACACAACGGCACCGCCAGCAAGGCGCCAAGAGAGCGATAACCGTGCCGTCAAATTAGTGTATCGTGTCGCACCCAGTGCGGAAGAAGGGTTTAACTTCCCCTGCCCGGCGCAAGCCCCCCTCCCCACTCTGATAGCTATGAAGCACCGATTGAAATTTAAGGGAGCAGTACTAGTCAAACGGAATTCAAGTTGACAACCTGAAAGAATCTCACATCTGACAGAAAATCACCAAAGCTTCTAACTGTCGTTTAAGGAAAAACTGGGAAAAATATTCGACTGAAAAAGAACGAAATAAACCGAAGAGTCAGATAATAAAAGATAGGGCGTAAGTGAAGATGTTTTCCCTTATGGTTTTACGCCTCGTCTATTATGCTGTTTTTAGAGGCAGAAGAGAAACGACGACAACGAATATAAAGAAATTCGGACGTGATATTCGAAGGAATTATCTCGGCAGTCGCCAGACATAATTTCTGAAAACCGAAATCAGGATCGGCGAACGGGGGGATTTGAACACGCATGCTTCGGAATTCCAGGTTAGAATCATTACCACTCATTCCCCAGGCTCGGCGCAAGTTTAAAAGTGAAACGATAATCTTGCATTATATAAAAAAATTAAATTAACAATTGGAGGGAAGCCTCAAAATTTCTCATAATGAAGTACGAAGACAGCATAGGCGAGAAACTAAATAAACGTGAAATGCTATGAAAACAAAGGAAAACATGAAATTTTGGTGAAGAAAATAGTTATAGTATTATTTACAGTAGAAGCGGCATTATGGAAGGCAAAACGCAATTTTGGATCAAATAAAAAATTAACATTAAAGGTGCTGATGTGAAACCTTTTTGAGGTCAGAAGAAATAGATCTTAGATTGAAAGAAACTCTATAATGCCACTGGCGTAGACCGTAACGCGTTGGAGAGAGAAGTAAATTTGACAGCATAAAACTCTCCAGTTAGTTCATGTTAAGATCTCTGCCCGAGAAGACTTCAAGGAAGAGAAACGGAAGCGAGGGGGCCACAGGGGAGAGAGCAGGGAGCCAAAAGGTGGAGCAAATATCCAGGAATACCACAAGGATTGCGCGTGGTAGTAGCACATACGCGACAGAAGTGCGTTTGGATTGACCTGTGGAGTGTATAATTAGAGAACATTGTTAATGAAATAATGCAATGCGTAATCACCGTCACTTGGTTTTTTACTTTCAGATGAAACTACTGCAACCTACACGGTGCGGCATCTGTATTGTGGTGTTAGACGTGATCAAGACATTTGAGATGGCTCGAGAATAATTAATAAAGATACATCTGCGCGCTATTCGCACTTGCAGAAACGCCAAGGCAGGACACTGACCATAGGAATGGTTGGCCCGGCTATGTGTGGGGTAGGCGGACGACAAAACCCAGAAGTCCATGAAACTCAAGATAAACAGAGACAATAAATTTTGTCGCCACTTCCTGAAGGGATGGTTATTTTGCAGATGTTCGGAAAATTACAGGGATGTACGAAAGAATATGCTGGGAGACAGCATGCGATTGCTGTGCGTGGAGAAGTGAATACCAAACAAGACGACAGTATGACTGGAAAGTACGCCAAATTCTGCCCATCGGCCCAGAGTTTCGTTGCAATACAAGTGATTGGACGGCGGCGATCGAGAATGAACGGTACTAGGTGACCTCCGGCCAGTCTGACACCGCGTCGGGAGAAGCATTCAATCTGCTGCCCAGTGTTTGGAGTTCGCCTAATGGTAGCGGTTCACAACTTCCCAGTACGCCTTCACACGTGGCTCCAGGAGCAACGCTGACCGCCGAGACGACGGAAGCAGTTCGACGTCTGCACTTCGCCTGTCGCAAACATCACCGCGGATCCGAGACCACACAATGGCCATCTGCCATCGAACAATCCCAATGCCAACCATCGATATCTATGAACGGTAAAGAACACAATTTGTACCACAACAGTTTTTCACCAGAACTCAGTTTTCAAACGCCCAGTAACGCCTGTGAGATATTTCATACTCTCCCATGAGCTAGACCAAACATGAATTGCCAAGATCTCTTGCTGTAAATAGTGAGTAATCCCAATCACTTATGTCATTTGTTTTGTTGAAAGAAATAGAATTCAATTACTTTGAGTTTTGTTTTCAATCTCTAGAATTATAAGGTTAATCACCCTTTCCTTATTAAAGTAATTTTGATATATAAAAATCAATGTTTTATTTCAGTATGTATTATTCAATTGGTGGCTATCTTGGTGTCCTGTAATCATAGGCAGTGATTAAACTGTATTTAAATTGATTTCTTACATACCTGTACCTACACCCACGCCACCCTTTAATGGAGTGTCCATAAAATACGTGGTTCCTTTTTGCGTTCCTTTAAACCCCATCCGCCCCCCCCCCCCCCGCCCCAAGTAGCCTGACGTGACTTTTGCCTACACACACACACACACACACACACACACACACACACACACACACACACACACCTTCCCCATTTCCCCTGTATGGCATGTAGCTTTTTCCCTATTAATTACATAAGACTTTTTGTACTGTTTTCTCCTAATGGACTATCGTTAAAATTATTGTGTATATATCGAACACAAGATCATCATTGATGGGAAGCTAGAAGGAAAAAACCAAAGAGGAAGATTAAGTTATATCAAGCAAATTATGAATGACATGAAATGCAGCAGCTATTAAGAACTAAAGAGGAAGTCAGGAAATGGCGTACACTGAGAATTGCTACAAACCAATCTTCGCATTGATAACTGGAAGAAGATGGTGATATTGGGTTACGTATAATTATAAACATTCTGAATTAAATGTTGACACTAGCCAGTCCTGCAAATGATCAATTATTGAGAAAACCCTGTTTTCACGTACAGTTAATGATCCTATTCTTCTTGAGGTGTTACTAAAAAAAAATCTGATATCTCATTCATTACTGTTCATTAATTGATAAAACAGAACAATCTACATCTGCCACGTAAGAAAACTAAGAGGAGCTACTTTTTTGTTTTCTTATGACACCGTTCTGTCGCCTTTCCTTCTACATTGCCAGGGAATGATTAATTGATCTGCTTAAAACATTTTTATAACTCAATGGATAGTCAAAACTCGTTGGAAAAACATTTTTGATAAGCCTCATGAGTTTATTTTGCAGCACCACTTCACACTTTGAACTTGAAATTCACTTGACAGAATATAAAATAAAAATTATTTTAGCAACAAGCGGTATGGTCACACGCGGGACATCCAAATAAAAAAGCTTTATTTCATCAAAGCAATATTAACTGCATTGCCTCGGAAAATCCCAGGTGGCATTTGTAAGTGAATCTGGATCTATATAAGTACGGCATGTCTAATGTTTTTCAAATCGTAATGCGCCATCGCGTGTCGGTTAGTTGAAATGCGCCAGCCACGTGTACCTAACCCAACGCTATGACTTCAATTCACACGCATGCGCAGCACTGATATAGTACATAGGCTATCTAAATTACATACGGAGATAATTAAATACCGGAAAGAAATATTCGCATGCTATTGTGTTGTGTAAAATAATATGAATGAAATGGATTGGCTACGGACCCCCCCCCCCCCCACATAGCCCAGCGTGGCTTTCTAACCAACCCTCGCCTCCCCCCCCCGGTTTACACCGAGTCACGTAGTTTATGGACGCTCCCTTACAGCGATCCAGAACAGGTCTGACATTTTTGGTGACCTCGGACCAAAATATTATAAAGTAAATAGCCTGAAGAATAATTTACTAGTCTATATATGGGACAGATTATCCGAGATAACAAGCTCAGTGTTACAGCCACAGGTACTATAAAATGTTAAAAGGAGGTAGTTCGTTTACAAGCGTTTTGGTGGATCTGAGACAATATTAGTTGATTGGATGCCCCTGAAACTACTAAAATATATAAGAAACAAAAATTAAGAAAAGTGATACAAAGAAAATAAGAAATTGAATAGCACAGGAATAAAAGAAATCCAAAGGAAATTAATAAATAAGGTACTAGAACGAAATGCAGATTGGAATTAGGTCGATAAATTGGAGTTTTATGGTTTAAACGACAAATGTAGAAAATACGTTACTAGAAATATTCGGATCATTGTTTTTTTACGGCTAAATGAAAGATGCCTGCACATAAGCAGCGAAATCTAATGTTACTTCAATACGCATAGACAATTTCATTTTCTTCTGGCGATCAAGAAAAAAACGGTAAATTAACGGATTGAGTGTGGATGGTGAGCGGCAATGCTCTGACTTCGCATTCGGGAGGACTCAGGTTCGAATCTTCGTCCGATCACCCAGACTTAGGTTTCCACGAAAATTCTGGGATGGTTCCTTCCATCGCCGAATTCCTTCACATTCCTTCCCTCCAGTCCTTTCAAGCCTCTAGTGACCTCGACGTCGACGATTAAAGCCTAAGGAAAATGCTTTAACTGTAGTGACATCAAACGCTGCCAGTCGAATTTTAATTATTCCACAAACAACAGTATCACTTCTTCACACCACCTCAGCCTTCAATTGATAGCCTTTGTCTTCATAGTAATGCGTGCGAGAGATCTGCAAACAGTATTATGTTCCAGGTGACGAAACTAATCTAGTTTGAAGTAATTGGAGAAGTAATTTCATGTCCCTAATACTGTTTACCTTGTCTTTGTTACGAGCAGTTACAGACCGAAGTAGTCCCGTTAATAACAAAACTAATCTACTAAGTAATCCGTTCCACTTGTGAAGTTCTTCCATAACAATGACTTCTTAATAAATTACGAATGTCTTAATAACAAAGTCACAGAATTCTAAATTTCAATATATTTACCTCAATAATGATCTAACTTGATCTGGTAACATAAATTAATCCGGAGACTAAGAATGATATTTCAGAGCTAATGGTCTTACATAGTCTAAAAATTCCTAGATTCAAACAGTGAATCCAGGCACATCCCTTACAAATATGTCGCTACAGTATTATTACATTTGCAAGCAGTAGCCATTGTGGATTTGTAATGAGAACGTGATAGAGACGAGAGGAAACAGCTTGTGTGTGGCAGCGACAGAATTTTGTTTACGACTCGCAATAGCCTGCTGTTCCACCGCGTCGCCTTTTATGAGTCGCATGGGAAGTTCCCTAATGTGACACACTGTCTTCCATCTGCGAGTCCGCGCCTGCAATACGAATTAAATATATAGGTATTTACGACTGCGGCAAACAGCGCCGTGTTTATTGCGATGTATATCTCCCACGAGTGTGTGTGTGTGTGTGTGTGTGTGTGTGTGTGTGTGTGTGTGTGTGTGTGAGAGAGAGAGAGAGAGAGAGAGAGAGAGAGAGAGCGTACAAGTAACTTACAATCAACTCCTTGAATTATCGTTCCCTTCCATTATTCGCGTTTTCTCCACTTTTTCCATCCCATTTTCTTAAACCGAAACATTGAGAAAGCTGTGAGAATGAAAATAATGGCGTCGACTCAGAATGCCTTATTTCTTTAGAGATAAGGATTGAAAGGAAACCCTGACATTCATTATCTGTGACAGAACTACTTTACCACGGCCTAAAGAAATTGCGCCTTTGTAGAGTGAGGCAAATTGTGTTGCGGCTTGAGATTAACAAAACTAACTAACCATACCTTATTACTTGTAGCCATCTCTACTTCTTCACCCAGAATTGACTACATTCATATTTTGGTAACCTGTAACTGATGTCCGTATGAGTCTCTGGGCCTGAACTCCTCAAAATCAATAAATGAAGTAATATTTTAACAGACTGATTAAGATTAAGTACCGACCAGCTAGCAACTATTGTCTAAATACTTGAATTACTAACAAAAGACAGACTGTCTAAGAAAACCACTCAAAGTATTGATTACCTTTAGCTAAAAAGCTACTCAGACCGATTGCAGCTGTGGTAACTAGAACAAATGCTGAACAACTCTACTATTGAAGAGAGAACATTCACGAGGTATAATGGGCTGGCAGAAATAGCCGTTGCGTTTTAAGTCACCGACAGGCACCATACTTGGGTCGTCAAAATTAATAATACTTTAAGTTATGGATTGCAGCCAACAGATGGATATGATTTCCAGCAAAGCTATTCACTATTACTAAAGATCTCTTATTAACTTGAGGTAACTTTAAGAATAATTTATTTGGCCATAAATTTTTAAACACATTTATTCAAAGACGTCAAAAAAATTTAGGCAAAAAATAGACAAAAAAATATAGAGAACAAAAATATATTTAAAAAAAAATAGACAGAAAAAAATATAGAATAGGTAAGTTGCAGACTAACAAGACCTGACAGACAGAAAATTACTCTGTCTCCGTCGAACTTTCTGTAAATCAACAAATTGTGTAATTTGGATACGACTGTTCCAGGAAACAAACTATGGCTGAAGGCATAAAACAATCAACAATTATTAAATTATAACAAGCCTGTTGTTGTTAGTTTCACTCAAAATGGTATGGTAATTATTTTAAACACAAATACAAATAATTTAAATGTTTTTAATGTAGGAAAAAATGTTTTTAATGAAATACAAGCCGAAATTTTCCAATCACAATTCGCACACTCTATTTCCAAACGAAATATTCAGCGTTAAAAATATTTTATAATAATTGGAGCCATTCAAATATTAACTGAGAACTATTTCAAAACATGCTGAAATCATAATGACATTTTTGAAAATGAATAATCCTCGTTAAACTCTAAAAAACTCTCATATTCATGATAAACATTATACAAGAAATTAAACAATTAAAGGAGGAGTTAATTCAGGACTAAAGTTCACACTTTTAAGCATTTTATGAAATATTACAGCAGCAGAGATGTCAACAGAAAACAAGCAGAAACAAAATCTTCAATGAATCTAAAAGTAAAGGTCCAACAGTAAATTTTGAACCAATCTAATAGTTTTATGTAGTACTCGGAGAAAGTAAAAGCATACTGCTACTTCTGAGTGAACGGCTGTAGAATAATGTGGCAGGATATGATCGCGTGTGCGTTGAATAGCGCCGGATGTGGCTGCAGACTATGAAGCTCATGTATCCGCTCTCGTTCTAGTGGCAAAGGTATGTAACATACAATGTAACTGAGGCCTGGGTTTTGAACAACACCCGGCGTTGCGAGAGGCGAAAAAAGAGCTTTCAATGCAGTGACCTGCAGTCCAGGGTAGAGAACAATAAAAGAGGCGACGAATCGATGCTGCCAACCTGCTAGCGCTAATGAATTAGCGTCTGCTCGCCCACAGGCGCATGTAACCTAATGACAAGTGCCAAAAGCAGAGATCGCAATATTTCAAATTCTACGTTTTTATTCCTTTCATTCTGGCTGGAACTCTATATTCACAAAAAAGACCAAATTGCACTTAGTATAAATCGTTGTTTTCTTTCTGAATGAGAATCAATATTAATCTTCAAACTGTTCACACGCAGAAGTGAAATTTTTTTTTGGGTAAAAGGTAAAACTGCCCTAGTTGAGAGAACTGTTGACTCTTTGGTTTCTTCTAACTTGTGTATCATTCCTTGTCTTTTCCGCCTGATTTTTAAACATATTGATATAGGTATAAATAGTTTTATAACTGTATGTAACATACATCTCACTGTGTTGCTATGCGTACATGTTGCGTGTTATAAGAGGGTCGTCGTAGTTCGTGACCTGACCAAGAAAATGAAACTGTGCAATCTCTAGAAAAACTGTACAGTAATTATTTAGTCCTTTGAAGTTACAAAAACAAACAGTAAGCTGATGCAGCTGTTGAAAGCGGACTAAGTCTACGTTTAATCCAAAGGGGACAAGCAAGATATTCGTGTCGTGATTAAACATTTTAGATATGAAAACAATACCGAGGAAAATGTGGTCAGGATATATAATCTAATGATGACAGAGAATAAACTTCCAGTGCTGGCGATTGAAGACATTACAAGAACAACAAACACATTCTAACACAGAATTTGGAGATGAGAAATATTACTGCCTGTTGGGACCTGGAGGTTGAAAGGCACTGAGGAGGCAGGTGTCAACGGAAATTACTGTGAAAATATAATAATTTTATTGTAATCAATTGCGTCCATCTGTAAATTCGCTACATATCAATGCTTTCCCCCGACCCCCCTTTTTTTTAGCAAGACTGTTGGATGATCTACCAACGTTCGGGTATGATGTTGGGGATGACGAAGGTTTGATCCCTGGTCGAGTCATCCTGATTTCAGTTTTCTACGATTTCCCGAATACGGAGAAATAAGAGGTAAGGCTGTAAAACTAGTAAACATTATCTTGATGTAGAGCCAAAATATCAGATTTCTTATTAACATAAGAACAATCGTTCCAAACAGTAAATCGTGAGATGCACAGCGTGTTCTAGCGCTACATTTGTGTGGTGGCGGTACGCTATACTCCACCGATGCTGCCTGCAGGCAACATTCCTGCAGCAGACGAGGTGCGGGTGGACTGTGATAAGGGAGACCCCTAGGCCAGGCCAGGCCAACGAGGGGCGATAACACACCAACACTACCCCGTCCCGCCATATCCAAGCCAAACCACCACAGCCAAAGTTCACACAATCCGCAACAATACATACTGTGTCCACTTTCCGCCTCCACCTCAAAAAGTTTTCATTTGATGCTACCTGAAGAGACAGTACCATTACCTACCTCATAAAAATTAGGGTAGGCTGGAGTTAGTTTCTTTCTTACTTGGAGTTTCATCGCTCGCCGACGTCGAGGTAATTACAGACGGAAAAGGTCGGAGGACAAGAAACGGGTGGGGAGTCGCATGTTGCATAGGAACCATCCAGACATTTACCTGGACTGATTTAAGGAAAAATCTAAACCTGAATGTCCCGACAGGCATCTGAATGGCTGAACCTAACGGCGCACTAGGTCCGGTTAGACGGGAGTGTCTTTGACTTGGTACAGCGGTTATTGTCCCATTCGATCACAATGTTGTTTAATATTACGAACCTTAGACTCCTATTCTGGCTTGATGTGTGTTGTGTCTCAGTAACAAGTAGTTTTAAATGGTGCGGAAATGTACCCGGCTTAAAGCCAAATCTTGGATGGAGTTTGACAGCCCTCTCCCTCTAGAAAATACCGCTTACTGAATGTGAGGTTCAAATGTACAACAGATCTCTTCCTTAGTTCAGATGCTGCAAGTATCCTTTATCTGGTTGAACTAGAAATCACCCTAGCAACTTTTTGAGACTTTTTTTTTTAAAAGTCTCACCCTTCCAAAGCCGGTTACATCCTCACTTTTCGGCGAAATCCCCCCCCTCCCCCTAAAATCGACTATCGCGTGTTTTGTACACCTCACGTGAGATTTCCGTTTATCCCTCCCCCACCTTCCTCCTTGGTGAGATTTCTCCGGACGACCCCCCCCCCCCCTCCTTATTTCAACTCGCGTAATTTATGGACGCCCCCTACAGTTGTTACCACAGAGACGGAAATATCTTTTTTGTGATTTTACGCTTCGTCGACGTCAAGGTCATTAGATGTTGTTGTTGTTGTTGATGTTTAAGGGCGCGTCGACAACGAGGTCATTAGCGCCCTAACGATTACCAGCTACAACTGTGGCTAAAAAATATACTAAGATACTGTCTGCATGGTCGGCTGTAAAGGGGTCGACCATGCAGACAGCAAATAAAATAAATCACAAAAATAAAACGTAGCCTTAAAGGGGCCACCACGACCTAAGGCTGCAGAACACCTGGATGGCTGTAGAGGGGCCAAACAGGTTCGCAGAAGAATTAAAAACCACTACGTGTCTCGCTAGCTGTATAATGGCCAGCGAGACAGGGATTATGACCATTTAAAAAATTTAAACAGTACACATGGAAAGGTGGCTGTAAAGAGGCCACCCAACGATCTTAAAACTAGGCCGATCTGCCTAAAATTTTAGGCACTAGACCGGCCAAAACAAAAAATTTTAAAACAGTCGCCACGTTGCTGGTCTCGTTGTTTAAAATAAGGGACAGATCGTTGGCCAAGCCAACGTCTGCCCTTAAGTCTAAAAACAGTACACAGTCTATTAAAATGTGGCGTACCGTCAAAGGTACGCCACATGCATCACACTCCGGAGGGTCCTCTCGGCGGAGAAGGAACCATGTGTCAGAGGACAGTGCCCTATACGGAGGCGAGTAAGGAGAACCTCATCCCTCCTCGCCCGCTGGAAGGAGCTGCTCCACGGCTGAACGGTTGGTTTGACCAGCCGGAGCTTATTATGCTCTACCTCCAGCCACTGCCTCTGCCAAATGTCAAGAATAAATCTGTTCCACGCCGAGGCAAGGTCAGAATTTGGGACCGGATCAAAATCAACTCTGACCTTGTTGCAGGCTAACTTGGCAGCTTCATCAGCTGCCTCGTTCCCCCTGATTCCCACATGACCAGGTACCCAGCAGAAAACGACCTCCTTTCCAGAAGATTGAAGGGATCGGAGGGTGTCCTGTGTATCCTGGACAAGACGATCTGCTGGGTACATGCTTCCCAAGGCCTGGATGCAGCTGAGGGAATCACAGCATATGATATATTTTTGGCCCCTACTTACTTTCATATGCTGGAGCGACTTTAACAAGGCGTAACACTCCGCAGTGTATATGCTGCACATGCTGTTTAGCTTGAATGTGTAAATCGCTCGAGGGAACACTACTGAGCAGCCTACTTCGTTAGCCTGCTTAGACCCATCCGTATACACCGGGGTAAAATCGTGAAACTGATTTAAAACATCACTAAAAAGACTGATAAATACTCTGTCAGCGGTAAACAGCTTACTGTACCGTGAGAGGTCTAAAATTATTCTGGGCCTCTTTAAAAGCCAGGGAGGAGATTTACTCCAACCCTGGTGAATAAGAGAGGGCATCTCAAACCCATATTCCTCTAAAATAGCCTTTGTACGGTAGCTGAATGGTCTGGTTGCTCTTAGGCGGTTGGTGTAAAACCGTTCATAGTTAGGATGAATAACTACGTCGTACACGGGACTGCCAGGAGTTGCGGCAATATGAATGTAGTGTCGCACCATGAGGAGACGCCGTCGGATGGAGAGCGGCGGCTAGCCAGACTCAGCACAAATGCTGGGTATAGGACTGGTGCGGTATGCACCTGTGGCGAGACGAATTCCTGCATGGTGGACACTATCAAGTATACGGAGATAACTGTCCCGTGCCGAACCGTAGACAATACAACCGTATTCCAACAGCGACCGTACAAAGGCTCTATAAAACTGTAGCAGGCAGGAGCGGTCAGCGCCCACGACCTGCCACACAGACACTTTAAAACATTGAGGGCTTTCATGGCTCTGGCTTTAACATCTTTAAGATGTGGCAGCCATGTAAGCCTACTGTCGAAAATGAGGCCCAGAAATCTAACAGTTTCACTAAAACTTAAAACGGTGCTCCTCAAGGTGAGATGAGGTTCTGCTAAAAGACTTCTACTGCGGCTAAAAAGAACACACCGGGTTTTCTCAGCAGAGAAACGGAAACCGGTGTGGACTGACCATTCATCCAGCCTGTTCAGCGTGAGTTGCAGCTGCCGTTCAGCGCTTCTCAGGTTGGACGATGCGATAAAAATTAAAAAGTCGTCAACGTATAAGGAGTACCGGATGGGCCTCCTTATAACGAATGAAATGCTATTTATTGCTATAGCAAAAAGTGTGACACTTAAAACTGACCCTTGAGGAACACCGTTTTCCTGAATAAAAAGATCTGACACTTCATTCCCGACTCGGTACCGGAAGCAACGCCCACATAAAAATGATTTTAAAAAACGGGGCAGGTTACCCCTGAAACCCCAATCATGTAATTGCTTTAAAATAACATGCCGCCAGGTAGTATCGTAGGCCTTTTCAATATCAAAGAAGACACCCACAAGATGTTGGCTGCGGATAAACGCATCCTGTACTGGCCGCCTCCAGCAGGATCAGGTTGTCCAAGGTGGAACGGGACTTTCTGAATCCACACTGAAGCGGCTCAACAGATTGCGGGATTCAAGACACCAAACAAGGCGGCGATTGACCATCCTCTCCAGTGTCTTGCCCACGCAGCTCGTAAGGCGATGCTACGATAGCTACCTGGCAACAACTTGTCCTTACCAGGTTTTAAAATAGGGATAAGCGTTGCTTCTTTCCACGAGTCAGGGGAAGTGTCCTTCGTCCAAATATGATTAAAAAATATCTAAAAGGGTACTCTTTAGCGTCTTCACTAAGATGCCTCAGCATCTGGTACTGGGATCATATCAGGCCCTGGGGCGGTGTCGTTAGCGCTGTTTAAGGCCGACTGCAGCTCCCAAGATGAAAATGGGGCTGTTATATGCCTCTGTACCCGACGAATCGAAGCACAGCACGCTCTCGGCAGCAATCCTACGTTGCTGGAACCGAGGATCGAAATTGGCAGAGGAGGTGATGGCAGAAAAGTTCTCTGCCAAGCTGCGCTATGCTTCGTTCGTCAGTAACTACACGTCCCTGATCCAGTAACCCAGATACTGGTGTGCGAGAGCACCTTCCAGATATACGGCGGATTGACTCCCATACTTTTGATGAACTAGTGGAACGATTGATAGTGCTCACAAAGTTCTGCCATGACCTTTTCTTGCTCTCCTTAATAACTCGACGCGCCTTAGCTCTGGCAATACGGAACGCTGCGAAGGACGCCCGTCCCCTGGTGGAACGGCGATTGTCGTTCCGCTATCCAGGGTCGTAGACGGGCGTTGCGTCGCTTCAGGTTGTGTCCAACACTGACAACCTGGCAGCGTTCCGTATTGCCAGAGCTAAGGCGCGTCGAGTTATTAAGGAGAGCAAGAAAAGGTCATGGCAGAACTTTGTGAGCACTATCAATCGTTCCACTAGTTCATCAAAAGTATGGGAGTCAATCCGCCGTATATCTGGAAGGTGCTCTCGCACACCA
Source organism: Vandiemenella viatica (assembly GCA_031002005.1). NCBI lineage: Eukaryota > Metazoa > Arthropoda > Insecta > Orthoptera > Morabidae > Vandiemenella > Vandiemenella viatica. Next base: position 36,382,149 of record JARYHS010012519.1, on the reverse strand, counting down.
GTATCTGGGTTACTGGATCAGGGACGTGTAGTTACTGACGAACGAAGCATAGCGCAGCTGTTGGCAGAGAACTTTTCTGCCATCACCTCCTCTGCCAATTTCGATCCTCGGTTCCAGCAACGTAGGATTGCTGCCGAGAGGCGTGCTGTGCTTCGATTCGTCGGTACAGAGGCATATAACAGCCCATTTTCATCTTGGGAGCTGGAGTCGGCCTTAAACAGCGCTAAACGACACCGCCCCAGGGCCTGATATGATCCAGTACCAGATGCTGAGGCATCTTAGTGAAGACGCTAAAGAGTACCTTTTAGATATTTTTAATCATATTTGGACCGAAGGACACTTCCCTGACTCGTGGAAAGAAGCAACGCTTATCCCTATTTTAAAGCCTGGTAAGGACAAGTTGTTGCCAGGTAGCTATCGTAGCATCGCCCTTACGAGCTGCGTGGGCAAGACACTGGAGAGGATGGTCAATCGCCGCCTCGTCTGGTGTCTTGAATCCCGCAATCTGTTGAGCCGCTTTCAGTGTGGATTCAGAAAGTCCCGTTCCACCTTGGACAACCTGATCCTGCTGGAGGCGGCAGTACAAGATGCGTTTATCCGCAGCCAACATCTTGTGGGTGTCTTCTTTGATATTGAAAAGGCCTACGATACTACCTGGCGGCATGTTATTTTAAAGCAATTACATGATTGGGGTTTCAGGGGTAACCTGCCCCGTTTTTTAAAATCATTTTTATGTGGTCGTTGCTTCCGGTACCGAGTCGGGAATGAAGTGTCAGATCTTTTTATTCAGGAAAACGGTGTTCCTCAAGGGTCAGTTTTAAGTGTCACACTTTTTGCTATAGCAATAAATAGCATTTCATTCGTTATAAGGAGGCCCATCCGGTACTCCTTATATTGACGACTTTTTAATTTTTATCGCATCGTCCAGCCTGAGAAGCGCTGAACGGCAGCTGCAACTCACGCTGAACAGGCTGGATGAATGGTCAGTCCACACGGTTTCCGTTTCTCTGCTGAGAAAACCCGGTGTGTTCTTTTTAGCCGCAGTAGAAGTCTTTTAGCAGAACCTCATCTCACCTTGAGGAGCACCGTTTTAAGTTTTAGTGAAACTGTTAGATTTCTGGGCCTCATTTTCGACAGTAGGCTTACATGGCTGCCACATCTTAAAGATGTTAAAGCCAGAGCCATGAAAGCCCTTAATGTTTTAAAGTGTCTGTGTGGCAGGTCGTGGGGCGCTGACCGCTCCTGCCTGCTACAGTTTTATAGAGCCTTTGTACGGTCGCGGTTGGAATACGGTTGTATTGTCTACGGTTCGGCACGGGACAGTTATCTCCGTATACTTGATAGTGTCCACCATGCAGGAATTCGTCTCGCCACAGGTGCATACCGCACCAGTCCTATACCCAGCATTTGTGCTGAGTCTGGCGAGCCGCCGCTCTCCATCCGACGGCGTCTCCTCATGGTGCGACACTATATTCATATTGCCGCAACTCCTGGCAGTCCCGTGTACGACGTAGTTATTCATCCTAACTATGAACGGTTTTACACCAACCGCCTAAGAGCAACCAGACCATTCAGCTACCGTACAAAGGCTATTTTAGAGGAATATGGGTTTGAGATGCCCTCTCTTATTCACCAGGGTTGGAGTAAATCTCCTCCCTGGCTTTTAAAGAGGCCCAGAATGATTTTAGACCTGTCACGGTACAGTAAGCTGTTACCGCTGACAGGGTATTTATCAGTCTTTTTAGTGATGTTTTAAATCAGTTTCACGATTTTACCCCGGTGTATACGGATGGGTCTAAGCAGGCTAACGAAGTAGGCTGCTCTAGTGTTCCCTCGAGCGACTTACACATTCAAGCTAAACAGCATGTGCAGCATATACACTGCGGAGTGTTACGCCTTGTTAAAGTCGCTCCAGCATATGAAAGCAAGTAGGGGCCAAAAATATATCATATGCTGTGATTCCCTCAGCTGCATCCAGGCCTTGGGAAGCATGTACCCAGCAGATCGTCTTGTCCAGGATACACAGGACACCCTCCGATCCCTTCAATCTTCTGGAAGGAGGTCGTTTTGCTGGGTACCTGGTCATGTGGGAATCAGGGGGAACGAGGCAGCTGATGAAGCTGCCAAGTTAGCCTGCAACAAGGTCAGAGTTGACTTTGATCCGGTCCCAAAGTCTGACCTTGCCTCGGCGGGAAAAGATTTATTCTTGACATTTGGCAGAGGCAGTGGCTGGAGGTAGAGCATAATAAGCTCCGGCTGGTCAAACCGACCGTTCAGCCGTGGAGCAGCTCCTTCCAGCGGGCGAGGAGGGATGAGGTTCTCCTTACTCGCCTCCGTATAGGGCACTGTCCTCTGACACATGGTTTCCTTCTCCGCCGAGAGGACCCTCCGGAGTGTGATGCTTGGCGTACCTTTGACGGTACGCCACATTTTAATAGACTGTGTACTGTTTTTAGACTTAAGGGCAGACGTTGGCTTGGCCAACGATCTGTCCCTTATTTTAAACAACGAGACCAGCAACGTGGCGACTGTTTTAAAATTTTGTGTTTTGGCCGGTCTAGTGCCTAAAATTTTAGGCAGATCGGCCTAGTTTTAAGATGTGGGTGGCCTCTTTACAGCCACCCTTCCATGTGTACTGTTTAATTTTTTAAATGGTCATAATCCCTGTCTCGCTGGCCATTATACAGCGCGAGACACGTAGTGGTTTTTAATTCTTCTGCGAACCTGTTTGGCCCCTCTACAGCCATCCAGGTGTTCTGCAGCCTTAGGTCGTGGTGGCCCCTTTAAGGCTACGTTTTATTTTTGTGATTTATTTTATTTGCTGTCTGCATGGTCGACCCTTTTACAGCCGACCATGCAGACAGTATTAGTATATTTTTTAGCCACAGTTGTAGCTGGTAATCGTTAGGGCGCTAATGACCTCGTTGTCGACGCGCCCTTAAACATCAACAACAACAACAACATCTAATGACCTTGACGTCGACGAAGCGTAAATCACAAAAAAGATATTTCCGTCTCTGTGGTAACAACTGTAGGGGGCGTCCATAAATTACGCGAGTTGAAATAAGGAGGGGGGGGGGGTCGTCCGGAGAAATCTCACCAAGGAGGAAGGGGGGGAGGGATAACGGAAACTCACGTGAGGTGTACAAAACACGCGATAGTCGATTTTAGGGGAGGGGGGGATTTCGCCGAAAAGTGAGGATGTAACCGGCTTTGGAAGGGTGAGACTTTTAAAAAAAAAGTCTCAAAAAGTTGCTAGGGTGATTTCTAGTTCAACCAGATAAAGGATACTTGCAGCATCTGAACTAAGGAAGAGATCTGTTGTACATTTGAACCTCACATTCAGTAAGCGGTATTTTCTAGAGGGGAGGCTGTCAAACTCCATCCAAGATTTGGCTTTAAGCCGGGTACATTTCCGCACCATTTAAACTACTTGTTACTGAGACACAACACACATCAAGCCAGAATAGGAGTCTAAGGTTCGTAATATTAAACAACATTGTGATCGAATGGACAATAACCGCTGTACCAAGTCAAAGACACTCCCGTCTAACCGGACCTAGTGCGCCGTTAGGTTCAGCCATTCAGATGCCTGTCGGGACATTCAGGTTTAGATTTTTCCTTAAATCAGTCCAGGTAAATGTCTGGATGGTTCCTATGCAACATGCGACTCCCCACCCGTTTCTTGTCCTCCGACCTTTTCCGTCTGTAATTACCTCGACGTCGGCGAGCGATGAAACTCCAAGTAAGAAAGAAACTAACTCCAGCCTACCCTAATTTTTTATGAGGTAGGTAATGGTACTGTCTCTTCAGGTAGCATCAAATGAAAACTTTTTGAGGTGGAGGCGGAAGTGGACACAGTATGTATTGTTGCGGATTGTGTGAACTTTGGCTGTGGTGGTTTGGCTTGGATATGGCGGGACGGGGTAGTGTTGGTGTGATCGCCCCTCGTTGGCCTGGCCTGGCCTAGGGTCTCCCTTATCACAGTCCACCCGCACCTCGTCTGCTGCAGGAATGTTGCCTGCAGGCAGCATCGGTGGAGTATAGCGTACCGCCACCACACAAATGTAGCGCTAGAACACGCTGTGCATCTCACGATTTACTGTTTGGAACGATTGTTCTTATGTTAATAAGAAATCTGATATTTTGGCTCTACATCAAGATAATGTTTACTAGTTTCAGCCTTACCTCTTATTTCTCCGTATTCGGGAAATCGTAGAAAACTGAAATCAGGATGACTCGACCAGGGATCAAACCTTCGTCATCCCCAACATCATACCCGAACGTTGGTAGATCATCCAACAGTCTTGCTAAAAAAAAGGGGGTCGGGGAAAGCATTGATATGTAGCGAATTTACAGATGGACGCAATTGATTACAATAAAATTATTATATTTTCACAGTAATTTCCGTGACACCTGCCTCCTCAGTGCCTTTCAACCTCCAGGTCCCAACAGCAGTAATATTTCTCATCTCCAATTCTGTGTTAGAATGTGTTTGTTGTCTTGTAATGTCTTCAATCGCCAGCACTGGAAGTTTATTCTCTGTCATCATTAGATTATATATCCTGACCACATTTTCCTCGGTATTGTTTTCATATCTAAATGTTTAATCACGACACGAATTTTGCTTGTCCCCTTTGGATTAAACGTAGACTTAGTCCCGCTTTCAACAGCTGCATCAGCTTACTGTTTGTTTTTGTAACTTCAAAGGACTATAATTACTGTACAGTTTTTCTAGAGATTGCACAGTTTCATTTTCTTGGTCAGGTCACGAACTACGACGACCCGTCTTATAACACGCAACATGTACGCTAGCAACACAGTGAGATGTATTTACATACAGTTATAAAACTATTTTACCTATATCAATATGTTTAAAAATCAGCGAAAGACAAGGAATGATACACAAGTTAGAAGAAACCAAAGAGTCACAGTTCTCTCAACTAGGGCAGTTTTACCTTTTACCAAAAAAAAATAAAAAAAATGTTCACTTCTGCGTGTGAACAGTTTGAAGATTAATTGATTCTCATTCAGAAAGAAAACAACGATTTATACTAAGTGCAATTT